>JAUTXW010004960.1:0-600000 GCA_030620095.1 Kuschelorhynchus macadamiae
TTGAAACTTTTGTATTAAAATAATTTATTTATCTTATTTATTCTTGTTTTAGAGAATCCTGAGCGCTCAACTCCCGATGCAGCCACTTTTTTAACAAATCATGGCATAAAATCCACTCAATTCTAAAACATAAATATAAGTCATATAAGTTTTTACTTACTCAAGAATTAATCGATCAAAATAAAATAGACCGATTACACTTCTGCCAAGAAATAGAAAGACGTGCTATGATGAACCAACTAAATCTGTCAAATATAATTTTCACTGACGAGGCAACATTTACCACTGGAGGTATGTTTAACCGGAAAAATAAGCATTTTTGGTCAAAAGAAAACCCGCGAGCTCTTCAGTCGGTCAAAATTCGAGGAAGAAGATCCCTACATGTTTGGTGTGGCCTTCTTAACAATCATGTTATTGGACCTATATTTTTAAATGGGAATTTAACCGGACAAAGGTATCAGGAGTTATTAGAAAAGGAAATCGAGGGGCATTTAGAACAACTACCGATTCATTCATATCTTAATTTGATATGGCAATAAGATGGTGCCCCTCCTCATAATGTCCAGCCGGTCCAAAACTAATTGACAGAATATATTAAAAGTATATATGTTTGAATTAAGAAAAAAAAGATCTTCAAGAAGATGATTTAATATGCAGGGTGTTTCATATAAAAAAACTGACAACCTGTCAAAAATTGACATTTCCAATAATATTTTCGCACTAATGATATAATATTCTAAATCTTCATAAAAAACCCAACAACTTTTGTGTTTACGATATTTCCGTATCTATTCAAATAAACTCTCTAGGTGGGTGGAAAAATATACGTGAAAACCCTGTACATAAGATGCAAAATGTGCTAAATGTGTTCGTAATTTATCAACAACAGCAACAACTAAGACACTACGACATCAGTATAAAAGCAAAATAATTATCATGATTTATAGAACGAGTTTCAAGTATCATCTGCGTGCAACATATTAACAAAAAAACTCATCAAAATTACTTCCTCGGACTTTCAACCCACTATTTTTTATATAAAGGATAAGAGATGGGGAGCATTACCAAACAGTACGAAATTGCCAAAGGTTGATACCACAGCTAGTTGGTATCATTGTACTATCTATATCCATCATAGCAGATTACCTTGGTTAGATTTGTGCTGCAATCTTTTGTAGTAGTGCGCGGGAAACAGTCCGCATATTTGTGAATGAAGTAATTCTATGAAGAAAGTGTTAATATTTTAAAGCAACACGGGTCTCTGATCGGTTCGGTTTCGCCGCGATACTTGTGATATACGATACTTGTGATATTTATTCTTTGGCAAAACATTGAAAGACATTTATGGAAAACTATTTATTTGCGTAAAAAGTCTGTTATTTTATGATATGTAAGTAAAGCATTGTTACTTTTAATGACATTCTCGGTAAATTACATGTTGCAAGAAGAGTTAACTATGAAATACGCCTCTCTATTTTTGAAATGGATGGTGATTTTTTTTACTATAACTTCTACTTTAGGTAGCTAAGTCAGTTATTATTATTATTGTACTTTTATACGATTTTCAAAATTTAGATTTCGAGTTTTTCCGACACCAAATAGCACAAATTAGCTCATGAGCTTTTTTGCCTAACAGTTAGCCGTAAAAGGTACATACAAACCAGAGATTTGTCAAATTCTGGCAAATGATCCTTACTTTGTTTTCTAGCCATGAAAGCTCACTTCACATTAGATTTTTTGGCTCCAAAAGTAGCAGTTTTTAATGTAGATAGGCTATAGCATAATTACTTGGTCAAAAAATATCTTTTACGGGATAATTAAACTTTTTTTTTTGTAATATTGGATGTCCAAAAAGTAGAAATATCTGTCAATTTTATTGCCACAACATAACCAGATATATTCTAGTAAGTACTGAAGTTAAATTATAGTAAGCATAGCCGTTTAAAATGCCAGAATATGGCATTTTTAATCAATAGAAATCGAGGTTAGAATATAATCAATAAGTAGGCATTTTCCTCAAATGCCAACCAAACATATTTTAACAAGTATTTAAGTTTAATTATACTAATAATAACTATATAAGAATGCCAAATTATGATATTTTAAAACAACAAAAATTGAGAGAAAAAGAATATGGCTTTTATTATCATATTTTTTTTAATTTTTAGCTTAAAATAATGCCAAAAAAAACACATTTTCAAATTTACTTTTTTAACCTATAAAACTATACTTAAACCAAACTGAAAATTTATTTAGAAAAACGAAATATAAATTATTTACAGTACAAAATGTCTAATAAAGAGATTAAATATTCCATCACATATTATAGAAAAACGTCTACTTGGGGTAATCGTCGTTTAATTTTGTTACCAGACCAAGTAGGCATTTTTATCGGCTAAATTTTAGTAAACGTTGCTACATTTGGCTACATTTGAAAATTATTGCCATTTGATAAATATTTGCTTACAAAGTGGCCAATTTCAAGGAATATTAGCTTAGAAAATAGCCCAAAGCTTTTTATGATCCGCCATGATTGAAATTAAAAATAAACTAATTTCCTAGCAGCCATTACCCAAGTAGCACATAAAATCATATATGGGCTAAAATGCTATGATAGCAGCTAATATCCCTGGCTAATTAGCTAAAACGGCTAGTCAAAATATCAGTTCTATTACAGTATAAAGACGGAAATATGGCTAAAGTGGGGAATAATAATTTGGTCATAATGGGGTAAAAATGACCAATTGGCAATTATACGACCTTCTCATTTGATTTTATAGCTGGGTTTATTAGCTACTTTTTGACTTTAAAATCGAGCTTTTTTTGCTGAATTCTGACTTGTTTTTAGCCGAAATTTAAGTAACATTTTTGTAATTTTTTTCCGAAATTTACCTAAATAATTTCTCATTTTTTGCCCTTTCTTCATTTATATGATAAATCATCAATTGTTTCAAATTATGTGGGAATAGTATTGACAGAGTCAATCAGTGTAAGAATTTATGTTTAATTTTGGAACAAAAATATGATAATAAAAGCCATATTTTTTCCTTTCAATTTTTGTTGTCTTAAAATGTCATAATCTGGCGTTCTTATACATATAGCTATTAATACTGTCATTAAACTTAAATACTTGCTAAAATTTATTTGGTTGGAATTTGAGAAAAATGCCTACTTATTGATTATATTCTGACCTGGATTTCTATTGATTAAAAATGCCATATTCTGGCATTTTAAATAGTTATGCTTACTATAATTGAACTTTAATACTTACTAGAATATATCTGGTTATGTCGTGGCAACAAAATTGACAGATATTTCTACTTTTTGGCCATCCAATATTGCAAAAAAAAATGGAAGTTTAATTACCCCATAAAATAGAAAAACGTCTACTTGGGGTAATCGTCGTTTAATTTTGTTACCAGATCAAGCAGGCATTTTTATTGGCTAAATTTTAGTAAACGTTGCTACATTTTGGCTACATTTGAAAATTATTGCCATTTGATAAATATTTGCTTACAAAGTGGCCAATTTCAAGGAATATTAGCTTAGAAAATAGCCCAAAGCTTTTTATGATCCGCCATGATTGAAATTAAAAATAAACTAATTTTCTAGCAGCCATTACCCAAGTAGCACATATAATCATGTTTGAGCTAAAATGCTGTGATAGCAGCTAATATCCCTGGCTAATTAGCTAAAATGGCTAGTCAAAATATCAGTTCCATTACAGTATAAAGACGGAAATATGGCTAAAGTGGGGAATAATAATTTGGTCATAATGGGGTAAAAATGGCCAATTGGCAATTATACGACCTTCTCATTTGTTTTTATGGCTGGGTTTATTAGCTACTTTTTGACTTTAAAATCGAGCTTTTTTGCTGAATTCTGACTTGTTTTTAGCCGAAATTTGAGTAACATTTTTGTAATTTTTTTCCGAAATTTACCTAAATAATTTCTCATTTTTTGCCCTTTCTTCATTTATATAATAAATCATCAATTGTTTCAAATTATGTGGGAATAGTATTGACAGAGTCAATCAGTGTAAGAATTTATGTTTAATTTTGGAACAAAAATATGATAATAAAAGCCATATTTTTTCCTTTCAATTTTTGTTGTCTTAAAATGTTATAATCTGGCGTTCTTATACATATAGCTATTAATACTATCATTAAACTTAAATACTTGCTAAAATATGTTTGGTTGGAATTTGAGAAAAATGCCTACTTATTGATTATATTCTGACCTGGATTTCTATTGATTAAAAATGCCATATTCTGGCATTTTAAATAGTTATGCTTACTATAATTTAACTTCAATACTTACTAGAATATATCTGGTTATGTCGTGGCAACAAAATTGACAACTATTTCTACTTTTTGGCCATCCAATATTACAAAAAAAATGGAAGTTTAATTACCCCATAAAAGATATTTTTTGGCCGAGTAATTATACTATAACCTATCTACATTAAAAACTGCTACTTTTGAAGTCAAAAAATCTAATTTGAAACGAGCTTTCATGGCTAGAAAACAAATTAAAAATCATTTGGCAAAATTTGACAAATCTCTGGTTTTTATGTGTCTTTTATGGCTAACTGTTAGACAAAAAAGCTCATCAGCTAATTTGTGTTACTTGGGTACTTCACAACTTTAAACGAACATGTTCTTTCTACCTATAAATAGGTATTTTTATGCATGTTTTTTTTTACGTTATAGACCCTTTAATCAATTTTCTTAGCAAAATACATTTCCAGACTAAAAAAAAAATATTTGTAGAAAACGAAATTTTTAGTTTCTAGCCTTTTTTAGATTCTTTTAACAGTTAAAGTTCCTGCGCAAGTGTTTTTTGTCCCTACCAACCGTCAAACCACGATTTGTTATCTTTGCATTTCCTCTTGGCTCATAAATTCTTACACTGATTGGCTATGTTAATACTATTTCTACATAATTTGAAACAATTGCTGATTTATCATATAAATGAAGAAAAGCCAAAAAATGATAAATATTAAGTAAATTTTGGAAAAAAATGTTACTCAAATTTCGACTAAAAAACAAGTCAGAATTCAGCTAAAAAAGCTCGATTTTAAAGTCAGAAGGTAGTTAATAAACCCAACGATAAAATCAAAATAGAGGGTCGTATAATTTCCAATTGGCCATTTTTACCTCATTATGGCCAAATTAGAATTCCCCACTTTAGCCATATTTTCGTCTTTATACTGTAATAGAACTGTTATTTTGGCTAGCAATTTTAGCTAATAAGCCAGGGATATTAGCCAATATCACAGCATTTTAGCCCATATATGATTATATGTGCTACTTGGGCATTTTTTAGTAGGCTGCAGAATTTGCCATGCAATTTTTCAATGGAATTTCAAGGGGCAACTTTCGTTCGCCTGAAATGAGTTACCAGAAGAAAAACATTTTCATTGCCTTCTAAAAGCTCTCTTTAACAACAGGAAGTAAAAATTTTTCCGCGGAAAGATATCATTTCCATTTTGAACGTGATTGATACAGATAATACCTATTGGTCTTCTATCATAGATTTTAAATTGTTCGAACAGCGCGTCTGCAAAAAGTTCAACTTTTTCTTCCGGATTGGTGATAATAAAGTTATTATTTGTATTTTTAATATGGGGCATAGGAATAGGTTATTTTAAAAAATTGGCAGTTGTTCTTAGTTAAATTTTCAGGTTTTTCTTCCCACTGGAGATTATATAAATCACTTAATTGGGTTTTAATTTGATTGGTGGCTTCGTTCGCTTATTTTTTAATTTGTGGGTTTCCTGTTCTGTATGCTAGATTTTTGATCCTATTTTTTGCTTTAATTTTTTTCCTGAGTTCAGGGTTTAAATTGCCATTTTTAGTAATTTTAGATGTTTTTGTGAATGTAATTTGGTTAATTGCATTAGTTATGGAGTTTATAACATTAATAATTTAATTTTCTAATTGGATTGAGTTTGACATATTTAAATTCAATTCAGTTTTTTTTCTCGTTTCCTAATATATTTTTCAATTATTATCTTTTTTGGAAAAAGTTTCTTCATTGAAAGAAAAAGTATCACCTTAATCTATGATTACCTGAGAGTGGTCTGAAGAGTGCTCGTAAATTACAGCCGGTTGTGTATTTTTTTATATAAAAAGTCTAAAAGTTCGGGTCTACCATGGGGGCAGATGTGTGTAGGTTCAGTCTGCGGGAGTATATTAAACTTAAAAATCGCTTGTGAATTAGCAAGCATTGATTTGATTACACCCCAATTCCTGTGTTTAGTATTTAAATCACATCCGATTAGAGTAGCGTCGTTGTTATTAAAAATATTATTTAGACTCTCTAAGTTAAAATTTTTATTTGATACAATATAGTTAAACGATAGAAGTGTTTTTTAATTGGTTGCAGTCCATGAGTAGTAAAGAAATTATTTGATAGTCGTAGAAAATAATTTTTATTTAACTAATAAATATAACACGCTATTTAACAAATGGTATGTTAGAAGAAAAGTTATAATTTTTCCTTTTTTAATGAGCTTGTTACTGTAATTATTCTGTTAAGTTTTTCACGCAATAGGATATGGTATCTGGTATACAGGTATCTAAAGAATTACATAACGATTTTCACGATATCGTATTTAGTGTTCTAAATATTTACCGTTCCGTTGATCAAAAGAAAGAATTTTCGCCGGTCAACAAAATTAATTTTGCAATATTGCAAATAATATAGATCCTATTCATTCGATACTCGGAAACTGATTTCGTGCCAAATAATCGTGGAACAAAAATTGTCGAATACAAAATTAGTTATCTAATAATTACAAAATTCACAGGGGCCTAATTAGAGCTTAGTTAAGCAAATTAGATTGAAATTAATTCTAATAATATATTCTTATGATTTAGAAAAAGTTTTGTAACAAAAATGATTTCTAAGCAGCAATTTTAATATTGGTAAATCAAATAACTTAAACATAACAATTTTTCTTGTGCTTATGCATGTGAGGAAAATTTCCTTTACCCGTAACTTCCCTCATTATGAATCTTTCCTTTCATTAGGAATAGTGAAGTGTGACCAAATTTAGTCCAGTACAAGGTCATTTAGAGTATTTTGAAACATATTTATTGAGCGCTATTTTGTTCATATTGGATTCCTACCAGTTTCTACCTATACCACCCCCTTAGTTTTTGGGCTTAAATAAATTCAGTAAGTAGTTTTTACAGTGACACACACCGCCATGTTGTTCCTCCATCTTGAATTCGTGCCACAACTTTACTAGTTGATCTTTATATCACACTTACTGCTTGTCCAAAATTTGAAATTAATCTAATAAGTAGTTTTTTCAGGCTGATAAATATTTTATTACGCCGCCATTTTGTTTTGCTATGTACTATTTATTGTTATATTTGGAAAATAAATATTATTATTATTATTGATTATGGAATATCCTGCAGGTATATAATTATAGTACGAAATCTCTATGTTGTAAAATATAATTTCATTAACACTAATTAGTAACAAATTCTGGTCACATTTCTTCGGGCTATGTTCAACTTAATTTGGTAAAAATTTTAATCTCAAATGGTATCAAGGTCTTGTTTTGACCAGAATATTTGTTCATGTGACGTAACTTCGCATTTTGTAGTTCTTTATAAAAGTGAAACATTTTTAAATGTCGTGAAGTCTGCGCGTTTTAGAATGGTCTACTTTTAAAGGCCTTGCACACAAAGATGATGATATTTTAAATGCTAGGTAAAATTCTATATTGCTTTATTTAGTTGTAAGTAAAGACTTTCGATTGATATTAATGAAATAATTGTTAGCCCCATACCCTCTTAGTTAAGTTAGACTTTAACTGATTTTTTTATACAGGGTGTCTAGCTATGTGTTGAACCATTTTGACCTTAAAACTCGGAAATGAAAAAAGCAATCGAGGGGCGGTTTTTACTGAATATTTTCTTTTTACTGAAAGTTATTTCAAACATACGTCATTTTGTTTGGCGAACCGGAAGTACCAAAAACAAAATAACCGTTTTTCAAGTATTCAAACTTTGTTATTTTAAATGAAACACCCTATATATCTTTGTTTATTTTTAATGATTATTCCTTCCTCAAAATTATAGTATCTACTTAATATAGTTATTTTTTAAAATTTGTTTTGTTGTAAGGATATTTCTATAGGCAAGTTATCCATTCGAAAAGTTGGCTTTGGAATCAAATCAATTTAAGACATTATTGTCACTGTCAGTATCTATATCTTTCGATTAAGTATTATCAAAACGTAATTTAAATATATTCAGTTTAAAATAAAATAAATAAATAAGGCCTTTAATAAAAAATAAAAAAATATTCAAAAGAAATTACAGAGACAAAAAGTTGCATGGAATCACAACATCCCTGGCGAAGTCTAGCAAATGAATGCTATTCTACTTAACCAAAAATGCGACTATCCTGCATAAACCTTTAAAACTTTAAACATTTTAATAATATTAAAGCATACTAATTTATAATAAGGTGGCACGGGTATTATGTAAATGTATTAATTTTCGCAGTGCAAAGAATGAGAAAAGAGCTGACTAAAAGAGAAAGATGAAACATAATAACATAAAAAAAATAAAACAGGTCCATGTTCACAATCACTGGCATTCAATTTTCAGTATTTTGGTTTACTAACAGGAAATACTTAAGTTTGTATTTCAAATTCAAATTCAAATTCATTTATTTGTCAAGGTAGTAATTACAACATTATATAAATTGATTACATAGCTAGCAGTTGACAAAAGCGCATTGCACAGCGGTTATAAAAAACCGATGCCAATAGCCCAACGTGATATTTAATAAAAATAATTAGATATAAAGTACTAAAAAAACCCTTAAAAAAATACTAATAACATAGTTTTAGCCCAGAAAAGGTGTGAAGGGCAAGTGTGTGATGATGTTTGCTGAATCAAAATCAAAAACTCAGAGGAGGTTTAGAAATATGTTTCACAAAAATCTACCAGTCAAAAATGCAATTAGAAAATTTTATAAAACATTCTTTTCAAAGGAGTCCCTAAAAAGGAGAACAAGAACAGTGACTAACCAAAACATTCTAAACAACTTTATTCAAGTTTTAGAAGTCGTAAATGTTGACAACACTCTATCAATTAGGAAAATGGCTATTGCCAGAAATATAGCTCGTTCTACTCTTCAAATCGTCATGATAAATTATCTTAAATTGAAACTATATACATTCTAAATGCTACAGGAAATAAAACAACCGGATTTTTTAAAGGGTTAAAGTTTGTGAAATCATTCGAAACTTAATAATTAGAAATATAATTTTTTTTTTGGACAATTTCATAATATCTAACGAGGTTACTTTCCATTTAAATCAGCATAATTTCCAGATATGGGCCTCGGAAAAGCTCCGACTCTACCAGGAATACATGACAGATTCGCTCAAAGTTACAGCTTGTTGTGGGGTCTCTGCGCGAAAAATATATAGATGGCTTCTTCAATAAATTTGTTGTCACCATTTGCAACAAGAAAATATAGTACATACCGTATACTTTTAGCAAGAGAGAGCTACTCTTCAATAGGCGTTTATAACCAGATACTCCTTTACTTTACTATTTGGAAACAAATGTATCGGAAGATTGGACCCTATTCCATGGGCTCGTCGGTCGCCAGACCTAACGGTTCCAGATTTTTTTCTCTGGAGATATGTAAGGATCGTTGTTACAACTCGTGACCACAAACATTGGATGAAATAAAAATGAACATTAGAAATGTGTTTGAAAAGATATCCCAGTAAGTTAGATAAATATATTGAAGTTTAGTGAAGACATTTTCTCATAGCTAGTTAATAATAAGTCATTTTTAAAAATAACTATATCAAGTGCTATATCGAGATATTTCAGGTTAAAATGAGTAAGAATATGGCTGGATACCCTGTATAATAAAGTTGTCTTACAGGAATGGTGGGCTTTATGTAAATTCTTTTATGCCACAGAGCAGCTTTATACTTCTACGAATGCCTAGGAGAATTATATATTTAACAATTATTAATATATATGTATATGTGCGTACCCATTCACAACTAAACATCTAGACCAATTTTCAATTCGTCTGTATCCAGAGTGTTGTTAGGTAAATTTTCATAAGAATAAATCGAATTAGCGGCGATGGTGCGCTATTTTGACCAACATGAGAAAATAAATATTTTAACATATTTCTTTGTCAGGTAATTATTATGATCACACTCTCCCATACTAATCTGTTAACATTTTGTTTATGAGCTTAAAGATACTAATAGTTCCTAAAGACATGTTATCTTTTTATTCAGATTCTTATTCAATTTGCCATATTTCTTATTTTTTATCTTAACATCACAAAATAACTTTTGTCGAAGTTACCTTATTGTTAAGTATTGCTTATAGTACGTCATATAATACACAATATACCTGGAAGCAATGACAGTTACTATAACCAGTCGTTTAGTTCATCAACCTACAACAATGATGCCAAATTTAGAATTCTATAATTTATTTTTTCAACAATATGATTTCTTTAAAATGCTCATTTAGGTTTTCGGGTGCTGATAAATTTGAGTAAACAACGGAGAAGATGAAAAGCTATTTGACTGATTAATAGATTTGCTTCGTGCGGAATAAGTGCACGTTGTGCCTTATGTGCCTTACCTGTCCCACGTAAGATTATGTACTACCTTATTTCATTGTATGATGTGTACAAAAAAGTAAAATACTAAAATGGTTTTGTTTAATTTCAATTTTTCACATTATACTGTTTTGTTGGAAGATGTTAGATTAGGAAAAAATTGTTTAAGGTATTGAAACGAAACTCCGTCGTCATCTAATGTGTAATGGAGGTAAAAAAAAAACATTTTTAGGATCAACAAGAGATTTATTGTTTACGTTAGCTTGGCTTGGCGTAAATTGATCTCTCTGAAGTTATTCTTTTACTTGGTAATGGCTCTGAGTTGCTCTATTGTTCCAAAAACAAAGAACAAAGAACACAGCCATACTTGGTAGATCCACCCTGAAGCCCTAATAATAGTCCTTGGTGACTTTTAGGTCACCACAAATCTGCCACTTATGCGTTTCATGTAGAATAAGTGACATACCTTCGTAGGTTTCTTTCATGTCAACTGCATGCGCAAGAAAAAAAAAAAAGATGGTCATTATTTGGATTAACACCAACTCACATTTTATTCTGCTTAGTAAAAAACGAGGAGAGCTCGTGGTTACGGTTCCTAAATGATGTCAATCTGGTTCCAGTGGCTATTAAATCCCATTGTGGCTATCTTGAACCTAATAGTTCAGCATGCTCTTTGTAGGTGGAAGTCTCATAAAAAAGGATGCTTTTTCATTCATTGGGTGATGTCCTTTTCTGATAATTTTCGGGTTCTGCCTTATCATCTTCCTAATTTCTCCATGAAGAAAGTCTTACTGAGGGTATATTGGATATTTAATTTAATAACTTGAAAAAACCCACTCTTGTCATGCAAAAGTAACAGTCGTTCAAATGATTTGTGGATTCTCGCCCAATTATTGGAACTACAAAGAGCGTTTGCCATTTAACCAAATAATTAGATTTGTTGCACAGGTTTGACAACACATGTGAAAAGCCCAGACCCGATCTTGATCGCGAACAACGCATCCAAAACACTTATGATAAGCTACTTTTGTCATTTTGATAATTGTCCTTATCTGCGATTTAGTAGTAAGCTGACCACATATATAACAAAAAAAGTCCATTGTGGCTATCTTGAACCTAATAGTTCAGCATGCTCTTTGTAGTGTGGTGAAATATGGAATTACATGGGGTTTAATGGGTATCTCCAATATTTTAAGCCTTAGGGGGCTTTTGTAGATTGCGGGGTTGCCAGATTGTGCAGAACGTAATTTTGGTAATGTCGTGCCACGGTATGTTACAACACTACAGTTTACATTAATAATTTACATATGTGAAACATCCACGTGGGTATTGACGCATACCGCAATTATAAGTAACATCTAACATCTCAGAGACGGCAGGGCTAAGGCGACGACCCTCAAAGGCTTTTTATTTATAATTTTAAAAATGTTCTGTTATAAACCATCGATATTAAACTTAGTTATGCAGAGCTTACATGATATTATGGTTATAAATATATTATGACCAGGTAGGTCTTATTTTTGTTATCGTTTTTCTTTTTTTATTTCTTGTTTATTTAATTATCGTTACTTACTTACTATAGTTTACTTTCATTATAAGTTTTTTTCCTTAGCTCTAGTTCATTCTTTTCTTCTCTACTCTTACCAATATTTTTAAAGGTTGTTAGGGACTCAAAATGAATTTTGCAGTGTAGAAAATTAACGCTGGTTCATTGGTTGTTGATTTAAATGAATTTAGCAGTGAATTCGGTTATAAAAAGTTTCATATTGTGGCTGTAACAGAAAGCTGGCTGAATTAAGATATTCCATATCTGACGAAAAAAGAAAGATACTCGTTACTATGTATATTAAAAACGGTTTGAAACATGTTTGAAGATACATTGGCTAATATTTTTTTGTTATGATATTATATTTTAGCCTTGGAGATTTTAACATTGACGTTTTAAAGTATGACAATGTTTTATCAACGCAGCTTCTTCCAATGGTAAAACTTTTTAATTTGGAACAAATAATCACTGATTCCACCAGAATATCAGTTTCAAGATTTTCTCTAATAGATTTAATTTTTACCAATTTTGAGTTACTAACAAGCACCCTAAGTTTTAAACCTCGAGAGCTAGCTACAGGCCTATATCTCTAGAATGGTTCCTTTAATTAGGAATATAAATCTGAAAAATAATTTTTACTTAAAATTTGAATACTTAATGTCATTTGATTTGGAATGACGTCAAACTGAATATAATATATCAACATTTGCATAAATTTCCTAAAAATTCAAGGCCAAAATATGTAGAAACATGTTTCTGATATTTATAAGATAATATTTTATGATGACTACTCTGTGAGAAAACCTGACCTAAGCTAGAAAAACGTTTGTTTTTAAAGGAAATCTCAAACTAGTTTTATTTATAGCTAACTGGTTAATACTTGCATAAATAGGTATTTTAATAAGGAATTAATTTAATATAAAATATAATTATGATGATATCCATAATTAATTTCTTTCATGAAAAAAATCTTATCTAATTTATCGCCATAAGAAAGAAGAATGATTTTTTACTGCCCTCATAAAAGAGAAGAATTGTAATCGTGAAAATATCACCTTCAGTTCCGTCCGTCTGTCTGTCTGTCTGACGACCTGTCTGTTAAAAAAACTACGTACACGATTTGCTTCAAATTTTGGCCAAAAATTAAGGGTCATATAAAGATGATCTGGTAACACTTCGGTAAAAATCCAATATGAGAAAAGAAAATGGCGCTTAGTGGAATATTAAACAAATTGTTACCAAAAAACTGCTTATCCAGTTTATCTCAAATTTTGCACAAAAATCAAATATCATGTAGGAATCAACTTTTAAAATTTTGGTACGAGTTCAAAATGGTTGCTTATCTAATATTTAAAAATTCGACCTGAAAAAACTAGGCAATGGACTGATTTCAAATTGTGTGCTGTAACTAATTGCGGTATAGAAATGAAGTAGTAAAACTCTGGTACTAATTCAAGATGGCGGCCAAATAAAATATTTGGAATCACGAAAAAATCACCCTCTCAGATTTTACATATTTTCAGGTTTTAGCGCCCTTAAATAGCAAAAATATGTTTTATCAATTCCGTCGGTCCGTCTGTTGGTTTATCTGTTTGTAACTTTAAAGCATAATTTAAAAACTATTCATCAGACTGAGTTCAAATTTTAGTCAAAAATATGCGGATGACCTGGTAATATTTTGGTAAAAATCCGGTATATCGGAACAAGATGGCATGAAACGTTAGTAAGAGTATTACTAAAATAAAATATTTTTTTAAAAAATGTAGAACTGACTTAAAAAAAACGCTAAAACATAAAAAATAATATTTTATTTGTTCCTTAAATATAGACATTTTGAAGTCGACGCCCAAAACAATCTCACCCACCCATTACAAAATATAGTTGATGTATTTTATATTACATTACATTTATACCAAATATATAGCTAGCCTTATATCTTTAGAAACTGATGCCCGAATCACTTGCTCTCATGGCCCCCTTTGTAGAACTGCGCAAGTGCAAACTGCTATTTCTATCCAATCGCTGAGCCCAAAGTCAAATGGCAATATTAACTTCCTATAGGACATTTTGTAAATGGCCAAACAGACCAATAACGAATTCTCATTTCGAGACATGCGCTGAAATATTTTGGGGAGCTTGCAACTGTTGGCTAGGTCAGCGCATGAATATTTTATTAACGGCCGTATTATAGAGATCCACCTAGGTAAACTAAATGTAAACTATAAAACATCTCCACCAGCGACCAAATTTACTTGGTAGTTCGACTTCAAAATAGTGACGTGCCCTTTCTGAATAACATATTAAAATCTATATTAGGTTAGTAAGTTTAAGACTACCTACTAGTGAGTATAGTATATTGTATATTTTTTTGATATATATTACTACAGATTAGTCATTATTTGTGCGACGACTTCAAAATGTCTGTATTTACGGAATAAATAAAATACTACTTTTTACTTTTTAGCGTTTTTTTTTAAGTTGGTTCTATTTTTTTTTAATATTTTATTTCTCACTTTATATTTTACAAATTAAACTAATGAACTATTTATTTAATTTTCTGTTTTATAATAATTGTATACTTTTTAATAGAACAATATTTATAAGTCAAAACCTGTCAAAATTTAATTTGTCTCACTTTATAAAAATTGTAACTTTTTAATAGAAATTATAGTTAAATAATTTAATTTTCTTCTTGTTATAATTTTGTAATTATTAATAGTAATGTTGCAATTTGTTAGATCACTAAATTTAACTTCTGGAGCCTCCTTTGATGATGATTTGTTAATAATATTGCTGCTTTTATCGAAGTCATATTTGGATTTTGAACTGACAAAAGTCTATTTGAAATTTATTTTTCTTCATATTTGAATTTTCGGCTTAACCCTCAGATTTTGTAATAAAATTTTAAGAAAAAGTGATTTTAATTTTTTTAACATTAGATAAATCTGCACCGGTTTCAACTAAAGGAAGCAGAACGTCTTCAAAAACAATAGACGTATGCTTTCTGGATGAAGAGTTTTAAAAATTTTGCTATTTCACTAGGCAATTTTCCAAATTTGTTTATCCTGATAGTTGGCATTCATCCTCTTGATACTTGATGAAGAATTTGTTTTCTTGATAATTTTGGGGACGAGCGGCATATTTTCTGTATAATTCTAAATGCTCGGTAATGGTAAATTTTCTTGTTATGTTGGTTTTTGTATCAGGCAGGATCTTAACCAAACTGATGACTACTTCCCAGAACGTAAATCAAAATTGAATTTCGCACCATTTTAGCGGTTATTTTCAGTTTCAACTTAGACAGCTCAGATGAAGATGAGGAACTATTAATATCACTTTGGTTAATAAAAAAACCTCAAGGACTTATCCGATTGACACCTGAAATTTGTGCTTTCTGCCTTATTTGAACATGTTCAATATATCCTTCATTCTTTTCTTCAAAATGATGAATTTTGAAAATATTTAAATAATGTTATTTTTAAAACTAATAGTTTCGCCGCACAGAAAAAAAAAGACATTGAATAGTGACTCCATAAATGTTGATGATTTCACAAATTTTGACAATTCTGTCTTCAAATTTGGATGGGTAAAACATTTTCCTAAAAGGTTTTATATTGTTCAAAACTGAAAATATATGTGAAAACTTTAGGTGTGATGTCGTGTTTTCAAAATTTCCTTTGACTTCTTGGCGAACTAGCTGTTTTCGATAATCAAAAAGCTGATAATTCTATATCAGGTTGCACATAATTATGGACCCCTTTTATAATCAAATAATAAACTGTTCAAATTACTATTCGAACTTAAAGAGTCAGATATTTTAAACTGTTTCCTTTTGGCAATTTGACTTTTAACTCGTTACCATGACAACGATACACAATTGCGAGGCGTGAAACCTTATAAATTATGTCTTGAAGGAGGATATACCTATGATTTGAAAATCTATTGTATATATATATATATATATATATATATATATATATATATATATATATATATATATATATGATTTTTAATCCTTTATGGAAAAATACAATGTGTTTTATTTACATCCGTTCACTACTGTCGTTCTGAAAAGAACAGTTTTGCTGACGTTTCGCCAAAATCAGTGTGTTGGATTTTAAGGACTTTCTCGCGTCCGAATAAATAGTTTTTTTGATATATATTACTACAGATTAGTCATTATATTGCGCAGGCGTTGGTCAAAATGTCTGTATTTACGGAATAAATAAAATACTACTTTTTACTTTTTAGCGTTTTTTTTTAAGTTGGTTCTATTTTTTTTTAATATTTTATTTCTCACTTTCAACTGATTTTACATTTTTAAGAGTATTATAATTCGTAGTATATCACGTTAACTGCCCCAGGGGCCACAAGCTAAAAATTTGTTATTATACTTCCAAAATCATAAAAATGATGACACAATATTTATAACTTGTCAAAACCTGTCAAAACTTGTGTTTTTGATCGTGAATCAAGTGTGTCTGACGGAATATGCCTGGCTGACAAAAATTGGATATATGGCGTGTGAATCATGCATGATCCAAAACATAACCTGTAAATTCTCGTTGCTTGTTGTCATTTTTGTACCGTTACGTGATGCAAAAGTTTGTTTATTAGCGGCTTTTGTTGACTAATATAAGATTTTATAGTAAAGTTTTTTATTACAAAAAGTAATTTACATTTGTTTTTTTCTAACAGTAAATGCTAGATATTTTATTTGGTTTTCATATTTGTGCAGTACCGGCTTTTATTTACGAAGGTAAGATTTTGTAATAAAATTTTATTAGAAAAAGTGATTTTAATTTTTTTTCTTAAGATAAATGGGTAGTTTTAAGAAAGAACACCAACGTCTTCAAAAACTAATAGACGAGATGCTTTCCGATGAAGAGGCCGATCCTTTTGAGGCTTCCTCAGATGAATATATGCCTGATAGCTTTCCTGGTTCATATTTTTTGTTGTTCGTATAGCTCGGAAAAGGTAGTAACGAGCTTTCCTATGGTAAAAAAGAAAAAACATTTTTCATCCAATAGCATTTAGAAACAAATTGATGTTTTCTCGTCTGTGTTTCAGTTAGTGGTCTTCTCAGAACGTAAATCAAAATGAGTCAATTTGCCACAGCTTGAATTTGTGCTGGGTTATTGTCATTTTGCATACAGACAGATATTGAAATGAGGAACTGGTTCCAACACTGATGTGGCAAAAGTTTACTGGACAATACCTCAAGGACTTTCCGATATGACATTCCTGAAAGTGGTGCTGTAAATGCCTTATTTGAACAATAAGTCTCCTGTTTTTTTCTTCAAGCTGATGATTGATGAAAATCTTGTAAATAATATTGTGACGGAAACTAATGGTTTCGCCGCAAAGAAAAAAAAATCGACACTACTAAAGTGGTCTCGAATAAATAAAACTGGAAAGACACAAACTCTGGAAGAAATTATGACTTTTCTAAATCTTCAAATTTGGATGGGCAATTAGTGCAACTAAACTGGCAGATTATTAGTCGGAAAAAAGAAAATATATGTGAACCAACTTGCAGGTGTGATATCGCGCAACAGATTTGAATTGTTGTTGGCGAACTGGCATTTTCAAGATAATCAAAAAGCTGATACTTCTGATAGGTTGCACAAACTTGGACCCCTTTTGAATCAACTAATAGAGAACTTTCAAAAATTCTACATTCCCAAAGAGCAGATATGCGTTGAAACGAGCAAAACTTGTTCCTTTCAGAACGTGGTAGGCTGGCTTTTACACAGTATATCAAAAACACATATATATATATATATATATATATATATATATATATATATATATATATATATATATATATATATATATATATATATATATATATATATATATATATATATATATATATATATATATATATATATATATATTGGCAAGGATAAAGTAGATGGGTTAAGCGTACCAACGAACATTGTTATGAATCTGTGCGAACCTCTTTTGAACTGCGGGCGAAGCATTTATGTAGATAATTACTACACAAGTATGAAGCTAGCCCACAAGTTACTAGAGAGAAAAACTCACTTAGTAGGTACGCTAAGAAAAAATCGCAAAAATAATCCGAAAGATGTTATAAACAAAAAGCTAAAGAAGGGTGAATCATACAGTCTAGAGAGTAATACTGGAGTTATAATAACAAATCGGCAGGACAAAAGGGACGTCCTTACTTTATCTACCAAGCACACTGGTCAAATGGTTACAGTGCGATCACGACGTAATGCGGAAGTAGAAAAGCCCGATGTTGTTGCTGACTATAATACATGCAAAGCCTTCATCGATTTATCAGAAAAATTGCTGTGGAATTGCTTTTGGGAGCTGCTATAGTAAATGCGTACATCAAAGCCGTAACCGTAACCGGACAAAAAATGACAATCATAATTAGAGAAGAAGTTGCTGCATCCCTTCTAAATTTTCCCCAAGAAGACAAAAACGAGCAAAGAGATACACAAACTCATGCAAACTAAACAAGACATATTTTAGAAGATGTTGGCACTTCTAATAGGCGAAGATGCTGCTTTTGCTATTCTAAAATATCTCAGGAAAAGGGAAGATCCGTGGCAGCCAAAAAATCTGCACAAACTCGTTGGAAGTGCGTTCAATGCGACAAGCACTACTGCGTGACTTGTTTCCCAAAATCTCATGTTTGTATAATGGAATAAAGTTATTCTTATGTTATGATTTTTAAGATTTGTTTTTTTTATGTAGCGTACTTTTAACTTGTACTAGTTTTTATTTTATTTTTTTTCTCAATAAAATTTGTCTAGCTTAAATTGTGTTTTAAATTAAAAGAAATTAAAAAACTTTGCATTTAATGTCAGATAAAAACAATCAAACTTTTACTTGCGCTAATTACCGTATTTTATTCACCAGGCCACGCTATTTCGACTACCATGTATTTATATGGCCACTGTGAATCGTCGGTGAGTTGCAGATATAAATGCAATAGTTTTCCTGTGACTCACGGATGGTCCACATGGCTTAAATGAACATATCACATGTGAGACACACTTGATTCACGTGGCAGTTAACGTGATATGTATATCCAATTGTATATAACATAATACAAAAGGTAACGAATAAAGAAGTAAAAGACACTATTAAAATTAGATTTTACAATAAATACTTAAGAAAAATAAATAAAAGTAAACTATTTTTGGCATCTACGTTTTTTTGAGTTAAACATATTTAATACTTTCAAAATATTTTACTTTTTATTAAGTATTATGATAATGATGATTCCTTAACCTAATTTAACTTGTGCTCACCAAATACTAATTTTTTAATTTGAAAATTTAAACTCAAGACTTTTAAATTAATAAAAATACACAACGAGATAGCAAAAGAGATACTTTTTAGCAAATGGAGTTGTACGTCTATTACACACCCCAATGCTTTAGTTTGAAGAGATTATTTAAAAAAATGTAAATTTAATTACAAAACGTGCTTCCTTTATCGCCCTTATACCTGAGTTTTTTTTAACATTATTACAAAAAAACGAGTAAACCGATTTCCAATCAAAATATATGGGCCCACCAGGGAAATGTTCTCTACAATTTGGCGTTTGACACATTAAAATCGGCCAAACCGTTTAGACAATATGCGCGAACAAACATAGATACAAAAAAACCTTGTCTAATTTACGCCATAAGAAAGAAGAATGATTTTTACTTCCCTCTTAAAAGAGAAGTATTGTAATCGTGAAAAAATTACCCTCCGTGATTTTTTCAGATCTTTACATTTCAAGGTCCCTAGATATCGTAAAACATATTTACTCAGTTCCGTCGGTCTGTCTGTCTGTCGGTCTGTCTGCGGCATAGCTAAAAAAGAAACTTACCCAATTGACTTCAAATATTGGTCAAAAATTAAGGGTCATATGGGGATGACCTGGTAACATTTTGGTAAAAATCCAGTATGGCAAAACAACATGGGGTTAGTGAAATGTCAAAAAAATTATTACTAAAAAAACTACTTTTCCAATTTATCTCAAATTTTGTACAAAAATCAAGTGTTATGTATGAATCAACTGGTAAAATTTTGGTACGAATCCAAGATGTCGGAACAAAATGGCGGCTTAGTAACATATTTAAAAATTCAGCCTAGATCATTTCAAATTGTTGTGATGTGAATTGTGTGTATACAGATTCAAGATGACGGAACAAAATGGCGGCTAAATATAATATTAGTCATCTCAGATTTTACACATTTTCACGTTTTAGCGTTCCTAGATGTCAAAAAATATATATTTTATCAATTCCATCTGTCTGTCTGTCAGTTCACGGTATAGCTTATATAACTTACATAATTTCTTATTAGAGTGACTGAAAATTTTAGTAAATAATTAAGTAAGGGTAGTATGGGGATCATATTGGTAAAAATCCACTATGGCAAAACAAAATAGCGGTCTAGTGAAAAATTAAATTATTACTAAAAACTACTCTACAATGTATCTCAATTTTGCACAAGTATTATGGAGGAATCGACTGGTAAAATTTTGGTACAAATACAAGATGGCGGAACAAAATGGCGTTTTAGTAGATTATTTAAACATTTAGCCTGAAAAAATACTTAATGAACTGAATGCGAATTGTGTAATAATAATAATAATTGTGGTATACAGATGAAGTGGTAAAAGTGTTGTACTAATTCAAGATGACGGAACAAAATGGCGGCTAAATATAATATTTGTATTCGTGAAAAAATCATCACAGATTTTACATATTTTCACGTTTTAGCGTCCCTAGATGCCAAAAAATATGTTTTATCAATTCCGTCGGTCCATCTGTCGTTTGTATGTCTGTCTGTCAGTTCACGGCATACCTTAAAAAAACTACTTATCACAGTGACTTCAAATGTTTGATCAAAAATTAAGGGTCGCATGGGAATTGCATGGTAATATTTTGGTAAAAATCCGATATGCCGGAATCAGATGGCGGCCTAGTGAAACGTTAAACGAATTATTGCTGAAAAAACTAATTATCCAATTTACCACAAATTTTGCACAAAAATCAAGTATTCAAAATCAGCAGCAAAACAAAATGGCCGCCTAAGAAAATATTTAAAAAATCAGCCTGAAAAAACTTCTTATAGATTACTTTAAATTTTGTGCAAGCATTATGGGTGATATAGAGATAAACTGATAAAGTTGTGATACGAATTCAAGCTAGAGGAACAAAACGGCGCACACTGGTCAAAATTGGTAATCTAGGAAAACAAAAGTATGTGCAATTTAGATAAAAGTTGTTTAAATTAGTAATATTTGTGAATATAACACAAAATAAAACAAAATAAAAAAAAATATTTTTATAAAATTTACAGAACGGCCTATAGGGAAAATTATACTGACTTTAACGTTTTTACGTATACATTAATATTTTTCTAAATAACAAAAAAGTAATAGAAAAACAATAAAACTATAACTACTAATGATCTGGTTAAAGCTTAAAACATATTGATAAACTACTTTACAAAAGGCCTAATCACTATCAATTTCTGAATCTGTCGAAAAAATCAAGGTTTGGTTCTTCCAATAGATTTCTTGTTTCACAATTTAGTATTCCTGGCTTTTTTTTATAATTTGGCAAAACCTGGGATATTATAGGGTCAGATGTTATTAGAAAACGATGCAATAAGTCTTCATTTGTATCTTTCCTTGACGTTTTTCTAGTGAATCGTTCCCTATAATTTCTGAAATCTTTATTGCTGCTCTCTTGTGCGTCTTCACTGAGAAGGCCAATAGGGAGTATGCAATGTTTAATGATTTCAGAGCCATGCATAAGTACCTTGTGTACTGTTGATGGCATATAAAACCATGAATACAATTCCAAATACAAATTTCTGGTTTCCAAAGTGTAAACTTTAAATTTCTCTGGGTTAATAGGAAAACCACTGGATACTGCAGAGAGAATTGTGCCGAATTTTTTTATTAAATTAACGTTTAACCCGTAATTTCAGCAGATACGTCTGGATTGCATTGTCTCGTCTACAATTAAGCCTAGTTCATTTCTAAATCGATGAAAAATTATATTTTTACAGTTTTTTACTTATTCTTTTTCAGCAAGTGTTCTGGCTTGCCACTTTTTAATGTCTAAGCGGTAAGCGATGTGTTTTCAGTACTTAATGAAAGATCTAATTGAGGGTCATTCATTTGTTTAGGTGTTGCTTTACATATAAGACATTTTTGACTTGAAGTATCAGTGAGAGACGAACAAACTTTACCGTCCACCATAGTTAAAAGTAATATCTGTTTAACTGGCATCAGATTATTATTAACTAATATTTCAGTGGGTTTTAATTGTATCACTTGATCCCTAATATTTGCTACTTCTTGTTTGGTTAACTCGGCTGTTTCTTTTTTCATAACAAATTTTATGGGTCTGCAAAACATTGTTGAAGACGCAGCTGGATTTTGCCATAATATTTTCTGTAACTTAAAAATTATAAGGGTACAATAGAAATAATAAACAAGTTAGAATCAGATATTCCCTCGACATGAAATTTTTGCTTGTATTCCTTTTGGTTACTACTTCCATCACAACCCCACTTAAATATTATTTCCAGCTGATCATTCTCTAAAACATTTTCATTTAAAACACTTTGTTGAAAAGTTGAAAATCTTTTTATGGTTACATCTAAAAGAGGCTGTAGTTATATTTCCGCCGAAAACTCACTTATCAAAATACCTTCCTTAGCAGGATAGCAATCATTTTTTGCACTTACAATCTTTGTATAGGATGGATATATATTTGTGTTTTGCGATTTAGCTTGCTGCTTTAATAGATTATATGAAACTTTGGTCAAGTTAGCATTAACGAACAATGCAAGAGCTTTTTCGGGGGTATAAAATATTGGGTGGACGGTTGATAAAAGAAATTATTTTTTAATTTTTGTAGCTCTTGTAGACGTCATTGTAAGCTGATCCAACATTGAAGCTGCGTCTCGCTTACCGGACAATGTAAGGGATACTTTAGCAGCATGTAGTACCGCATTTTCAGAGTGACTGTCTAATAATGGTTTAATTTCTCTAAGCTTTGATCTATTTGAACAATCATCAAAATTTTTCGTAGGTCTTCCCATTTGTGTTCTTTCAAATTCATTATTATTATCACCAACTCTAATATCGATTTTACCATTTAACCAGTTTACATGGCACTTTTCAAAATACTTGGGCCTTCTATGACACTTGTTCCGTAAGGACGTAAATTTATTTAAAAATACAAACAGTTTCATCCTTAGTTCGCCCTTGTAATTTTTGTCTTTAAGTAGGCCCCGTCTTTCTAAATTATCTGTGACATAATTGATCAGTTTTTTTCGAAGCCTGGTTACGTTTTAAAATTATATATAAACTCCTACGTGTTATTGAGATCGGAATTAGTGCTAGTGGAATGTTTTCTGAAAAAAAAAACACGTATTTCAGAAAAACACCTCAAAAACTGTTAACCTGGCTGTTTACCATTGTAAATTTTACTTACAATAGTTTTTATATTTAAACTTTATGTATAGATATTTTTTGAAAAACGAAACGTAAAACAGATTCCGTTACTTAACGAATATCTTAAAAAACTGAAAGAAATCTGGCAACACTGCATACGAATTTTAAAATTTCGCTTGAAATAGAAAACTCTGGTCTCCTTTTACTCTTCAAATCCTGCCATTTGAAAGATGTAAATGGATTTCAGTTACAGATTGATCACCTTGTAGGTATAAAGAACAAATGTTAGTGTGGCAACACTTTAAATAATTTTATTTGTTGAAAATACATACATGGGATCATTTCTAGTTACATCCCTATTTTTAATTTATGGATATTTTGTTTGTCTGGCCTAGACAAAATACTTTTGAAATTTTAGATTACGAACATGTTGACATTTAATCATTTGCTTTTTAAAAAGTGCAACTTTCCGCACAAATTCTAACTATTCCCTCTAAAGCAAAAGTAATATGCTACATTATAAATAAAAAATTATTAAGTTTAGCTGCGGTTAGCTATAAAAAACTTTGTTCTGAACTTAAATTTTTGTAGAATCAAGCGTATTTTTAACATATAAAACTAATATGCAAGCGTACCAGCCCAAATAAACTTCTGCCTGCTAAATTGTTTTAAAATAATAAAATTACAGATAACACTTACCGTCCATATCAAAATTAAAGTTGTAATTTTCTTTGAAATCTCTTTAAAATAAAGAGAAATCACTATAAATTTTACTACATTTTTAAACTTTAGAATGCGTTTTAGACATTTCAAACTTGACAAGCTGTCACAGGTGTTTATGAAAACCAAATGACAAAATATTCCCGTCCATGGCTAACTAGATTCATAGGCTAAAAAATGAGTTATGTTGCAGAAGTTTCTTTTGAGATTGAAAAAAATACTCTTCCTAAATTTGTATTTTTGACTTGTGTGCGGCGCCCAAAAAAATTTTTAGAAAATCAACGTAAAAAAATCCTATTCAATTTACATTAAATTTTGCAGAAAAATGAAATGTGACATAGAGATAAACTGGTACGAATTCAAGATGATGTAACAAAATGGTGGTGTGTGGTAATATAAAAATTACTTATTGAATTTATTTTAAATTATGCCCAAAAGTGAAGTGTGGCATAGGTGGAAACTGCTGAAATATTGGTAGGAATCCAATATTATCTAACAAAATGGCGACGAATAAAAATATTTAAAAAAAGTGTTACTAAATGACTATGTATTGTGCTAAATTGGGCCACACTTCACTATTCCTAATAAAAGGAAAGATTTATAACGAGGAAAGTTCCGGGTAAAGGAAATTTACCGATTTTTTTATTTATCAGAGGTCCAAGGATTTCATATATAAAAAGATATAAAATTCGTAAAAATAAATTTCAAAGGTTGGCGTTGTTTGTTGATTTGATGTTCAGCCACTTTTTTGTAATGGCTTTAAAAACGTGAAAAAAATTAGTGAAATTATGCGTCCAGGTATCATCAAAAATATATTTAAGTAAGTTCGCGGTCGTCAATAATAATTATTACTCAAGGTTAATAAGTAATTATACCAAAACTGTCATTAGTGTTTCAAAAGATTCAATTGAAAAATTATATAAGCGATCTCAAAAAAATATTTGTTTATTAATTAAGTTTTCGCTGTTTTCCAGAATTATTACGTTAAGATTAAAATGTTTTAGACATTAATTTGGCGTTATTCTCATTAAGTTATTTTTTATACCCTTGCGAAAATGTGTTGTCGGGTTTAAGGAAAACTTTTTCACAGAAAATAATACCAAATTTTGAAATCTCTTTTCTCGTTTGTATATTATTTAAATTACGTGATCTCAAAAACTCGTAAAAGGAAAGTTTTGTAATCATGAAAAAATCATTTTTTGGGGATGTTTACTCATTTTCGTCGGTCTGTGGGTATGTCTTTTTGCGGCATAAAAACTACTTGCTCGTTTGACTTCAAATTTTGGTAAAAAATTAATAGTCATATGGGGATGACCTGGTAAAATTTTGGTAACAATCAAATATGGCAAAACAAAATGGCGGCCTAGTCAAATGTTAGAAAAACTATTACTAAGAAACTGCTTATCCAATTTACCTCAAATTTTGCACAAAAATAAAGTATTATGTAGGAATCAAATGGTGAAATTTTGGTACTAATTCAAGATGGCGAAACAAAATAGCAGCTTAATGAAATATTTAAAATTTCAGCCTGAAAAACAGCTTAATAGATTGATTTCAAATTTTGTGCATGAATTAATGGTTGTATAGAGATGAACTGGTAAAATTGTGATACGAATTTAAGATGGCGGAAAATGGCGGCCAAATGAAATGTTTGTAAGTGTGAAAAAAATTCCAGGTTTTACATATCTTTACGTTTTAGAGTGCCTATATAGATGCTAAAAAAATATGTTTCCTCGTCTTCATTGTCGGACTGTCTGTCAGGAATCAACCTGTAATATTTTGGTGTGAATCAAACAGAGCAAAACAAAATAACGGCCTAATAAATTATTTAAACAAATCAGTCTGAATAATTTCAAATTTTGGGAATTCATTAAGTGTGATATAGCGATGAACACGTAAAATTGTGGTGCGAATTCAAGACGGCAAAATAAAATGGCGGCCAAATAAAATGTCTAAACAATTAATGTAAAAAATCTTATTCAATTGACTTAATAGTCAACATTGAATGTGATGCAGGGCTTAACTGGTATGAATTTAAAATGACGATACAAAATGGCGGTCTTAAAAAATCAGTAAAAAAAATTCAATTTATTTTAAATCATGCCCAAGTGTGGAATAGGTAGAAACTGGTACGATCTTAGAGCAAGAATTAAAGTAGCGATCACAATTCATTCATAAATCACGTTAGGGGTATGCGCCAACATAGTTCCCCTATTTTTCACATTCTATCGACCAATGTTTACGATAAAACAAGAAGTGGGGATGGCCCATGTCCAAGCCGTGGCCATTTGTTGACGAATGCCAGTGACGGCGTGAGTTTTCAGTTCCCGCATAGGGAAATATCATTAATCGTGAAAAAATTATCGTTCCGGGTTTTTACAGATCCTCATGTTTTTCCATTACTGTCTGTCGGTCGGTCTGTTTCGGTATAGCTAAAGAATCCACTTTCTCGATTAACTTTAATTTTATTTAGTTTTCCACAAAAATTGCGTCTGATATAAAAAAAACTGGTAAAATATTGGTATCAATTCAATATGGCGAAACAAAATGACGACTTGTTAAAATATTTGATGTACAGGGTGTTCGCAGTTAAATGGACCCCCCCCTTAACTTTTTAATTTGACGTTTGACAAAAAAATGTCAAATATAAAAGTTTTATAATTCAATGTGAATTTTTTTAAAAACCTCTTTCCATATGTACAGGGTGTTTCAGAAAGTCTGGGCGTGGTTCAACTTTCCTATTTAAATTAAATACCTACCACATTTTTTTATTGGATTTTTAAATTCTCCTAAAAATTCCAGACATATTTTATATAGCATACCCTACACCTAAATTTAACCCATAAAAAGATATTACTGTCAGAAAATTCTCATTTACTTGTGACGCGTATTTTAAATTATACGTGAAAAATAGCGTATGGTGGTATCATTTCATATCCTTGGAAACCAATATAATAAATAAAAAGACAATTTGTCAAAAAACGTTAAAACTTTAAACATGGTTTATTTGGAAGAAGAAAAATTTGAAATTGTGTCTTTATATATTAAGAACAATAAAAACAAATATATGGCAAGACGAGAATATATAGTTCTTCATGGCGATAGACGCGCGCCGGCTTTAAATACGTTTAAACGTATTTATGAACTATTTGGGACTTCCAAGTCTTTAAAAAGACGAAAAAGGACTGTAAATATGAACGAAGACGAAGAATTAGATTACCTTTTATATTTTCAAGGTATGTATTTTTATCTGTTTAGCTCTAGCTTATTATTATTATTATCAAAATTATTTTATTCTGTCTAGAACACCCTGCTAATTCGATAAGAGATTGTGCGAAAGAGTTCCACAAAAGTGTTGGAAAAATTCACAAAACATTAAAAAAATATAAGTGGCACCCATTTAAACTGACAAAAGTCCAATATTTAACAGAAGCTAACCAACGAGAACGCTTATATTTCTGCAGAAGAATGTTAGAAGAACTTGAACGGGACCCAACATTTTTTTATAAAGTATTGTGGAGCGACGAATCTAACTTTAGCACCGCAGGTGTTCCAAATAAGAAAAATTTACATCATTGGTCCACTAATAATCCCGAAAGGTTTTTTGAAATAAAGCATTCAGGTCGCCAATCTGTAAATGTATGGTGTGGCATAAAGAACAATAGAGTTCTTGGGCCTATATTTATTGGCCATTCACTTACTGAAAATGCATACTTTGATATGCTTAATAACGATATTGAGAATCTTATCGATAAGATGGGGCACCACCCCACAACGTAAGGATGGTAACAACCTATTTAAATGGACAGTATGGAACGTGGATTGGAAAACATGGGACAATTAAGTGGCCTCCAAATAGTCCCGATCTAACTCCACTAGACACATTTTTATGGGGATATTTAAAAAATTACATTTACTTGGGGGGCCTTACCAATGTTAATTTATTAAAAGAACAAATACAAAATGGTATAGACACTATAAATATGAATCAAAATTGGTTAGTAAAAGCTTTGAATAAATTAAAAAAGGGATACCGCCTATGTGTCGAGATGAATATAAAATACGCGTCACAAGTAAATGAGAATTTTCTGACAGTAATATCTTTTTATGGGTTAAATTTAGGTGTAGGGTATGCTATATAAAATATGTCTGGAATTTTTAGGAGAATTTAAAAATCCAATAAAAAAATGGGGTAGGTATTTAAAATAGGAAAGTTGAACCACGCCCAGACTTTCTGAAACACCCTGTACATATGGAAAGAGGTTTTTAAAAAAATTCACATTGAATTATAAAACTTTTATATTTGACATTTTTTTGTCAAACGTCAAATTAAAAAGTTAAGGGGGGGGTCCATTTAACTGCGAACACCCTGTACGAAAATGAAGAAATGGGTCATGCTTCATTAACGTTGACAAAAAGAAGGATTCTTACCTATTCCTTAATGAGGCAAATAGGTATTTTTACAAACTTCAAAGAAATAATCATTCTCTACTTCACTATCCAAAATCAAACCATTAAGTTAGGTAAGTTTAAAAGGAAATTAGTTATTTATATATTGTTAAACTTTAGTTTTTAGTTATGTTTGCCTTATGTCACTATCATTTTGAAATTGTGACATTTAGAAAAATTTTTGTTCAGTTCTTGAAAATGTCATCTTAAACCTGTAACTGTCAAGTTAGACCTTGTCTAAAGTTAAACATCTTTAGTGAAAACGGGTGTTAGAGTTTTAACCTAAAATCAATGCTTTTAACGCGCTTTTATTGGCTTCCTATTCGTCTGATTGTATGTTTGTATGTCTGGTTTAAATCTTGTAATGGATTTTTCAGCACTTCTATTACCGATTATTTTCAAATTTGACAAGCATACACTTTCGGATATAAAAAAAATCCGATTTTTTTTAGTCTATGTTTACAAATCCAAAATGGCAGCGCCAATACGGCCGACGAATTTTGTTACTTGTGTGGCCAAAACTGAAAATCAGTGCCTAGGTGAATTTAAAAGTATCAGCATTTAAAAATTCAAAATAGCGGTGTCAAAATGACAATGTCAACAGGTCCCACGGAAGATTTTAACATTTGTGGGGATTATTTAAGAATGCACAACAAAAATCAAAATGAAATATCAGTATCTAGAAGTATTTAAGAATAAAAGTTATGAAATTTTTAGTCAATATTTGAGAATTAAAAATGGCGACACCACCATAGCAGACTAATTTTAAATTTTTTACAGATTTGATTAAAATTCGGCATTTAGGGCTATCTAAGACTGCACGTCATGAATTTTTGTCAACATTTTAAAAATTCAAGATTGTAATGCCGACATGGCGGCGAAATTGTAACATTTGTGTAGATTTGGCTGAATGAAAGTAGGAATCTGGGGGTATTTGAAAATACATATCATACATTTTTAGTAAATAATAAAAGGCAAAAATACGTACCGACCTGACATAAACAGTTTAATGAACAGTGTGAATAATTTATTGTTTATTTGTACAAAAAATCAATTCTACGATTTTTGTTTTTTGCGAAAAATTCAATCAGTCTTTCATTGAAAAAATTAATTCTTTCTCAATGCTTAACACTGCAAGCGAATTTAATCGGTCGATTCTGCTGCATTCTATTTCTGAGCAAAGATTTAGTTCTTTTTAATGTAGGAAAAGAGCGTTTACTTTCGATACTGGTCATTGGAATCGTACAGATTAAGTTTAATAACAGGATAGTTTCACTGAAGCATTCAGTCAGGTTTCTATCGATAAATAGTTGTAAAATTGCTAATGCGCTTCCCATGATGGAAATATTATCTGTCATAAATACCACACTTTTAAGCTTCTCTTTCTCAAAAAAGTTCTAGGTTCGTGTAACTGAAAAATTTTGATGCCAGAAGATGATCTGTAAACTGAAAGCGATCTTTGCCCTGTATCACACACTTCTTTTGTTTATGCAGAAAAGGATATCGACTGATTACTTCTTTGGTGGTATTTGTAATGTAAAGCGTTGTCAAAACTGTTTAAAAATCCGTTCATTTTAACAGCATACAAACACCGAGATCTAAATTCTTTAAAGAGAATTTCATCGTGTGCCGTTATTTGCGCAAAAAAAGTAAACCAATAAATAAAATGTTCATTATTTAAATAACATAATAACGTCTCAGTTTGATTAATTGTAATTAAAGTCATTTCCGGGGGTGTCTAATATACTTTCCATACAAGTTTTTAGGTGCTCTTTGTTTTCATGAAGGACTCTCACAGTAGGTGTGTTATAATTCCATATTGTTGCTGGTGTTACAGGAATCCTTTTTTCACTGTCATCTAGCAAGCCAGTCCGTTTTGCTGATCTCGAAAATAAAAATCGGATATGCATGTAAATTGGAAAAAAAATTGCCACATTCAACATTTGTATTTGCACAAACGCTTATTAGTGTGCATAATAATGTACATAGAATGCGTATGGATATTCTTTTATTATAATACTTTGTACACCCGAAATATTAAGTAATATCAACTATTTCTTAATTTCTCTGGCGATGTCATTGGCAATATGTGATACAAGTTTTAAAAATGTCTAAAAGCGTTCGTGAATTTGTCCATTTCCTTCGTATTTTAAAATAACAAGTTGCTGTTGCGTAGAAATATCAGTGGTCTCATCACACTGAATCGCTAAAAACCGCGTGTCTGATACCTGTTTTTTATTTCTTCTTGGCAAGCTGTTAACATGCCACTTTGAACTGATTTTGACGTACCTTTCAAAATGTTATTTTCACGTTTTAGCGCCCCTAGATGCCAAAAAATATATTGTATTATTTCCATCGGTGCGTCTGTCTGTCTGTCAGTTTGCGCCAAAGCTTAAAAACTTTTTACCAGGTTGACTTCAAATTTTAGTCAAAAATTAAGGGCATCAAATTGCAGATGTGTGCAAACTATTGGGACAAACTTCCGAAATGTTTTTAAATTTTAGTAAAATAAAAATTGAAATTCCGCCTCTAAGGCTAGCTGTCTTTACTTCCCTCGTAAAAGGAAAGTATTGTAATGGTGACAAAATCACACTCCGAGAATTTTTCTTTACGTTTAAGGTCTCTACATTTCGAAAAATATGTTTTCTCAATTCCGTCGGTCTGTCTGTTCGTGGCATAAATAAAAATCTGCTTACCCTATTGATTTGAAATTTTGGTCAAAAATTAAGGGTCATATGGGAATGACATGGTAACATTTTGGTAAAAATCCAATATGGCGAAATAAAATGGCGACCTAGTGAAATGCTAAAAAATGTTTTATTAAAAAAGTGCTTATCGAATTTACCTCAAATTTTGTATAAACATCAAGTAATATGTTGGAATCTACTGGTAAAATTTTGGTATGAATCCAAGATGGCGGAACAAAATGGCAACATAATAAAATATTTAAAAATTCAGCCTGAAAAAACTACTTAATGGACTGATTTCAAAATGTGTGCCATAACTAATTGTGGTATAGTTTTATATATAGACTTTATTATCGGAGTGCCAAGTCGAGAAAAAACAAACTGTGTATGTATTTTGTTGTGCTAAACAAGAAAACAACATTGAAAAAAATACTAGACGTCAGGATATTTAGCAAAATGCAAAATTCTAATAGTAATAAGTAAGTTAGAGGTTTAAATCAACTTTAGATTCAGAATTACTAGAAACTACTTCTTATTATTGCTTTCAAATATATACAAACCAATTCCAAGTAAAGCACTTTCAGTTTGACCTATTGCAACAATCATAAACCTATGTTAGCGCTTTGCTCGTAATTGTTTTACCAGTATTTTTCAAATAAAATGCTATATCTCTACGAAAGTGTGTGAAATTCGCCTGACAGTTCTGTTACATTTGTGGTGAATATACAGTTTTAAAGCAACAACTAAATAGCACAGACTTTGTAAAAAAGGATATTTCGCAGCTTAAAATTTGTGGATCAAGATAAAGTTTAAGCAACTCCCTGACCTTCGAAATTGGTTCAAAAATAAGAAAAAATAAGCTGGTTATACCAAATATTCTTGTTTTCTGTGTAAATGGCACAGTCGAGATAGACAAAATCTCTGGAATAAGAAGAGTTGGTAGCCGAGGGAGCTCAAATTTGATAAAAAGAGAGTCCTGGTACCTCGCCATAAAGTTCTTTTACCATCCATCCACATAAAGTTGGGATTGATGAAGCAATTCGTAAAATCACTTCCACGAGATGAAGATTGCTTCAAAGGCAAAAATAAAGAAAGGTGTGTTCGTCGGACCAGACATAACCATGATGGATCCTCAGAAAGAAGGGTGGAGTGCATTTAAGGAAGTTATTGAGAAATTTTTAGGCAATAATAAAGCTCCAAATTATATAAGAAAATCGTCAACAAAATGCCAGCTTTAGGTTTGCTTGATGAATTTGAAAGCGGATTTTCTCCAATCCCACCTCGACTACTTTCCGGAAAATTTGGGAGCTGTAAATGAAGAGCAAGCTGAACTATTCGATTAGGACATTAAAGAGATGGGAGAAAGATACCAGTGAGGATGAAACGTTTCACTGATATAAATGTGCCAGGAGAAGCCTCACTGGGAAGAAGAATAAATTTTACTGTATGCTAGTAGTAGGGGTTCGAGAGACAACGGGACTAGTCTCGGTCGAGACTTGAAAAAGTATTTCGAGACCGAGACCTGGTGTTCGAGACCGAGACCTGGTGTTCGAGACCGAGACTTACCTGTCGAGACTCTCGGTCTCGATCTTAAAGTGAAGTAGCAAAATAACTAATGTTCGTAAATTATTTGTTTTGACAAAATAATTCAAAAAATATATGTTTGGGGGCAAATTAATTGATGCAAAAAATAATTTTTCTACAATCAATTATATTGTACTAGCATCGAATATGTTCCTATAACAATGATACTAGTGAAATAGTCATGTAAAAAACGATATAAATAACCATAAAAAGAGAATTTCCCAAATTTAGTAATTCTAGTAGCGAAATTCCACTTCACATGTCGAAAACCGTAAATTGCTACCCTGTTCTCAAAGAGAGACACTTTATCACAACTATACTATATAGGATTTTGATATTGTGATCTTTATACATTTATAATCGGTTTTTATGTTTAATTATTGAAAGTAACTAAAATCCAAAAATGTTTAGTTTTTTGGTTTAATAATTAATAACTAATAGACTGTAACAACTAAAAACATCGCAATATCATATTCTTATATAGTATAGATACGGTAAAGTCTCCAACAGACGAAGTAATTGTGGTGATTTTTGTTTAAAAATTTTTCCGACTTAAAATAAACAAAAAATTGTTACCAAAAATCAGTGAAAATTTTTCTTAACATTTTTTTCTTTAATCGCTTTGATGGCTTGCTAATTAATGAAGGTATGTGTTTTATAGAACAATATTTTTGTATTGATTTTGTTTGTATTTGAAAATAATGGACGATATAAAATTTATAACTATATGTTTAATAAAAATTATACATATACATATGGACAATTTTCAACAAACAAAACACAAAGTAGAATTTGGCTTATGATTTTAAATAGATGATCAATAAAAAATAACGAACTGTTCTAATAACAAAGTAAAAATTTAAATTTCTAAAAAATTATAAGCATAAATTTTATTTCAACCTATATAATAAACCTAAAAATATTACATAAAATTAATAAATTAAAACTATTATTTTATAATTTAATTTTTCAAGTTACTTTTATACCATGAATGAATACATTATAAGCATTTGTTTGAAGTTTCATTTAACATGCTTTTCAGTTTTGTATTAATTAACCCTGCTTGTGAAAATAAACGCTCTACTGCTACAGAGGTTGCCTGTATAGACAAAAGATCTTTTGCCATTTTGGCTAAATTTGGAAATATTTATCGTGTGCTTACCACCATTCTAAAATATCTGTACCCTTTGGAGCGCGCTTTAATTGCAAACATTCTATTATTTCTTTTCTCCAATTTTCGGAATCACTTTTTTTTCAAATAGTGATATATAATCGATGTCATAGTTATCATCGCTTGAGGAACTTGATATTATTGGTTATTCAGCAGGCACAATATAATATTTATCCCTGTACATGCTCTCAAAAAAGGTTATAGATTGATCTTTAATAAATTTACTTTTAAAATCTACTCCACTTTTAAAATTTATAGTTAATTTACCAAAGAACAAAAATAGTTGATTCACAAGTAGTATTATGAACCATAGCCGCCTTTGTGCAAGCACAACGTGCAGACCCCTAAGAACGGTCCTGGTTAAGAAAGTAAATACGCATTAAAGTAATAAAAGTTTGTTTAAAAATAGCAAAGTTTACAGAATACCTAAGGGTGCTTTACTTGGCCATCGATCGTTTTCTACCTATTGAATTATAACGTCTGTCCCTAGAATGCCCAACACGTTGCTTGCACGAGTTCGGCAGCATTATACAGTGTGTCCTTATTTTGTGTTTAATATATCTTATTCCATTGGTATATCTTTCGAAATGTCAAATCATTATTGTTCTGTGGATGGTTGTTTAAGTAACTCTAGTGATGTGTGGCTTTTCTGTTGATGTCCCAAGAACAAGGGATATGTGATATTTATTTTGATACACCTACTATTGTCCGTATATCTTCATTTACTGATTCCATCTGTTGACAACATCATTTCGAATTATAGATTTTTGGAATAATTTTTTATATAAATATACCTACATTTTTTCTACTTTACTGAAATGTTCAAACATTGGGTTTTTTTACATTAGATTTTTAAGATCGGAAAAAATCTGGGTTTCGAACGTAGGTTTCAATGTACTTTTGTCTAAATAACATCTCGGCGAACAATTATTATTTGTAAAATTTTGTTTTCGAGACCACCGAGACTCTCGAGACCGATACCGAGACTAAGTAGATCTCTGTCTCGGTCTCGAAGCATCGAGACCGAGACCGAGACCAAGACCGAGACTGATTCGGTCTCGGTCTCGGAATCAGTCTCGGTCTCGGTCTCGCGAACCCCTAGCCTGTAGGTTCATTTCAATTAAAAAATATGTAATAAGTCGTTTAACATAATTACCCTAGTTGTCAGGAAAAGTGACGTCGTGTGACAAAACAGCAGTCATTTTCGGATTCAGCACACCCAAAAACGTAAAGGTTACGTAAAATAACAAAAACAGCTTTTACATTTTTTGTTTTGCACCCCTGTGTTATAGTAATAACAAAATATTCGAAAAATAAATATATCTTCAACATTTTTAAACATCTTGTTTTTTAGCCAAACTATCTTGAAATAGAAATAAGAGAAAACTATTAACGTATTTGTTAATATGCACTCTTCAAAATGTATAAATATTCAGTATAACACCGACTCACATTCATTCCGTATGCCGTCATAAATGTTTATGCCTTTGCAGATTTTTAATGTTTTTTTTTTGTTTCAGATATTGGATATACCAAACAAGGACGGCCATCAATCAGCTAGCTTACGTCAATTTCTCATTATAATTTGCATATTCAGTGACGCAGCTCTAATGATCAATTAAACGTTTTTTTTTTATAATTTTTTTTCTTTATATTTTATGTCTTCCATATCAAATAATTGATCAAACCCCCCCTTTAACACGATGACTTATGTTGATGAACCGCCGTTTAAACCTCCGTCTCCTACTCTCCCTATAGATCAAAATAAAAACTCTAAGCCTCTCATTCTTAAACCTGAACCTAAATTGCTCAAATCAACCGCAGATATTATTCTATTTATTTTAGTTTCTGCTTTCTATATCCTTAAGGCAATATATAAGTTTTTCCTACCTAAAAAATATAGACAACTGAAAGATCTAAAAGGAGAGATCGCTTTGGTTACGGGCGGAGGTTCCGGACTCGGAAGGTTGTTGGCTTTAAGACTGAGCAAGCTGGGAGCGAATGTTATTTTATGGGATGTTAATGTTGAAGGTAAGAGTAGTCCGTTGTACTGTCAATTTAATTTTACGAAAAGCATAATATTGTTAAATCATTATACCTGATTTAATTCAGTTAGACTTTGTAAATTGCTATTGGACTCGTTAACACTTGCATTAAAATAAGTGACCTGTTATTCCTCGAATGGTCATAGTTTTGTCTAAGAAGATCTACTAACAGACCAGAGCTCTAATAGTTGCTGAAGTTGTTGATCTTGTATCTAGATGCAAGATACAAGTTACTTTTTTTAAAGTATCTTAAATACTTTCAGAAAGATACATTTAATCAAAAAGTAACTTAGGTCATAATAATGCATTGGGACGTATACAAAATAAATTTCTTTGTTACATTGGTTTCGAGCTCTCTATACTTAGTGATACCATTGACTATTCTGCAATGAGGAATTTATTGAATATTAAAACTTTAAATGAAAGACGTAATAATTATTTATAAATTATTCCTTAACTGTGTTCAGTGTGAGGATTTATTGTACCTTATTAATTTAAATGTTCCTGTAAGAACGTTGCGTAAGGTTCCAAGGTATGATAGCCTGCGCTAATGAAGTTGGCATTGACGTGTTTCCTGCGTGCCTGGTGACACTCTAGCTGCTTTGGATTTGAGTAGATTAGCTGGAGTGGCGTTGATCCCACATATGTGAGCAGGTCTAATGTAAATTAAGTGTAGTAATGTTAAGTTATTGTTTGTTATCAGTTTATTTGTGAACAAGCCGCCAATTTAAATGTAAATTTAAACTTAGATTTTTCTTTTATCTGTAATTCGTAAATTTATTTAAATTTTATTTGACATTTTTAAATTCTAAGAATGTTTTATTATGTAATTTGTTATTCCTTTTCTTATGTGTATGTATGTATACTTGCATGTATTTGTATGTCGTATGTATGTATATGTTTGTATATGTATATTTTATCATTTTAATAAATATAAGTACATTGTACGATTGGGCATGTCCCGCTGATATTGTAATAAATAACTAACTACAAGCGTTGATTGAAGGAAAAAGGAAGATGCGCAACCTTATGGGCGAATTCGTGGCACAAAAGGTGTCCGAGATGTAGCTGGCGACATCGTCGCCGACAGGAAAGGTGTCCAAGATTTTCTTGACGCCGCGCGCTGCCAGTCGTTTACAGCGAAACAGCGGATAGATCGGATAGTCGGCGGAGATGTACGAATCGCTTACCTGTATTGTTTACATCATAGTGGTTATTGTTTTTTGCTCGTTTTCGAGTCAAACTCGTGAATTTTTAACTCTACGAAACTGGAGTACGTTTCATTCTTGTGAAACTGTTGATTAAAGCAATTATGTCTGCCAGAAAAATAGAGTGTGCGTATGTTGGATGCAACAATAAAAGAAAAAGGAAAAATAATTTGATGAGCTTTTTTAAATTCCCCGTGACATTCTTTGTCAATGGATACAAAACTGTGGCAATGTTGAAATATTTTTAATGGACGAAAATTCTTTGATAAATAAAAGTTTATGTGAAAATAATTTTTCTAAACACGACATGTATTTAAGTGGCGAAACATTGCTGAAGAAAAATGACGTTCCTATATTTTAGACAGGTAAGTGTTTTTTATTTTGTATCTTATTTTTCGAATGTCCAAAATTAAATTTAAATAAAAAATAAACTATGCAGGGTCCTAATAATCTTACAAATGTTACATCGCAGGAATTTGATGTTTTTTGAATCTCTGAGTATTGGAACTTTCTTCTTTGATTAGTACTTTTTTAAAATAAATTAAATGGTTCATGACCTTATGGCGCCTGATAAATATATATATATATATATATATATATATATATATATATATATATATATATATATATATATATATATATATATATATATATATATATATATATATATATATATATATATATATATATATATATATATATATATATATATATATATATATATATATATATATATATATATATATATATATATAATGTGCTTCTAGGTAACGGCCGTATACTACCAATAGTATAAAGAAATAACGGGGATTCTGCCAAAAAGTTTATGGTACATTTTTTTTCTAATTTCGAAATAATTTATTTCTTCTTCAGGGCTCTCTAATAACATAATTATCAGAAAATGTAAGACTTTTTTTACAATTAAAAAGTACTTACAGTAATTAAAATACAAAGACAGTTTTGAGGGAATTTTCAGAAAACATAAAATATAAAATTGGATAGATTTTAACTACTAAAATTTTGACATCATTTGACAAGAAATAAACAATTGTTTTTCTATCAAACAATAATTACAGACATAAGTTAAATATGTCAAATGTATAATTTTATATTTTATATTTTCTGAAAATTCCCTCAAATATGACTTTGCATTTTAATGAGTATTAGTACTTTTTAACTGTAAAAAGTTCTAAATTTTCTGACAATGAATACATAGTCAAAAAAACAAAGATTTGGAAAAAAAACCACATAGAAAAATGACAATTTTGTCGAATATCTAATTTTTTCAGTTTCCTTTCCTGGCCGTGATGGTAAATTTAATACTTACTATTTCAATTCGGTGAAACAATTTATGTTTGGTTTGTTATTTAAAAATACGTGTAAGTGCTTTTTAATATTTGTTGTAAAATCTATATATTTAGAACACTGAGCTAAAGTTTTCAGCAAGTTCGTAAGAAAGTTGTACTGCACCGGTTTATATGATTTTTTTTAAATGATCGTCTGGTAACCCAGACCTTTCAACACTATTTTTTGCGTTGTATATAGGGTGTTTCAAAAAATCGGGTCACTTATTGATCACGATTCTTCTCGAACTGCTTGACGTAAAAAGATTTATTTTGGCACACAGGTTGGTAGTAGAATGTAGAGGTTGGATAAGAACGAATTTTTTATTTAAAAAAACGGTTTGTTTTTCGGAAAAACGCTTAAGCTCATGTATTTCATTTGGTTATTTAACATATTTTATAAGTTTTCTTACAAATTTTTACAGGGTGTTTCAAAAAATCGGGCCACTGATTAATCACGATTCTGATCAAACCGCTTGACGTAAAAAGCTGAATTTTATACAGGTGGATCGTAGGGTGTGGAGGTCCGATAAGAAGAGTTTTTTGACTCTGCCCCTTAAATAACGGTTAATTTTTCAAAACAGCGCTTGATCAGGTATATGTCATTTTATTTTTTTTTTAATGTATACGGGGTGATTATAAACAAAAATCTGTCAAGCCCCTGTTGACAAAAATTGAACGAAAAAGCAATAACGCGGTTTCTAAAATTTATAAAAAAATAAGGTGATCTAAGTACCAATTTATATCCCTTTCGTTAGTGTCATACGCGAACGAAATCGCTAGCATGTGTTTAACTCACGAAAATAATTTAAGGAAAAAATGTCTCAACAGAAATTTGGACGTTTCGCATAATTATTTAAGTAATAGCAGCAAAATGGCATTAACAAAAATATACTATGCTAATATTTAAAAATCTACAGGTATAGCGCGAACTAAAATTTATAATTAAATAACTAATATAACTAATATAACTAATATAACTTTCACTTCACTTGTAGTATGTAAAAAAATACCAGTTGTGTAAATTGAATGTATTCAATATTTATGGATAGTACCTATTTAGTAGTTAAATGTACGTTTATTTTTACGTTTTTTCTAAATGTTCATAATCTTTTTGATACAAACATTGCATATTTATTTACCTTTTTGTTTTGATTATATATTATTTGTAAATTACATGTTTTGTTTGAAATAAAGTCATTATATTTCAACTTTGCTTTAATTATCTATACTCTAGTCATTGCAAAAAAAAAATAAAACTTTTTATGAGCAACATTTTTCTTTAATTTTTAATTTAAAAAAAAGCTGTTTTACAGAGAAAATCCCTCACCTGTTGTACAGCGTATTCCAATATCTAGAGTGACAATTAGGAGAAGCTATACAATATATGGAAGGGTTTTAACTGTGGCAAAGTTGAGCAATTTCGTGCTCAATCAAATGCTGTTTTAAATTGAGGATATTTATAGTACTTCCGAAGATATCCGGGAAAAAAATAAAAATACATGTCCCATTATCATAACCACCTTTTTCACCAAAATACATTATTAAGTTTACGATTCGACAATTCATCTCCCAACGATCATCATAAACTGTGCATTTTAAATAGTCGAAAATGTTGAATTCTTCTTAATAAACAGTCATTTTAATTCTAAATCCAACAGCGTCACTCTTAACATTTTCGATATTTCGGACTAAAAAAATATCATCAATGCTTGTTAATAATGATTGCCGAGGAACGGAAAGCCCGCGTCGGGTCAAAAATTATCTGCGTTATCTTCATGCCAAAAATGTGGTAATGTAAATGTAAAATTTATTTATATCTACCTCTATTATTAGAATCAGAAAATAAGTACATAATTCAAAAATATTTCACTTTTTTGTTCTACTCCGGAAGTTATTTAAACATTCATTCTCATTGCCATTTCTTTTCGTCGACAATACGACGTGGTTAGATTTTTGACCCGATGTTTCGTTCCTCATCATAAAGTAGCACTGATAAAGGGTTTTGTTTGTCAGAAACATTGGAAAATCGCTCAATTTTTGGGACACTCTGTAACTTTATTAGTTCAGAATAATGTAAAAAAAAAAAATTTGTCTTAAAAAAAGTTAAGTAACAATACTTCGTAAAATAAAATTTAGATTTAAACGTAGATTTAAAATAATCTCCTTTATTTTTTAATCATAAAATAACACAAATTTTTTTTCCTATTGTCAAGACCTATAATTGCTATGTTAACGACTAAAGCGATAGAATTTTTGTTAAACTAAATAATAACGTTGACTGATCAATAAAGCATAATAATATTGCGCGGCATCGTCTTCCACGAATCTCATCGTTTTCCGATCAACGCCGCAGCCGACGGTCATCACAGCGGGAGCCGAACGACTGCGAATGGGTGTTTTATGCATTTGCCGTAGAGCGGCTCCACCGTACAGCAGCCGAAACGTAAGTGGAATGAAATCAGCACTGCCAAGAATTCGTCCATAAGGTCGCGCATCTTCCTTTTTCCTTCAATCAACGCTACAAGTTAATTTTTTAAAGTAACTACACTGCTGGAACTTCGAAGTGCACCGAGGAAATTTTTACTGGAAATTCAAAATGAAATATTTTCAATACGGATGACAATTTTGAGTTAGGTTTTCGGCCTTTGTTTTACCAATCCCTAGAGTATGTAGCCCCATAAAGACAGCTTCAGGACTCCATCTCAACCGTCTTATACAGGATGTTAAAAAAGACTCTGTCATTTTTTGAAAATTTATTCGACCAGAACTCTCACTGTGGAAGATTTTTTTCTTTGTGCAACCAAAATAATCTAGAGCAAGGTTCAAAAAAACAATTTCCAGCGGTTTTAATTTTTTTTTTAATGCTGAGCAAAGCCCACTTATGGCGATCTGATTCAGTATGGTTTATCCGATTATGAACAGGGTTGGCACCCTCAAGTATTCCACCATGAATATTGTATACAGAGTGCACCCACTGTAGTATTGGGACATATTCTCAGTTAATTCGAAATGATAGGTTTAACACAGGTTTAACACAACAGTTTAAGTAAGTCTGTATTAACTAAAATAGCATGTGAAACCGCATTTTACTGGGAAAAAAAGAATTATATCAATGATATGATTTTTCATTATTTATTAAAAAATCTCTTTTAAATTAAAGGTAATATCTGAAAGAGTTAGAGCAAATGTCAAACGTAAAAAAACTGCTAAAAATTAGAAGCAGCATCGAATTCAAGATTAATAGAAAAAAAATAAACCCAACAAATTAGTGTTTAGCATCCACCTCTTAGTTTTTGATGAACCCTGTATACAATATTCACGTTGGCAAATTTAAGGGTGCCAACTTTGTTCATAATCTGATAGATATACCTTTGATTACCACAAGTGGGCTTTGTTCAACCCCCTGTATAAGACGGTTGTTATGGTGTGCTGAGGCTGCCCTTATTAAGACGCATACTATGGATATTTCAAACAAAATCCGAAAACCGCAACTGAAATTCTTCATCCGATTTCTAGCAAAAATTTCCTTGATGTGCTTCGAAGTTCCAGCAGTTCAGTTACTCTAAAAAGATACTTTGTTTTCTGGGTTTAACATAGGTAGTATAACTTTTAAATACGTTATTAGGTACTTATTAGATATCTATAGTAGGTCTGATATAATTTGACAACAGAGTACTTACCAAGACATCAAAAACCTATTATGGCAAATAAATATCAACAAAATATAAGTCTAAGGCCAATACTTTATTATACTAACTACGTATCAAAAATGAACCTTAAAACTCGTAAAAGTAATGCAAAGTATATAAGAGAAGTTAGTTTAAATTAAATATTATATTATACCCCAGGCGGTGTGTCAAAAAATCGTGTCAAAAATAGAAAAAATAAAATACTATTTTTTTCGGTTAATGGTTGAATTTAGGGGTCACGAAAAACATAAATATGCACAATAAAAGCTTATAAAATTTTCTACACAATAGGTTTTGTACACTTTTTACGTAACACCAGCCAGCACTATAGCCGTAGCAGCCGCTTTAAGCTGACTCACGCGCGTCGAGCAAATTAATTAATCTCGAGATATGGAAAATACTGATGGACTGGATGTTGCCGGTCGGGGTATCTTTGAGCATACAACTAAGCAGCATTCCTTGAATTTTTATGACATTCTCCAAATATTAGTAACATATCGCCTTTTTCAGTTTGAGTATACATTATTTTGACTTTTGCATACAAAAATAATACTGAAAATCAAGAAAAATAAGGAAATCTTATGTCTACTCAGAAAGAATAGGTAAGTGTCACTGTCAAAACCAAAAATCCTACTTAATATCCAGCATGGCTTTCTATGGCACACTTGATAAAACTTGATAAATAATTGATTATCGAGTATTTTTCTTAGTAATATTTAATTTTTGAGCTTATTTTTAATCCATTCGCAAAAAAATTAGTACCGTTAGATGCACAGAAAATTCCTATTTTTAAAAAGTGCTTGTCTAAAAAGGGTCACCATTTGAAAAAAAAATAGTTAGACACAAAAATTTGATTTTATCAATTTCTCTTGTTCCTAGCTATCAGACTAATCACTAAAAATTAGCGATTGTATTATTCTGTCATCATTTCAGGTCCTTAGATTAATTTGCGTCCGGTCATGCCCCCCTAGATGCAATTTTAAAAATGGCTAAAAAAAATCAAGTAGGCGTAAAAAGTTTTTAAAAGGTCACATTCTGATTCAGAATTGTCTCAAGAATCCAAAACTGTAAAAATATACAGTGTGTTCTATTTAAAAAATCGAAACTGGAGAATTGACCGAAAAGTGAAAAATATGCGAAAACTCTCTCCTCTTTATGTATCATTTACCTATACGAAATTTCGTTTTGATACATCGAATACTTTAAAAGTTAGGGCTTGTCTAATAGATTCGTTGACACCCGGTATAAAATGTTATATAATCGAAATACAATATAACAAACTTATAAATATATATAAAAGGTAACGATACATGCAAAAAAAAGAGAAAAGGAAAGAAAGGGAACGATACACACAAAAAAAGAAAGAAAGGAAGAAATGCGATGTGTTGATTCTGGCGCATGCATAATATGGTGATTTTTCAAACATTGTTGTTGTATGTTTAGGGTGGACCAGGTCGTTTGCATTTCTTATGGGGTAGTTGTGATTGCCTCTATTTTCTCTGAACTCACCCCTGTTCTTAAACACATAGGTTGAGCATTTAAGGATAAAAATGGATGTAATCGTCAAGATCTTGTATTTTTTAAATATGTCCCTGCCTGTTTCCAACATTAGTCTCAGCACCCGTTTCTGAGCTATAAAGACCCTGTTTATTTTAGCTGCTTGTCCTCAAAGTATGATGTTATAGCTTAGATGTGTGTAGGCTGATTTACTTCAAATTTTAGTCAAAAATAGATGTACCCGCTTTCGTCTTGGGTTTGGAACGGTTACTGCTTTGTGCAATGTTCTTGATAATTGATTGGCTGCTATTGACCCACAGCGAGTTACCTCTTTGACCTGCCTTGATATGTCGAAGGCATTTGACTCAATAGATCTTGACTGTCTTCTAGCCAAGCTGAGTTATTATGGAATTCGTCGTTGTGCGTATGACTGGAACAAAAAGTTATATTCAATTCACATATTACTATAGCTGAATCTGATTTAAGGTCAATTGACTCTGGTGTTCCACAGGGCTCAGTCCTGGGTCCTTTACTTTTTTCTCTTTGCATTGCTGACATACAGTCTGTTCTTAAATCCTACTACATCCATCTTTATGCTGATGATATTCAGCTCTCAATTGATTTTTCACCTAATGGAAAGGATCGGGCAATCAATTAATGAAGATCTTCACAATGTTAAACAATGGATAAGGAATAACGGACTTGTGTTGAATGCTTCGAAGAGTCAGCTGATAGGCTCAAACTATCACCTCGAAAAGGTCGGTGATCTTGAGCTTCTGATGCACAGGTGATCGAGTTCAGAAGTTCTGAATCTACGGCTGACTATTGATTCAAGATTAAAATTTGAGAGTCATGTTTCAGATGTCTGTCGCAAGGTCTATCTAAGCTTGAAGAGGCTTTATCCTTTTAAGAACTTGCTGAATAGAGACAAAAATGCTTGTTAACTCCCTCGTTTTTTCTTATTTTCATTATGCTGATGTGGTTTATGGCCCATGTATAACAAATGAAAGTCGCTCGAGACTGCAAAAGATGCAAAATCAGTGTATCAGTTTTATAGTTCATGTTCCACGCTTTGCACATATTTCTCAATATATTCGCGGTCTGAACTTTTATAAATTGAATGAGATCAGATTTGTTCACTCGGCCTGTTTTGTATGTCAAATACTGAATACTCAACACCCAAGTATCTTTTTGTAAACTTACACTTCGGTCTGATATCCATCAAAGAGAACTGAGAAGGGTGGGCCAGACTCTAAATACTCCGTCCCATAAAACCATGGCTTTTCAATTCAGTTTTTCATTTCTGGCTCCGTTTGTCACTAATGCATTGAAAAATATACCAAATGTAACAAAGGCTGCTTTAAAAGCAAGATTGAAGCAGGAAATTCTGTTGCCTGTTATAAATGAGTCGTGATTTTGATTTTAATTTGTTTTAATGGTAACTTTAAAAGCAGGGCTAGGTTGTAGAGATCACTGGAGACAGTGTACCTTGTCCTTTTGTGTATATTTGTGCTTTCTTGTTGCATATTTCTTATGCTCAATTTTGCACAATAAATATTTTTTGAATTTGAATAATATTTTGGTGAAAATCCAGTATGTCCTAACAAATAAAAAAAATTATTACTTTAAAACTAATTATCCATATTGCGTGAAATTTTGCACCAAAATCAAGTATTACGTAGAAATGAATGGCTAACATTTTAGTATGTATATAACATATTTTAAACAAAATGGCACCCTAATAAATTATTTAAAAAATCAGCCTGAAAAAACTACTAATTAGATTAATTTCAAATGTTGTGCAAGAATTAAGTGTAATATTGAGATAAGCTGGTAAAGTTGTGGTACAAATTCAAAATGGCGGTCAAATATAAGTTTAAAAAAATTAACGGAAGAAAATCTTATTCAATTGATTTTGAATTTTGCAAAAAAAAGTGATATAGGTATAAACTGATACGAATTCAACATGGCGTAACAAAATGGCGGTGTGTGTCAATGTAAAGTTCCGGGTAAAGCAAATTTACCGATTTTTTTAATTATTACCTCACAATGTCAAACAAGCTGTTGGCCTTTATCAGACATCTTTATAGTATCAAATTATTTTTAATTAGTTGATACTTTTTCACTGTTCAAGGATTTGTTATTTATATATTAAATGGTACTTAATGAAAAACAAAAACAACTAATATTTTGGAACAACATACATTTTTTATAATTATATCAGTGCTGCAGGAAGTACGTACTTTTAAGAATTATAGAGTATATAATTCGTGTGCCAGTGAATACCCAAATAATATATCGTACGGGTAATTACCGAGTTTATGATGTCCCGACAATATTGCATATTATTAATAAATAACAAGTTTGATATAATTTTTAAAATAAGAGATTAAAGGTCTAATATTTTAAATTGGGGGCTATAACATTTCCACGCTCTCATTGGATTACCATTCTTATCATGCAAAAAATATTATTATATTTTTAGCTTTTACAGGTAGATTTATAATTAGTTAAAAACTCGAATTAACAGTAGGTAATTGTACTTAAAACCAAATATAATTGTTTTTTATTACAGTAAAAATAAATTGGTAAATTTCCTTTACCCGGAACTTCCCTCGTTCTGAATATTATATAGTTATTTATTAACACATATATACTGTCTTTTCAAATATGTTTATTGGCTCTATTTTGTTCCACCACTTTAAATTCCTACCAGAATTTTACCAGTTTCTACCCATGTCACACTTGATTTTTGGACATAATTTAAAATAAATTGAATAAGTAGTTTTTACAGTGACACACATCGCCATTTTGTTTCGTAATGTTGAATTCGTACCAGTTTTACCAACTTAAAATCAATTGAATAAGATTACTTTACGTTGATTTTTTTAAACAATTGAAGAGTGTAACTTCTAAAGGGTCCAGGTGCCAGTTTTTTCTTTTTCCAGTTGTGAACTTTAAAAGGGTCTATGTGCCATCGCCAATGATTCTGTAAACGCGCTAAGTGCCATAAAAATGTTTGATGATTTAGACCCTTGATGATAGATAGTGGCCCGTGTAAGTGCCACATATTATTTACGATGAAAGGTTCTAAGTACCAGTTTATATTATTGCGTGTTATTTTATTCAGTACTTTAAAGCTTGTCGAGATGCAAGAAAATCTACAAAAAAGTACACTTAAGGAGAAGGGCACTTAAGGAGAATCTTTGTATTGGGAGTTATAAATGCTACGGGCCAAATAAAAACAAGATGATCGTAAGTGCTAACACTGGAACCTGTGGTGGACGATAGATCAAAATACAAGAGTTCTAATCACACTACACCACAACTTGTTACGTTCTGGTCGCGCGTTTGCTAACCAAGTTAGCATCATCAGCAGATGATATAAACAGTTTATATCATCTGCTGATGATGCTAACTTAGTTAGCGAAACGCGCGACTAGAACGTAACAAGTTGTGGTGTAGTGTGGTTAGAACTCTTGTATTTTGAAAGATGATCGTATCTATCTCGTTACAACTAAAAAATTTGCCCAAATAGAACAGAAGTTTTTAGTATCTGGACATAAATACCTCCCATGTGACAGAGGCTTTGCACATATTGAGAAGCGCAAAAGACTAAGTAGATTATACGTTCCGGCTAACATTGAGAAAATGATAAAGGAGAGTTGTTACAAAAATCCGTTTAGAGTTATTCACATGCAAGATAATGACTTTAAAGATCTCCTTGCATTTGCTGATCAATACATAAACACTTCAAAACTCAATATCTCACAAGCTTCCTGGTGGCGCGTTTCAAAAGGAAATCCATTTCAGGTATCAAAACGGAAAAGTTTTAGTGGCGCGGCTTTTTGGGAAACATGCAACGCACTTAAAAAAGGTAAACTACTTTCAAATTTTCGTTTAGGGAAACCTTTCCAACTGGGGTGTAAATCTCGGAGTCCAGCAAAACTCGGCAATTTGAAGTCTATGCTAGATTATATTCATTTAACATATCGTCAATTTTTGAAGACATTAGTGCAAAATCTACAGTAAACGAAGAACACTAGTGTTTACCTTTTTATGTTCTAATTTTTATTATAATAAAATGCAGGATCATATTATTAGTTTTTTAATAGGTTTTATACTTATTTATTGTTTTTTCATGGTTTATTTGACCATTTCAATATTACTTTTCATATATTTTTCGTTTATGTCAGTTCATGTTCTATTTTTTGACATTGGCACTGACTGTTTTATATTTTATTAAAAATGAAACTTAGAACATTTACAAATTTTAGAAAATGTTTATTGGTTTTGTATGCTGTTACAATGTTTTGGCTTCCCAATTTATGATACGAAGTATTGTTAGCTTAAGATTAAAGTAAATAAACATATTTTTTGAAATAGTTTTGTTTTAATAAAACAAAAATCAGTAATTTATCAATATCTCTGTTTGATAGTTTTGGCACTTAGACTCTTAAGAAGTTACACTCTTCAATTGACCGCCATTTTGAATTCGTGCCAGAAATTTACCAGTTTATCCCTATATCACACTTAATATTTGTAGAAAATTTAAAACTAATCTAATTAGTAATTTTTTCAGGTGGATTTTTTAAGTATTTTATTAGGCCGTCATTTTATTTTGTTATCTTTGGATTCAAACCAAAATGTTACCAGTTCATTCTCATGTAACACTTGATTTTTGTGCAAAATTTGAGGTAAATTTGATATTTATTTTATAAGTAATAATTTTTTTAACGTTTCATTAGGCCGCCATCCTGTTGCGCCATAAGTATTGGATTATTAACCAAAATTTGAAGTCCACAGTTGAACTGACAGACAGACCGACAGGAAGGCGGAATAGATAAAACATAATATTTTGCATTTAGGGATGTTAAACCGTGAAAATGTGTAACAGAGTGATTTTTTCACGATTACAAATATTTTATTTGTAATCTTAAATCCATAACACAATTATGTCAAGTCATCTCTATACTACGATTAATTATTGCACAAAATTTGAAATCAATCTATAAAGTAGTTTTTGAGGCAGATTTTTAAATATTTTATTAAGCCGCCATTTTGTTTCTCCATCTTAAATTCGGACTAAAATTTTACCAGGTAATTCATAGAGAGTTAATTTTTGTGCAACATTTGAGGCAAATTCAGGATTGTGTTTTTCATTACAAAAGTTTTCTCTATTTCGTGTCAGATAACTGTGAAAGAAGCTATGCGAAATGAAGTTGTTTTGATTTTGATATATACGCACTTTGAGTTTATATACATAGACACTTATTACTGTTAGTATTTTTTTATTTTTAAAGACTTCCTTACAGGATGCCTTATTTGACAGTCTCATGATTTTTTTTTGTATAACCAGCACTCTCTTCTTGTCCTGCGCGCTTCCCCATACTATTTAGTAACTGTAGTAGACAGTTACTAAATTAGAAACACTTAATGAGTTTTTTAAAGATTTTATCATAAAAAAACATTTATTTCGTCTCGAGCAAACATCATCTATATGCAGGCTCCACTCAAGGTTAGAATCTATAGTAATTCCCAAAAACTTTGAACTATGGCTAAGAGGCAAAGTGATATTATTAAATAAAATATTTAGATTTATTGGTCTGGACATTTTTGTCTTAGATTCCATATTATAAGGTTGTTTTTTTACACCAAATTGAGAACTCAGTCATTGTCATCTTAATTTTCTTCTCCAAAAGATTCTAATTTTTGAGGTAAAAAATTAAGTCACTTACTTAATGATCCTTTAATACCTAGCCTTTCAAATTTTTTAACAACAACATCTGGACCTATGGTATTAAATGCCCTTGTTAGATCAAATAGCAGAGCTAGAACTTTATCATTCTTATCAAGTTGATTATATACATTTTGTATAAGCCAATCGCTGCGATTTCAGTAGAGTGTTTTTCTCTAAAATCATGCTGGTGTGAGTTTAGAACTTTATTTTTCTCAAGAAAGAGAGCAAATAACCTTTTCGAAAACCTAAATTAAGTAAAGATATATGCCACCATTTTTTAATACAGGTAAGATATTACCTGATTTCAGTCGCGAGAGGAAAATACCTTCATAACCGACATATTTATCAAATAAACCAAACAAGCGATTGCTTCAGAAGAACACTTCTTTAGCAAAACAAAATTTTTTGTCAGACCTAGCATCCTGTGGTATTAAATTAGTATATTGAAAGCTCTCTCCTTTGATAAACCGTTACTGAAGTGACAATTTAATCTATTTTTAACAACAGTAGATAGATAATTACTAAAACTATTTACTATGTCTTCTGCATTAGTTCGCATTACATTATCCTTGCATATTCGATTAATGTATTTTTTGAATTGTTTTGGTTTTTTGACATTTAAAGAGCTAATTAAATTCCAAGTGCCCTTTGTTTCGTGTTTTGAATTATTCATTTTTCTGTTGTAATAGTTCATTTTTTTAATTTTTATGTTTATTTCTTTTTTAAGGAATTTATATTTATTTTTTAGTTGTAAGTCCTCAGTACGCTTCTGCAGCCAGTGTATGTTTTTTTATGTTGTTAAGATAAGATTGTCAAGAAGTTCGTTAGAAATTTTTTTTTAATTTTGAAGCTTTTTTTCCTTAACCGCTTTATTAGGGCAGCTTACTTCAAAGCACCAATTGAATGCATCAAAAAATTGTTTAAAGTTACCCCCCACATCGCTCCGAGTAAAGTTTATTTTAAATAAATTAAAGTGAAAATTAAATTTGTTAATCGAGCCACTGTTCACCACACACCTGTTGAACCACTTCTGGCAATATTGTTTGCTCGTCATAACAATATATAAGTTGGTATTAATGATCGGATATTCCAGCATCAAAATCTTTGGAAGAAAAAAACTCCGGTTTGGATGTGATGACATAATCAAGACCAGAGATACTGGTAATACTGTTTCTAGTAGTAAAAATTCTAGTTGCTCCATTAAGCAAAGACTTCAGTTCATTTGAGTCAAAAATATACTTAAGCATCTTATAATATCTGCAATTTCTACTATTAGGCAGATGGTCAAAGTTAAGATTTGTCAATAGTTCAGTTATATCAGTGGTGGCTATTCGGAGGAAGTATGCGAAGTTCCTCTTCCCCAAAAAAAAATCTGGCAAATTATTTTTTAACACACTTTCAAAATCAATATAATATACTATTTTTAAGACTAAATCTCTTCGATATTAAATCTAATTCATTTCATTAAAAATTATCAATAATTGCACTATTAAATTTAATGATTTCGGAGTATTGCCGCTGGCCGCTCGTTAAAAACCTAGAGGCAATCGCAAAACGAAATGATATACTTGCGCGTATTAAGCAAACCCGTATGTACGCCCACCGCATCGGTAGCAAACTCGTTTGTGTCGATCCACCAACGGAAGAGCCACGTGCGAGCTCGGTAAAAATCTTCCAGCGAGAAAGGAAAATAATGCATTGTTATGGCAACGAAAATATCGCATGTACGAAGACCGCGCCTCTAGGGAAGAGCCGCAGTTTAACGCTTCCGTTTGTATTCTACGTAAAGTAGACCGCGGCGATCGCGCTTTATTCGGTATTTAATCGGCGCACTTTGGGCCAGATTTACCTCAAAATATTGAAAAAGTCCGAAATTCTTCCTTTCAAATTTAACATTTTTATTACTCGATTTTAAATAAGTAGGCTTTGAAGTGTCTAAATTCAACAACATTTGTTTTGTCACTTTCCATGGTTACGCGTAGTAATGCAGCAAACGTCAAACACAGAAAGTTCTACTGTGCACCTGTAAAAATTTATAGGAAGTTTGTGAAAGTTGAGTTACGAAAAATTCAGTTTCCGTTTTGTATTTGACATTAAGCATGGCTGAACTATTTGGAGGTAAGTTTAAACTTTTTAAACCCAAGGGTTTTACTTAGTTTGATTTAGGTTTGAATATTATAATTAATTTAGAGCTGATGGGTTTCGAATATTCTTCATATAAAGCAATTAATCCACTTTTTGATAGGAATATCTAAAGAGGTTAACAAAGCTCCAGTTTGGGGTACATTTATTTAAGTACCTGCGATCCTGTACCGTATTTTGCAATAAAATGTTTTTGCCGAAACGCGCCGAGCTACGTCACGTGTCAAATTTTCGTACAATCTGCATAAGATAAAAGGGTTTACATTGGAAACCTTGCGTATAACAAAAGATGTTTTTTGGAATCCGTATATATAAAATAATATTTAATTAAAAAATACATTTCTTAGGGCCTTTTTGATAATTAAAATTATTTTAAAATTTTCCAGTTTTAAATGTTTATTGTGTTAACCTGTTTATCTTACGATGACTTCTATAGCAAATCTACAAATATATAAAAACCTTCCTGCCACTAAACAAAACAATAAACTTTTTTAGATACCAAAGTTCATGAAATCAAGGTCCAAGCAATTTTCGACGCTGGAATGGATCAATCAGCCATTAAAAACACTATTTTGTCCTCTATATGTCAAAATTGTATGACAGAAAACAAATCCAAAATAAAATATTTGTCAAAACTTTTTTCGACGCAATTCCGTAAAAAGTGGTTAGCAGTTAAACGAACTAAAAGAGCGTTTTTAGAAAAAAATAAAAATTGGTTAAACAATTTCGCGACTTTACCCTGTGTTGAGAAAGAAAATACAGTTGGTAGGCTAGTTAAATTAAATGGCTAAATACAAACGAACTGAAACATTACGTGAATGTGACACAGACGAGTTACTTTTTGCGACGCAAATGGATAGAGAACAGAAGGTAAATCAGCTAAAGCTAAATAGTTGTCACTTTTATCATCTGATGTTCCTGTAAAACAATGATCTGGAGTAATCAAACATCTTCCTCTACGCGATACTGCTGTCCTTGTAAAATGCAGTTTTTAAAAGAAAGTATAAAAGTTTCTAATACAGAATACGCACAAATGGAAGCCGAAATTGCAGCTGTAACTCAAACGTTTTTTGCTAATCAACAGGAACCACTCAAGATAACTCATCATTTTCTATTGGTATGAAACGTGTCCTTTTGATAATTTTTATATCACCCAGCTTCTACATACCACACGACTTTAGATGTTACATTTTTTTACATATTTAAATTCTGTTTTTATTATACAAATTAGCTTTGTTACAAGAAACCATTTAAGTTTTACAACAAACAAGTAGTTTGCAAATTCATTATTGTTACTTTGACTCATTTTTAAATAAAAATAGTCATATTTTGCTTAGTCAGTTTTTGAATCCAGTACCAAGTATAGTGAACTTGCATCAATTTTTTTCTGAATGCCTATTGAGAATTTGGCAGATTTCTTATTACATTAATCGAATATTTTAATTTTGCCTCAATTAGGGTTTTTAACATGTATAATATTTTAATTTAACAATGCGTTATGTAGTAAATAGCTAAATAAACAAAAAAAGGGAGCAGAATCATTTATAATAGAAAAAAAATTAACTCACCCTGTAAACTAACAGCAAAAACAATATTTTTAGATTGAGTTTTCTGAATAAACACCATGTTATTATTTTTTCTCCCAAATAATTTCAATTCATAATTTTTCAATATTTTGAGGTGCATTTGGCCCACAGTGCGGCGGTCTTTTGTTTTATTCTTTGGAGGAGTGCCGCGTGTGTATGGTTGAAAATTGATTCGTTTGGTCCCGTTAGTGACATTGTTTGTAGTTCGTTAGAAACTCCATTTTCCCGTTGGAAAGAAGATGACAAAAAGGACCTTTTAATTACGGGTCGACAGACAAGTGTGGTGACAATTAGTGCTAAGCAAGAAAAAAATTCTGATAAATCCTACAATATTCATTTCAAAAATTCTTGGATTTCTGAATTTAAGTGGCTGTGTAGCAGTGGATATTTGCAAAAAAAGTTTTGCAAGCGGTGCCCATTTTAGACCTTGCCTGTCCTACATTCCTCTAACTAACACTTCCCTATTTTTTTACCCACGAGCCGCCACTGAGTTATATCTGCTGCTCTTTAACCATCAAATTATTGAGAGAATATTTTTACGCTTATGAAACTTCTTTTTCTCGTATATTTTAACACGTATCTTTTTCCTTAGATAATTATTCTATGTGAAGGTTGTTTTTATTTCGGGTTTTCTGAAATGAAACTACGACGAGACTAATAGAATTGAATTATCTTTGTATTGATGCAATATAATAAAAATATAAAATTTAAAAAAATACATACTTTTCTGAATTCGTCAACAATATTGCCTCTTTTTGTTCTAGCTCCTTTCTATTGATCAAAATTGTATTATTTTGCTCTGCAGCAAATTTCAAAATATACCTACGTCATAACAAATAATGAAAATGCAATCTTAATATTTGCTTTATTATGTTGTAGACATTTTACTTCCTCAGAATCTAAAGACAATGACATCACTTACGTAAAAACAATCGAGTCTTGAAATTTAACAATGGTCAGATTCGTGTTATGAATACTGATACAAAATTAACTAAATCAATAGCTAAACTAGCCATGATTATATATGAGCCACATTTGAAGAAAGTGTTGTTTAACCTATTATAACATTGTGATGTAATAACGATGAGCGAGTATGGCATTAATTTAAATTTGTTGTATATAGTAAAAAATTTAGCAGGCATGTGTTAATTTGTACCGAAGCATAAACCAGTTCTTTTAATATACTCTGCAAATGGAATTAGTAAACATTTTAAAAATATTATTTTAAATATTAGATACTATAATATCTTAAAAAAAAATATTTTTTTCTTGGTAATAAAATATTATAATTGTTGTAGTAAGTTGTAAAAGTTTTATAATTGGATGCTAAAAACTTAAAACTTGATTCTTTAACTAATATTAAACACAAACTTTCTTATATACTATGTTCGAAAATGAACTTTGGCTTAGATATGTAAATGATACTTTTATTATTTGGGCTGCAAATGACAATCATTTCACAGACTTTTTCAATCACTTAAATCGTACCAGAAAGTTATATTTTTATTAATAAAACCCTGTATATATTTTCACGCTATTTAAAAAAGCATTCGATGAACTTTTTAAAAATACTGTATATTACTTCCTTCACTTTCACAAATTTTGAAATATTTAACTCCAACAAACACATTTTTTCATTAACAATATATTTTGACAACCGCTGACATTTTTATTTTACAATTAGGATATTATTTTGTTGTGCTGATTTGTTGGGTTTTAAATAAGTTTTTTTTTAGACGATGGCAAAAAATGATTGACCTAATTTTAAAAATAGTCATAGTCAAAGTCAAAATAAGCTTTATTATCTAAGATACAAGGATCTTGTTGACAAAGCATGATACAATAATGTATGTAGCACTGAATATACAAATTAAAAAGAAGATAAAATATAAAATACAACACAAAAATTACCTAAAGATTATGTATAAAAAGAAAAGAATACAATTCAAACATCTAAATGGTAAGTAAAAAAAATTTACAATACATTTTACCAAATGATTAGATCAAAATACAAGAGTTCTAACCACACTACACCACAATTTGTTACGTTCTGGATGTGCGTTTCGCTAACCAAGTTAGCATCATCAGCAGATGATATAAACTGATAATAAATGATATAAACAGTTTATATCATCTGTTGATGATGCTAACTTGGTTAGCGAAACGCGCGTCCAGAACGTAACAAGTTATGGTGTAGTGTGGTTAAAACTCTTGTATTTTGATCTATCTTCCACCACAGGTTCCAGTGTTAGGACCAAATGATTAGTTTAAAAGGTCAAAGCAAGGATAAACTTTATTTCCTAAAACACACATACCTACAATTTGTCCAATGAGAAAATGTACAAAAATACAAACATACAAAATACAACACAAAATGTAATTAATATAAAAAATTAGAAAATTGATGATTAAAATATTAATATGTAAATACTTCTAAAGGGTATCTAAAAAAAATTCATTCAAGCTATAATAAGCTTTACTAAGTAATGCTCTGTCTACAGTTTTCCTAAACAACTTTAAGCTTTGCAACCATTTCATTCCAGTAGGCAAATGGTTAAATATCTTTTTGCTTTCGTAAAATATTGATTTTTTGGTCAGAGCACAGGTAGGCAACGGCAGACGAATATTAAAATTAACATAACCTCTAGTTTCATAAGTATTGGCTGGTTCAACAAAATTTCCCCTGTTTTTGAAAACCAGGCTAACGGTTTCCAAAATTAGCACTGATGGCAAAGTTAAAATCTTTTTGGATATGAACAGTGGTTTACAGTTATCGCGAGAGTTAGCCCCAGAAAACAGTCTCACTGCCCTCTTCTGCAGCACGAAGACACAGAAACCCCAGAACGCAATACCATATCTGAGTAATGCTCTGTCTACAGTTTTCCTAAACAACTTTAAGCTTTGCAACCATTTCATTTCAGTAGGCAAATGGTTAAATATCCTTTTCCTTTCATAAAATATTGATTTTTTGGTCAGAGCAGAGGAGGGCAACGGCAGACGAATATTAAAATTAACATAACCTCTAGTTTCATAAGTATTGGCTGGTTCAACAAAATTTCCCCTGTTTTTGAAAACCAGGCTAACGGTTTCCAAAATTAGCACTGATGGCAAAGTTAAAATCTTTTTGGATATGAACAGTGGTTTACAGTTATCGCGAGAGTTAGCCCCAGAAAACAGTCTCACTGCCCTCTTCTGCAGCACGAGAGGCGCGAGTCTACCAGTGCAAAAAAAAACATCCCTAACCACAGAAGGTACAAGCTTAGAAGAAACGGTACGCACCGCACAGCAACCAGTTGATATTTTTTTGCAGTTCAGAAACATGGGGAATAAACTTGAGGTGGGCGTCGATATTAAGGCCAAGAAATTTTGTGTTAAAGACACTTAAAAGGTCAGTATCGCCGAGACTTAAGTGGTCGATCTCACAACCAAAACCAACGATGATGGTCTTACCGACATTCAGAGAAAAACAGTTACTGTCACATCATTCCTTAACCTTACAGAGATCCGCTAAAATAGTGTCAAGCAGAGACTTCTTATCGCTATTGTGCCATAGGATGGTAGTGTCATCTGCAAAAAGTGTGAATTCGTCCTGGATATCAAGAAAGGCCAGATCATTGATATACTATACTCCCCTCTTCAGACCTAAAAAATCACACAGACTACCGGTTTCCTTTCTCTTAGGTATGACCTAAACCATTCCAGCGATGTGCCCTTAAAGCCATATTTTTCCAGCTTAAGTAGCAGTATTCTGTGGTTGACAGAGTCAAACTGTCAAAATGTTAAGGTACCGGTAGAGTTTTTCCAAAAATGTGAATATGGCACCACCCGTATTCTTGTTGGCTTGAAGCCGAAATTGTTCGTCAGTTAGAACTTCGCGGAGATTCAGGAAGGACAGCATCCTCCTTTTAGTAAATCTTTCAATAATTTCGGATAACAATACATACGTATCTTTTGAAAAGCTCCTTTAGTGCTCATTCAAACAACGTGAAAATATAAAAGATATTTCATTTTAAAAAAATAACTTTAGTGCACCATGCTTTTTTGGAACACCCTGTAGAAAAATCCTACTAACAAAATAATCTTTCTAGTTTAAACAATAAGTCGATAAAATATAGACAAAAAAGGCCACAAAATAATTTAACTAATGTTTTGCACCCAGTTAGCCAATCATACTTATCATAAAAGTGCATTTTAAAATGTCTAGTAATTTTTTTTATAGACTGTTCAACTTTAGTGTCTAAACTAATATATATGTCATATGCCTACCTGAGGAAATAATGTCCAATTTCTCCTGAAGAATACACCGAGAAAATCCATTTTCCACTATTTTCCAGATTGTCTGCTCTCTGAAACTCCGGAAGTTGATGGTTTATCTATTTCATCAATCTCTACCGATAAAACAACTGAATATGGAAAAAAGCGCCGATATCCTTCGCATACAGACAGGCGGAAGTTCTATTGGCAATTTGAAAAATAAAATACATTATTATCAATTTATGATCTTCTATTTTAGATCTTATAAGAGTAATGGACCGTATGCCACCGTTGGAGAGACAAAACGCCCTCTTAGTATAAGAGCCAAAGAGCATTTTAATCATACTCAAATAGGGGAGACGTCAAAATCGGGCATAGCGGAACTAGTGGCGGCTCGTGGTGAATTATATTGGGAGGTCTATAACAAAATTAAAAATACTTAAAATAAAAATAAATATCTTATCTTTAAATTGAGATTTAAATTCTCTTGAAGTTCAGGTCTACTCTTCGTTCTTTAGAATTGGAAAAATGTTAAATGACACGTTCGTTAAAATTGCACGTACATTATGACCGATTTCTCGATACTTAACATTGCTAAAGCCGATCTTGGCCCAACTCCTCAACAAAATTCATAAGCCCTCGAAAAACCACTTGATTTTCAGACAAAGTCGTTTCATCACGGCAACGTAGTGCCAGCTTAAATGCCCCACAAAATTTTACACGATCTATAATTTTGTTTAAAATATAACGATTTTTGGATACATTTTCATTAAAATCTCTAAGGGATTTTCTATGAGCTGTGTCTAGCTGAGAGCGAATATCAACACTTCCGATCTTAGCATAGTTCACCGAACATTTCATGTGATCTGCAGAAAACGCATGTTTTTTATTTTTTCTTTTAAGTGTTTTAAATCTTTAACATCGAGTTTGCACTATAATGAGTCCGACGAGTCCTTAGAAAACAACAAACAAACATAACAGTAAAATGAGTTTAGAGACTTCACAACCACGTATCCAGTTAACTAAATCGTACATACTTTCGCGGAAGTTTCGATGAACATCTTTATTTTTATCTTTACTAGTTTGTCGTATACTAAGTTCTGGTAAATTGCGACCTGTTATTTTCTCAAAATTACGTTCGTTAGCACTCTTTAGTTGTTTAATTTTTTGCGCTACCGACATTTTATTTATTTACATTTTTAACTCAAACATAGACCACCTTGAAATTGGTTATTTTTGCAAAATTAAGTTCGTAAGCACTTTTTAATTGTTTATTTTTTTGCACTAGTCACTACCAACATTTTATTTCCCGTATATTTCCAACTCACAAAGTCGGCAATTCTTTTTTCCAAACTTAACATTTTTATTATTTGATTTTTATTACGTAGGCCCTAAAGTGTCTAAATTCAACAGCGTTTGTTTTGTGAGTTTTCATGGTTACGCATTGGCGCATAGTAGCAAACATCAAACACAAAAGCTTTTCTGTGCACTTATAAAAATGTATAGAACGTTTGTCAAAGTCTAACTACGAAAAATTAAGTTCAAGTTTTGTATTTAACATTAAGCATGGCTGAATTATTTGGAGGTAAGTTTAAACTTTTTAAACAGAAGTATTTTATTTAGTTAGATTTAAATTTAAATATTATAATTCAATTTGAACTGATGGGATTCGAATTTTCTTTATATAAAGCAATTCATCAACTTTATGACAGCATTATCTTAAGACGTTAGCAGAGCTCCAGTTTGGGGTACATACATTTAATTTCCCTGGATCTTTTACTTCATTTTTGCCGATACGCGCCGTGCAATGCCAAATTTTCATGTTTATGTTCAATAGCCTGTGCATAATTTTTTTTTCGAATTGGTATAAATAAAATTTTATTTCAATAAAAAACACATATCTCAGGGTTTTTTGGATATTGAAATTATTTACGAAACTTCTAGTATTATGTTTTTATTTGGGTAATTTTCAGTACCAAACTGAAACATAAGCGCATAATCTAAAAGCCCCTCCCCCCCTAAAACAAATTCTGGATTCACCACTGGTATTTTTACGTCTTGATTTCGCTTCTTCAAAACTGTAATAATATAAAAACCTACCTGCCAATAAGCAAAACCATTTTTTAGACACCAAAGTTCATCAGATCAAAGTAAGCAAAATCGTCAAAAACACTACTATGTCAAAATTGTATGACAGAAAACAAATCCAAAATAGAATATTTGTCAAAACATTTTTCGACGCAGTTCCGAAAAAAGTGGTTAGCAGTGAAGCGAACTAAAAAAACCTTTTTTAGAAAAAATTAAAAATTGGTTGAAAAATTTCGTGACTTTACCTTGTATTGAGCAAAAAAACGAAGTTGGGAGACCTAAGAGTAATTTTACTATGTTAAGTTACACGGCTAAATACAAAAGAACTGCCACATTACGTGAATGTGATACCGACGAGTTTGCGACACAAATGGATATGAAAACAGAAGGCAAATCAGCAGAAGCAAAACAATTATCACATTTATCTGATGTTCCCGTAAAACAAAAGAGTTGTAAAATTGTAAATCAATTAACTAACGAAAGAGCCCTAGCTTTAAAAACTTTCCAAAAATCAATATCAACAACTTCGAAACACCGCTAAAGAAAACAATGCAGATTTATACCCCTCCTACAATAAAGTTCGAGAAGCAAAAAAAATTGTGTTACCCAGAAAAGATAACTGCGAAAAAAAATTCAGTATGTGTAGAATTGCAGTCGTTACTAGACTATACAACATATAGATTGCTTTCAACTTTAGAAATAGAAAATCTCAAAATTAATTCACAAGAATTGGTTATAGTATGGAAATGGGGCCAAAAGGGATATAAATAAGCTTTTAATGGTAATTTTTAAGATTCAAATTTATTGTTAACCTGCTTGGTCCCTTTGGAATTATTCACTAAAAATATGGTAAATAATAGAGTTGTGATCTGGAGTAATCCAACACCGTCATCTACCGATATTGCCGTCCTTGTAAAATGCAGTTTTTAAAAGAAAGTATAGAAGTTTCTAAAACAAAATACGCACAAATTGAAATTGCAGCTTTAACTCCAGCGTATTTCACTAATCAACAGAAACCACTCAAGATAATTCATCAGCTTCATATGACCATGATTGATAACAAAATGATTAATTCGATCACAGATTGTTCATCACAAAAATGTTATTTATGCGGAGCATCACCTGTTGAAACGAACAATATAGAATAATTTTTTTGGCATAACATCCCTACATATTTGGATAAGATCATTCGAATGTTTTTTAAAGATTAGTTACCGTTTACCTCTAGACAAATGGCAGGCACGTGGTGAGGATAAAATTATAGTTAAAGGGCAAAAGAACAAAATAGGCAAATTGTCAGAAGAAGCCCAAGAGGCGAGGAATAAAGAGTATAGAAGGTTTAAAATATATAGAGTGCTTACGAATATAGATATTTTCAACAACTTATTTGTGTCGTCGGATCCAAAAATCACGAGTCTTATAAACCAATTTTGAAAAAGAAACAGTTTTGTCCAGAAGCTTTAAATTTATTCTTGCCGAATACAGTTAATGAATCCATAGCATAGCAGCTCCTAAAGTGAATCAGAATAGAATCTAGAATCCCATTTTTTAAAATTAAGTTTTATAGTTTTTAGTTAATTTGTATTATTATTTAGTTTCCTCATTAGTAAAAAACGTATGTTTTTGATAATTTTTTTACAGCTCAGGCTCCGCGTGACAAGATGTCACATTTTTTTTACATATTTAAATTCTGTTCGATATAACTCGTATATTCAGCTTCCAGCAGTATTTCATATCAAATAAGCATTGTTACAAACCATTTAATTTTTTTAAAAATTAAAACAAGTAGTTCACAATTTCACTGTTGTTACTTTAACTTATTTTTAAATCAAAATATTCATATTTTTCTTAGTTATTTTTTATTTAATCCTATACCAAGTATAGTGAACTTGCATCAATTTTTATCTAATTGAATATTAACATTTTGGCAGATTTGCTATTACATTAATCGAATAATTTAATTTTGTGTCAATTAAGGTTTTGGATATGTATAATATTTTAATTGAAGAAGGCATTATATAGTAAATAGCTAAATAAACTAAAACAAAAAAAAGAGAAATTAATTTACAACAAAAAGAGTCCATATTTTTTACCTGACCCTATATAAATAAACACAAAAACAACGTTTTCAGATTGAGTTTTCTAAATAAACACCGTATTATTCTTTTTTCTCCTAAATAACTTCAATTAGTAATTTTTCAATATTTTAAGATGAATCTGGCCCACAGTGCGATCGTTAGAATTATGAGAAGAGACCGGCTGATGACCCAAATCGCGATTTCGTATTCCATTTGTTATCACGTTCAGCTGCCGCTCGGTATATAGCTGTGAAATCTTCGGGTACTTTCGTCAAGCTTTAAGGTAATCAGAGCAATTCGGACTGCCCAGCCTAGCTTACTATAGCGTATTTTATTATGCCTAAGGAACGCAACGAGAACATTCGAACCGCCGCGCGCGCCCAATAGTGTAGCGTATTTAACTTTTTCCAAGGATCGCGTTTTATTACAACTATTACAAGGGACGGTCAAACGAATAATTTATTTTCTGAAATATTTTTGGGGGGTCATTGACCAAATGACCCTATGGAAGAGCCGCCACTGAGCGGAACACGTTTGGTCAAACCAACACCGAATGTAGTGGTGGAAGGCTAAAATTTTGTATAGGGAGCAGCACTGGCAAGAACGAAAGTTTATAGAAGCAGCTCTCATAGAAAGGAATCAAGGCATATTCAGTAAGCCTAGCGTCGATATTCCAATATATGGACGCCGCTTATAGCTCAAACTGACCTCCTAAAACTTCACGGTTCGAGTAACCAGGGGGCGGAGTCTTCATGCATCCACGTACACGACTAGTATATAATCCCGTAGCGTTAGAATTTGTATTTAGTCACACACACAAACGCCTGGAGATAGTTAACATTCGAAACGTTGTGAAACCGAAATAATAAAGACAATGCAAGTCCGAAAGAACGAATTTCATTAGTCGACATTGTCTGCCACCTTCAATAAACCTTTACCACTCTGTATCTTAAAAAAATGTTACGGACATATGTTTATATAAACTTTTATACCTAAAATTATTTAAAGAATTATTGTAGTGTCATTCAATTATGAAACACCCTACATAATCGCCACGCTTGCCCACCCCTAGAAACGCCTCTGGGTATAACATATGTTATATACACTTAAAATATCAAAACACTAATAGTTAGTTTGTATAAACCAAATTATTGCTAGAGGTATGTACAGGGTGTTCCAGCGAGGACTGAACAGGGACCTATTTTCGACCTTCCTTGTATTTTGGAAAAATTCAAAATAGCCAATCGATGTATTTTTTCTTGTAGAATCCAAAAATAGAAAAATTATTTGAACCAGAAACAAAAGAGTTACGCTATGCATCAGGTGTTTTTTAAATGGAATGTATCGTTTTTTATACGATTTTTGGAAAGAGTGATTTTTTTTATGTCCGTTCTGATTAAAAGATTTGATTTTGCGATAGCTGTTTATATTACATTTTAATGTTTTACAAACTAAAATTTTAGCTTCACCTGTTTAAAATATACGATAGGTTGGTATAGGTGATCAAGGATCAAGGTAAAATGACGTTTGAATGCTTTGTCAATAAAAATTGACATTATTTTAATTATTGTCGAAGTCTTCACCTAAAAATATATATTTGACTCTGATCGAAATGAAATACTCTTTGGACGAGAGACTACAGATTGTTATGCTATTTTACAAGTGCCAAGAAAATGCAAGAGAAGCAAGAGAAGATTTATTGCAAATTTTCATAGAAATATATCCATCAATACAATTCTAAGGATAAAAAACCTATTTGAGGAAAATAAAACTTTACATGATAGAAAAAGAAATATACAAAGAAGAAGAAATCGAGACCAGGCCATTATAAATTATTTTCAAGTTAATCCAACCAAATCTATTTCGGATGCAGTTCGGGAAGTTCAGTACGGTGGCGGTGTAAGGCGCAGAAGAGTTACCCGAGGGACTGTTCACAGGACTCTGAAAATTCATAAATTTAGGCCTTTTCGTATCCTTCCACTTCAGCACCTAACATCGGCACAAAAAGAACTTCGCTTCCAATTTGTTTCTCAAATGGTAATTCGGCAAGAAAACGAAGACCCTGATTTATTCAAAAATATTGTGTGGACCGACGAAGTTACTTTCACAACATCGGGAGTATTCAACAGACATAATAGTCACCACTGGGCCGTTGAAAATCCAAAAAAGTTCCAGACTATTAAATTTCAAGGGAGGAATTCTATTCATGTTTGGTGTGGAATAAAAAACAATAAAATTTTGGGACCAATATTTTTTAACGGGACTTTAAATGGGCACAGATATTATGAGTTTTTAGAAAACGAAATTGAAAATTTTTTGGAAGACTTACCATTGGCAGAATATCAGAATTTAATTTGGCAACATGATGGGGCGCCTCCTCATGCCGTGCATGATGTGGTTCAATTTTTAAATCGGCGCCATAACCAATGGATAGGGCGAAATGGAACATATGCTTGGCCGCCCAATAGCCCCGACCTCTCAGTTTTGGATACATTTCTTTGGGGTCATTTGAAGAACGGCGTATACAGACAACGAAACGAAAATATTCAAGAGATCATGGGAAAAATTGTCGATGAAATAAACCGCCTTAACCAGGAAAATCATATTGTAACAGCAAGTTTAGAAAGGCTACAAAAGGGTTATCGATGTTGTTTCGAGAAAAACGGCGGTCACATTGAAAACTTATGTTATTAGTAGTTTTATTTTATTATTTAATAATTATTTTTTATTAAATTTCTTTTTCTATCATGTAAAGTTTTATTTTCCTCAAATAGGTTTTTTATCCTTAGATTTGTATTGATGGATATATTTCTATGAAAATTTGCAATAAATCTTCTTCTTGCTTCTCTTGCATTTTCTTGGCACTTGTAAAATAGCATAACAATCTGTAGTCTCTCGTCCAAAGAGTATTTCATTTCGATCAGAGTCAAATATATATTTTTTAGGGGAAGACTTCGACAATAATTAAAATAATGTCAATTTTTATTGACAAACCATTCAAACGTCATTTTACCTTGATCACCTATACCAACCTATCGTATATTTTAAACAGGTGAAGCTAAAATGTTAGTTTGTAAAACATTAAAATGTAATATAAACAGCTATCGCAAAATCAAATCTTTTAATCAGAACGGACATAAAAAAATCACTCTTTCCAAAAATCGTATAAAAAACGACACATTCCATTTAAAAAACACCTGATGCATAGCGTAACTCTTTTGTTTCTGGTTCAAATATTTTTTCGATGACATTTTTGGATTCTACAAGAAAAAATACATCGATTGGCTATTTTGAATTTTTCCAAAATACAAGGAAGGTCGAAAATAGGTCCCTGTTCAGTCCTCGCTGGAACACCCTGTACAAGATTCCTTTTACGCGCCTTGAATAAAATGCCATCAGTATGTGTTTGGAAATACATTTGTAATTTGAAATAAAAGAAATCTTCATTATAATGATAGGCTCGTCAAGTTATAATGTAAATATTGAGAAATCACAATATGGCTTGATCTTGCTTAATGCACGTTTTTACAAATTAAAGCTGTTTTTCTATTTTGATCTCGCATGTGCTAAGAAAAATAACATATTTTAATAATTTGCTAATGTTAATGATAGGAATATAAAGTTATAAGTATGCTGTAAATTTTGAAATTCTAATTATTGAGTGTATGTTGACCGTGTCTAATTGGTTATATATTCTGACGTTTTACCTTAGATTATACGAGGCATTTTCAAGGATATTGATTGCTCGTGATTATCCTCAACTCAAGATCTCTATTGGAGAGAGTTCAGGTATTTGTACCTGAGGTGACATGTGCCCAGTTTTGCAGTATCCAAAAACAAATGCCAAACCCCAGTTTCCTTAATGATTTTTATTTTCTGTTGGTTACTTGTGTTCAGCTATTGTAGATTGATTTCACATATTCCCCAATCCGTTTGTAGGTGTAGTATTGTTCAACTGACAAATATACTTGCTGGTGTATTGCCCTTTACTTTATGAAGTTTAGGATTATCGTAGTGCTTAATGGATTTCCTAATATCTTCAATATAATATCCATTTATTTTAAGGCATAAAGACTTGGTAAGTAAATGGTAAAGAGGCAAATTTAGTGTAAACAGTTGACCGAGTTAAATTAAAATAGGGTTTCGATGGATTTTTACCTCAACGCCTGAAATGTTAGATTTCGGTATTCTTGAATAATATTTCTTAGAGAATTTTGCATTTTCGGTACCTTTATCTTCATAACTTTACTAGTGTAACAATTAGATTATCAAATCAAATACATTTTTAAATCTCACAGATATTGAACCATTCATTAAATTGGTGTATATATATATATATATATATATATATATATATATATATATATATATATATATATATATATATATATTTTAAGTTTTTTTGGTTTTCGAGATATTTTCAAAAAAATAAAAAGTGGCTTTTTCTGTAAAGCCCTGTAACTTCTTTATTTGTATTTTGTTTCAAAATCTATGAGCACTTTTTCATAGCCATTTTTTGTGCAAAAAACCGTTATTGCATTAGATTTTAATTACGACGTTTCGGTTTCCTTCACCATCGCCAACTTTATTTTTTTTTATGGACAACATTAATTTAATTATTAACGCGCCCCACAAAAAGAAATCCAAGTGTGTAATATCTGGCGACCTAGCAGGCCATGATGTATGACTACCACTGGAAATGTCCTCAAAAGTTCTTTTCAATAAATCTCTGACAGCCCTGGAATTGTGGGCTGGGCAGCCATCCTGCTGAAACCAAACATTATGAAATTCGTATTGTGCTGCATCTCTAATTGCTGGTAGAATTTGGTTTTTTAGCATATCTAAATAAATTGGTTATATATTCTGACGTTTAACCTTAGATTATACGAGGCATTTTCAAGGATATTGATTGCTCGTGATTATCCTCAGCTCAAGATAATTAATATAATTAATAATTATATAATTAAAATAATTAAAATAAGCAAGAAAAATCCTATTCATTGATGTATAACAAGTTTACATTTCCTAAAAAAAAATCATTAATATATTTTTTGTTTTGGACTGTTTAATTTTTTGACGTTTCAAAGTTTGTTAGTTATTTTCTGTTATCGTTTATTTTAAATTCTTAAAAATGGCTTTGCTGTATACCAACGAAGAGAAATTTGATATGCTTGAGTGTTATATTAAAAACAATAGAAAAATAAGTACCACCTATACAAGCCGGCCATTGTTCAAGGGCTCATTGAAGGAGATTTTCTAAGGAGACTTACCTTTTGTAACTGGTACATTAACAAATGCCAGGAAAATGTAAATTTTAGCAGTTATATTATATGGACTGACGAAACATATTTTAGTAGTATACAGTATAATAGTTTTTCATATTAGCTGGTTTAACTGCTTTATGCACAATCTTGTATTTTCAGGTAATCGATTTATAGGTCCATTTTTTTTACCAGCATACTTTAACTGGTGAAAGATATTTAGATATGCTAAAAAACCAAAGTCTACCAGCAATTAGGATTTACATAATGTTTGGTTTCAGCAGGATGGCTGCCCAGCTCACATTCCAGGGCTGTCAGAGATTTATTAAGAAGAACTTTTGGGGACAAATTAATTTCCATTGGTAGTCATAGATCATGGCCTGCTAGGTCGCCAACTATTACACACTTGGATTTCTTTTTGTGGGGGCACGTTAAAAATGAAGTTTTTGAATTTGAACCTCCCGAGACATTGGCCGTACTCGAAGAGAGAGCTCAGGAAGTGTTTGCTAATATTATCAGAAACACACTTAGACGAGCGACAAATAGTGTTTTAAAAAAATGTCGTGCTTGCGTTGCTAAAAATGGACAGCATTTTGTTTAATATACCAACTATTGTATTCTTTTGTGTACATGTGTATGTTTGTAGTTAAAGCTTATTATTGTTTTTTCGTATTTCTTGTCATTACTACATTAAATATTTATTAAACATTACAAAAAATATTTTTACCGTGGCGATCCAAAGCCTACTAGAATAAAATCGATTTTTGAATATTTTGATGGTTTTTCGTTAGGAAATGTAAACAATGAATAGGATTGTTCTTGCTTATTTTAAAGAGACAAAAATCCAATATGGCGTCTATAAGAAAAAATAATGTTATGTTTTCTCAATTCCATTGGTCTGTCTATCGGTCTGCCAGTCTGTCTGTCAGTTCGCAGTGTAGCTGAAAACTACTTACCTGATTGACTTCAAATTTTGGTCAAAAATGAAAGGTATGTAGGGATGACCTGGTAAAATTTTGTTAAAAATCTTCAATTTACCTCAAATTTTGCACAAAAATCAAGGGTTACATAGGAATCAACCTGTGTACGAATCCAAGACAATAATTATTTTAAAAACCAGCCTGAAAAACTTCTTATTGGATTCATTTCGTATTTTGTGCAAGCATTAAGTGTAATAAAGAAATAAGTTGGTAAAATTGTGGTACATATTCAAGATGGCGAAACAAAATGGCGGCAAAAATAAAATGCCCAAAAAATCTTAAAAGTAAAAAATCTTCTTATTCAGTTGAGTTCGAATCTTGCAGCAAAATTGAATGTGATACAGGGGTCAACTGGAACGAATTCAGAATGCCGGTACAAAATGGCGATCAGTATAAAAACTACTTAGTCAATTTATTATTCCAAACAGTATGCACTTCGATGGTCAGAATCTAGATAATCCACCCGATATTTTGAATTGATTTGCTTCATTTTTTAAGCAATCTTATTCAGTTTCTAACAATATCCAAATTTCAAATAATTCATTCTCGTGTAGTGATCAAAATATAAACATATCTACAGTTAGTGAACGGGATATTATTTGTGCTATTAAAAAACTTAAACCTAAATACACTGCCGGACCAGACCTTATTCCAGCATTTTTGATACGTGACTGTCGATTTTTGTTAATAAAACCTCTTCAAATCCTATTTAACATGTGCATTGAACAACAGACATTACCAAATATATGGAAAAAGTCGAAAGTATGTCCAGTCTTTAAGAAGGGTGATCAATCAGACATTCAAAATTATAGACCTTTTTCCATGCAACTAATCTCCCTAATTTATATTATAAACACAAGGAGGCAACGTCGAGCCACCATAGTTTTTTTTAATAAAATGTCTATAGTTATCGTAACTTTATAGGTATATGGGTCTGTGTAATTTTAGTAAACAAGTGGATAACTTTTTTATTATAGACATTAGCAACAAATGTTACTCTATAAAAAAATTTGCTTATTTTAAAAATAAGACTGATTAAAAATATATGTGACTAGATAGACAAAACAAACAGAAAAATAAAATTTGCAAACCAAAAAAGAAAGGAAATACAAATTTGCAAAACAGCTAAATTAAAGACCCTGCAACATCATATGCAACTTCTCAAAAGTCTTTGAGTTCATATTGCACGACATCATTTTTCCGTTGGTGCAAAATAAAATTGTTTCTGAACAGCATGGTTTCTTTAAAAATCGTTCCACAACTAACAACCTGGCCCTTATAATACAATACATTGCGGACTCGATTCATGAGGGTCTGCAATCTGATGTAATATATTTAGATTTCTCCAAAGCATTTGACAAGTTAAATCATGACTTGTTAATTAATAAACTTTCAAATATCGGATTCTCGGATTCCCTATTACGGCTCTTTACATGTTACCTTTCAAATCGCACACAATATGTGGCTATAAATGGTTTTCAATCGGAGAACTATATAGCATGTTCGGGGGTACCGCAGGGTTCCCTTTTAGGACTAATAAGATCAACTGCCCCTGTTTACTTTCTAAAATAAATTTCAACGTGCCTCATTTAAGTTCATGCACAAGCAGTGCTTTTTACTTGCCGACTCTTCGTACAAACATCTTAAAATTTTCGCCTATTTATACAATGTGCGATAACTTTAACAAAAAAACTAATTTAGATCTATTTTCTGATAGTTTAGAATCATATAAGAAAAATTTACGACGCTAAACCGTTTTGCTAATTTAAATCCTATTCAAATATCAAAATTTGGAAAATAATTACTGTTATTATTAGTTATAAGCTTCTGTTTATGTGTAAAATGTAATTTTTTAGTACTGTCTTGTAATTGTAAGACAGTTAACTGTAAATAAATAAATAAATAAATCATGCCCAAAAATTAAGTGTGGCATAAGTAGAAACTGGTAAAGTATTGGTACGAATCCAATATGGTGGAACAAAGTGGCGCCCAATAAAAATGTTTAAAATGACAGTATACTAAATGTGCGAAACTAAATTGGGTTACACTTTACTATTCCTAAAATTACGTCCAATTTACCGATTTTTTTATTTTAATTTGTTAATACGTTTTGAAATTGTTTATAGGCGGGTTTGAAACTTTTGCAGATTTTTCTAAAAGTCTTAACACAATTTTAAGTTTGTGAACTAGATTATAAGTACAGAAGCCAAACTTTGGAAACCGCGCACCTAGTGATATTGTTGATGGCCCTGATAACTCTTTAATGAATAGTATATGTCGCTAAAAAACACCATCATTTGGATTTGAAAGGCGTACCCAATATTTTAAGGCCAACCACAGTGTAATTTTCATGACTCCATCCACTAGCGAGTACTTGTTAAAAGAAAAACTGGTTGGATGCTTATCTAAATTTTTATCACAAGAAAATGTAAAATATCCATTAAATATACACAGCGGTACAGAACTTAAAAGCACCGTAATAAATAAACAATAGTTGTTAGTAATTTTGAGAAAAATGCTTGTTTAAAGTAGATATTACTATACGTAGAATTTTAATGTAAAACGTCAAATGACAATAAATAATTTGTTTTTTTTTTGATGACAAAAAATAAAAGATTGAAATTTAAAGGTTAAGAGAATGTTCATATTTGAAAAAATATATTTACATTTTAGGTAAAAATAGTAGGAGTATGTATAGGAAAGCAAACTTTAGAATCATTCATATAATTAATTATAATTGGTATTATTACCACTATTATCATTATTGGAAAATTTTGTTTCATCTAAAAATAAAATATAAGAGTAAACTAAACTTAAATTTTCGATATTTGTTTTTTTATTCATTGCCAAAGGATCTTTTTTAATTTCTGCCATTTCTAAAAATGTTCTTTTGGTAGTATTATTTTTTATGTGTAAGATTTTAGTTTGTAGGAAATTGATAATTTTTTTAAGAAGTTTTACCAATATATTTTTTGTCACAATTATTACAAAGAATACAGTAGACGAAATTATATATATATATATATATATATATATATATATATATATATATATATATATATATATATAAAATATTTTTGTAGGCAAAAGCCTAACTAACAATAGTATAAAGAAATAACGGTCAAAAAGTCTATATTACACTTATATTCTAATAAGCCAAGCATTCGAAATAATTCATTTCTTCTTCAGGACTGCTAAGTAAAATGTAAAGACAATTTTAAATGAATTTTCAATAAAATATGTGTATAAAATGTCAAAATTTTAATAGTAAAAATCTACCCAATTTTATACTTTATAACTTCTGAAAATTCATCCAAATTTCTTTTTATATTTGAATAAGAAGGCCTGACGAAGAAATGAATTATTTCCAAAACCTGGCTTATTAAAAAATAAATGTAATTTAGAATTTTTGGTCGAATCCCCATTATTTGTTTATACTATATATATATATATATATATATATATATATATATATATATATATATATATATATATATATATATATATATATATATATATATATATATATATATATATATATATATATATATATATATATATATATATATATATATATATATATATCTTCGCAAAATTTGCTCCAGTCATATTGAATTCGTACCAGTTTATCCGAGTCTCACATTTAATTTTTCTGCAAAATTTGGTTGAAGAAGATTTTCTACTTTGATTTTTAAAAATTTTTATTTGGGTGCCAATTTGTTTCACAATATTAAACTCGTACCATAACTTTTCCAAGATCTCTATATCACACTTAATTCTCTCATACAAATTGAAATTAATTTAATAAGTAGTATTTTCGGGCTGTTTTTTTTAATATTTTAATAGGCCGGTATTTTATTTTGCTATCTTACCAGTTCATTCCTATGTAACACTTGATTTTTGTTCAAAATTTGAGGAAAATTGGATAACTAGTTTTTTTAGTAATATTTCTTTTAACATTATTCCGCCATATTGGATTTTCACGTCAATATGGTAAGTAATTTTTAAGCCATGCAGCAAACTAACAGACAGGCAGACAGACCGACAAACGGACCGACGTAATTGATAAAACATATTTTTTGCAATCTAAGCACGCTAAAACGTAAATATATGTAAAACGTGAGAGGGGGATTTTTTCACAATTACAAACATTTTATTTGGCCGCCATTTTGAATTAGTAACACAGTTTTACTAGTTGATCCCTATACCACAATTCGTTATGGCACACAATTTGAAATCCATCCATCAAGTGGTTTTTCAGGGTGAATTTTTAAATTTGCGTTATGGCACACAATTTGAAATCCATCCATCAAGTGGTTTTTCAGGGTGAATTTTTAAATATTTTATTATGCCGCCATTTTGCTTCACCATCCTGAATTCGTACCAAAATTTTACTAGTTGAATCCAATATAATACTTGATGCTTGTGCAACATTTGAGATAAATTGGATAAGCAGTGTTTTAATAATAATTTTTTTTACATTTCGCTAGGCCACCATTTTGTTTTGCTATATTGGATTTTTACCAAAATGAAACCAGATCATCCTCATACGACCCTTAATTTCTGATCAAAATTTGGAGTCAATGTCAAACTTTTAATTTTTTTCAGGTTTACAGACATTTTATTAGACCTCCGTTTTGTTCGGCCATCTTAAATAAGTACCACAATTATACTAGTTGATCTCTATACCGGCACAAAATTTGAAATCCATTAAGTATTTTTTTCAGGCTGAATTTTAAATATTTTATTAAGCCGCCATTCTGTTCCGCCATCTTGGATTCGTACCAAAACAATACTAGTTGTTTCGCGATATTGGATTTTTACCAAAATGGTACCAGGTCATCTCCCCATGACCGTTCATTTTTGACATTTAAGGTCAATCGGGTAAGTAGGTTTTTAGCTATGCTTCAACAGACAGAAAACAGACAGTCCGACGAAATTGAGAAAACATGTTTTTCGGCATATATAGGGATTCTGAAACGTGAAGATCTGAAATAATCTCGGAGGGTGATTTTTTCACGATTACAACCCTTCCCTTTTACGGTGGAAGTAAAAATTACTAGTCCAAAAAGCATGAAATATGGTTGCTTTTATTAAAGTGCTTTTCTTTTTAATTCAGTTATAATAACAAGAAGAACGAGAAGAGAAATTATTTTATGTTCTTATTATGGTTTCTAAGAATATCTTACAAAAACATCATGAATAACTCAAATGCGACGTAGCAGAATGAATGTGACATATCGAAATAAATCTGACCTCGAATTCGTGATCAGGGCTCCAAAATGTATCAAAAAGCTTCAAACTCGGCAATAATATAAAATATAAGAAAATTGATTAACGACCTAATGATACCATCGATGTGAAGGTTGAGTTCAAATCAGTGGCGGCTATTCCAAAAAAACCTGGCAAATCATTTTTTAACACACTTTAAAAATCAATACAAAATACTAATTTTCAATATTAAATCTTTTCGATATAAAATCTAATTCATTTCATTAAAAATTATCAATAATTGCAATGTTAAATTTAATGCATTCCTGGTATTGCCGCTGACCGCTGGTCAGGAACCTAACTAGACAAACACACAACGAAATTATATACACCATGTTTGTGCGCCCAGCGAGAAACCAAAACAATGACTGAAAATAATGCGTCGCTATGGCAACGAGAGTATCCCATGTACGAAGACCGCGCCTCTAGGGAAGAGCCACAGCTTAACGCTTCCGTTCGTATTGTACGTAACGTAGATCGCGGCGACCGCGCTTTATTCAGTGTTTTACAGGCGGTCTTTTATTTTATTCTTTGGAGGAGTGGCCGTGTGTGTGGTTGAAAATGAGTTCGTTTGGGCCCGTTAGGGACATTGTTTGTAGTTTGTTAGAAACTCCATTTTCCCGTTGGAAAGAAGAAGACAAAAAGAACCTTTTAATTACAGGTCAAGAAACAAGTGTGCTGATAATTAGTGCTAAAAAAGACATTAATTGTCTGTCCTACTTTTCTTTAACAAACACTTCCCCTATTTTCTTACCCACGAGCCGCTACTGGTTTAAATGTATATGTAACGGCCGCCTGATTTATGAAATGCAGACCAACCTAATACGAACACCTACAAAATATAAAAGTACGGTGTAAATGAACTAGAAAATATTATATAATTTGGCAAAGAAATTTTAAATAACTATTCCACTTTCACTGAACTTGTCTCTTGAACTTAAACTTACGAGGCCGAAAGATTTTTATATAACGGCTCTCAGCTTGGTTTCGTGTTGTGCAGGAAATAGCTGATTCAATTCATGGCTTTGCAGGGTCGTGCGAAGGACATGTAACCAAACTTATATCCAAGTATAATTTTTATTATAAAATAACTTAAATTTGTGTTTAAAATATTTTGAATGGAATAGTACCAGTAAATATAGAGAATTGAAAAGCATACTAAATTGCTAATTTTTAATTATTAACGGTTAATTATCCTGTCGAGTTCTAACACTCTCTAAACCCTTCAGGAATCCCTCCTCATAAGTTAACTTTAAAAGTGGGGGCACCAGTGATGCTTATTCGAAATTTAAAACCACCAAAATTCTCTAATGGAACTCGACTACAGGTTAAAACATTACTTCTGGTCCTGGTCTGGAAGAAACAGTTTTTATATCACGTATCCCCTTAAGTCAGACTATCCTTTTCAGTTTAAACGTGTACAGTTTCCTTTAAAGCTTTGTTTCGCCATGACAATTAACAAAGCTCAAGGGCAATTTTTAAGTAGAGCTGGAGTAGACTTGCGCTATGATTGTTTTTCCCATGGTCAACTCTATGTCGCATGCTCTAGAGTAAGTTCGCGCCAGCTTGGCTATTTTACAGCCAGAGAATGCAACAACAAACGTGGTTTATAAAAGCGTACATCCCTTTCATTATAGTCATATACGCAAACGAAGTCGCGGGTACCCGCTAGTTAATTATATATTTTTAATCTATGATTTAGATTAGGTAGTAGTTTTCTTTAACTATTTTATATAATTTTTTTCAACTAGTTAGTTCTTAGTTAGTTTCCCTGTAATTAATAAACTTACTGTAAGTTAGTTGTGAATAAACTATTTAAACAGAAAAAATATAGTACTACTGTATTGGTATACATACTTGATTTCTGTTGACAATGTAATACAAATTAATCTTGAAATTATGTTTTTAAAAATATTCGTTTCTGCTCTTAAGAAAATCAAGACTATATAATTATTTTTAAATTGCATTTCATGTCTAATAAATTACTTAAAAAAAGAAATAATACTAATATTTTCAACATTTCGATTCGACCTTTTATCGGTCAATGCTGTGTATGTACTTTGCAAGAAAAATGAGCGTGCAATTCCCAAGCTGCAGATCATTAAGAAACAAGTTTTGCATCGGTCAGGCATACCAGTTCTCGATGCATTCGTGTTTTTTTCCTATCCAATTACATTCTCTTGGTGCAATCTTGATTTTGAAGAACAACACAAGCCGGTGAAACGGGCATTTGAACTCAGAATACGAATTAGGTATATCATGACTTTAGATATGAGGTTGAGTCTTTCGTTGAGAATATTTTTAGGAGATTAGGTAAGAAAATCTACTGTCTTAAATTAGCTCAAAGAAATTATCTTTTATCCAATGATATTAATGAACACAGATTAGGTTTCGGAAGCACAAATTTTGGTTTTCACAAACGTTTTATTAATTTGCCTGATGTCAGTTTTACTCCTCAAGAGGAACATATACTCAATTCTAACCTTAAGCAGTGGCGGCTCTTCCATGGGGTCATTTGGTCAATGACCACCAAAAATATTTCAGAAAATAAATTATTCGTTTGACCGTCCCTCCTAATAGTTGTAATAAAACGCGAACCTTGGGAAAAGTTAAATACGCTACACTATTAGCCGCGCGCGGCGTGGCGGTTAGAATGGTCTCGTTGCGTTCCTTATGCATGTTATATCCTTTCTCACGAGCAATGTCACCTTCAACTACGATGCCCTTTGGTTCCCACCGTATCGAATGTCGGTTATCTCAAGGAGACGGCGAGTACCGAGACGCCTCGTCAGCAGAATCTGCCCAGCAAGCAAGTTCCCACTGACGCAGCATTCGTCTTTCATATAAATAGTGTAAATTGTAAATAAAATTATGATTCGTTTTTAAGCTTCTATACTGTTAGTTTAATTTTTGATTTTGTAAATAAAAATATTTTTTAAAAAGTGAATTTTAAGTCGAGTGATATAATAAATTGGCGCAGTCGTGGTAGGATCTGGCAACGTTGGCAGAACAAGAGAACTCTAACTGGCAACGGTGGATCCCAATCCTTTATCCAGAAGAACAAAGAAGCCCCATTTTGTACATTGTGACGTCATCAACTTGGCAGAACACGCATCTACGGAAGGAACACATAGTGAAGCCCCTGGTAGAACTAACTGCTAAGAACACGACGAGCGATGTTTCTACTCTGTTTGTAAGTAACGAATCATCACGTTTATTTTAAAAATAATATTTAATTAAATACCTGTTCGACTTTTCAAAATCGATCTTACATTTTATTAATTAGTAAAATAATCAATTACTCTGTTAATTGATTTTTCTATAAGCTAATCAATTATTCTGCTAATTGATTTCTGTATTTCTAAGTGTAACAACGTATAATTTGTGTATAATCAGTTATTCTGTTAATTGATTAATATTAAAATACTTTTTGGAATTATTTTGACCAGTTATTCTGCTAACTGATCTCCAGATTACATTTGTATTTTTATTACAACAAGAAATATTACACAGTTTTAATTTAATTACACTAACTAGCTAATAAGAACTGTTTATTTTACGTTGGTTGGCATACTACTTTACGTACTGTCTATCAACATAAAATTTCGTAAAATATTTTGTATTTTATATCCTTTTTATATTATATTGTGCTAGTGTTTATTGTCTTGATATATTGAGCAAATATGACGGAAAATGAAAGAATAACTGCAGGAGCAGCGATAGCAGTAATCGAACCTTATAAACTTTCCGAGATTTTTTCTATTATCCCCGAATTCGAAGGTGATCAAATATTTTTACAAACCTTCCTAAATGCCTGCGAATGTGCATACGATATGTCTACGGGTAACCAAAAAGATCTTTTAGTGATTCACATAAAAAATAGGTTGCGAGGGAGAGCAGCGCAGCTGATAAGCTCCCGAAACCCATCCATCCATCTTTTCTAGAGATAAAGCAATTACTTAATTCTCACTTCGGAGATACGCGAGATCTATCCTCTCTTATTCAGGACTTACAGAGAATGAGACAACTACCAAACGAATCTCCTTTGACTTTCCTTAACAGACTTCAAGTCCTAAATGCCAAAATGCATGTCAACATACAAAAATCCATACTCGCACCCAGTCAAAAGGCAGCCCAAATAACATTAATCGAATCCATGTCTCTAAATACCCTACTTACTGGCCTGGAGCCCCGAATTGGCCACGTGCAGGAAATCCACCTAATCTTTTGGAAGCACAAATTCGCATCAGACGCGAGCTCCAACTATCATATTTCGAATCCCAAAAATCTTCTAGACCCAATCCGCCTGCTAGACCTATTATTCAAACTAATAAAAGACCTAATGTACAATCTCTTAAATGTCATAGCTGTGGTTGCAATGGTCACTTAGCAAATGAATGTAGATCGCAACAACGTCCTAATGGTTATACTTCCCAGAATTTTGGCAATTTCCAAAGGCCTAATACCAATCAACAATCAAATTCTTTTCAATCAAGCACCTCCTTTCAGTCGAATAGACCAAACAAGGGTCAGCCAAGACCGCAGTATACACCCCATAACCAATCAAACCAAAACAATTTCCAACGTCAAACACCATTTAACAATTTCCAACGTCCTTCAGTAATACAAAATAATCCCCAGCATCGTGCTCATGTTGTCAATTTCGACAATGACCAATATTCCAACAATAACTATTCCGAACCCCAATATGACGAGTATTGTAACCAATACGCAGGAATGTATGAAGATAACCCCGATTACGAATATCAAAATGTTGAAAATATTGATCAACAAGATAAAACGAATTACGATGAATATCAGGATTTTCTTCCCACTTCGAATCAAAACCATCCTCCTATTCGAACAATTTCAAATACCAATGCCGTGACGGAAATCCAAAATCAAATACAAACCCTGAATTTGGACGACATGAACCCGTCATTGAATTTCCCAGAACAACATTTCTTTAAATCCCCTTCTTGCTGTTAACCCGAAAAATCTATATTACATAAAAGACACATCTAACACCTTTAAACTACTTATAGATTCCGGAGCAGGAATTACGATATTTAAAGAAAACACAGTAGAACAATTTCCCCAACGTTTTCCCGAAACGTTACGATTCAAGGCATCACAGACCAAAAACTTCTTATCACCGAATCAACCCTAGTTCATTTTCAAGCCGGAAACCCACATAAAGTTTACATATACGATTTAGATATTGATTTCGATGGTATTCTAGGATTCGACTTTTTAGAACATTATGAATGCACCATCGACTTAAAAAATAAACAACTTGTTACAAATTTTAAAACTTTACCACTGTTTAAGGCAGAAGAAAACCTCGAACAAAATAATAAAATAACTAACGTAAACAATTCTAACGAAATTAAGATTGAAGGTAGGACCGAACAAATTTTTAAATTACGTTGTGATTTAGTCAACACCGATGCTATCCTATCTAGGCAAGAAATCGAAAAAGTTCTTATCCCAAACGCAATTGTCCATGTCAATGAGAAAGGCGAATTTCTAACTTCTGTGGTTAATGCAAACGCCATCCCAAAAACCATTAATTTTTCAGATATCGAAATCGAACCTTTTTCTTCTCATTCGCTACTCAATTACAATTTATCTGATAAACAACTATCTCCTAACCGCATTCCCAACATTAAGTCCCAACTTCGTTTAGAGCATCTTAACGAAGAAGAAAAAGAAATAATTACCAATTTTTGCTTAGATTTTGAGGACATATTTTACCTCGAAGGTGACAATCTTACCTTTACCAATGAAATTAAACACCAAATTGACACCAATGGTGCAAAGCCTGTTTTCACCAAATCATACAGGTATCCCCATATTCACAAAGAAGAGGTAAAAACTCAGGTTAATAAAATTTTAGAACAAGGAATCATAAAACCCTCTATTTCACCTTGGTCATCTCCAGTTTGGGTCGTCCCCAAGAAACTTGATTCCTCAGGCAAACAAAAATGGAGAGTAGTCATTGATTATCGTAAATTGAATGAATCCACGGTAGATGATAAGTACCCGCTTCCCAATATTTCCAATATTTCCGATCTTTTGGATCAGCTAGGCAAGTGCCAGTATTTTACAACCCTGGATCTGGATTCAGGATTTCACCAAATCGAGATAGACCCTAAAGATATTCCAAAAACTGCTTTCCCTGTCGAGAACGGACACTACGAATTTATGCCCTTTGGTCTTAAAAACGCCCCGTCCACTTTCCAGAGAGTAATGGACAACATCCTTCTAGGCATTCTCAATGAACGTTGTCTCGTCTATATGGACGACATCATTGTGTATTCACCCACAATCCATGACCACATCACACGCTTACGCGAAGTTTTTAAACGTCTTCGAAAAGCAAACCTCAAAATACAACCTGACAAATGTGAGTTCCTGAGAAAAGAGGTAGCATACCTTGGTCACCTAATCACTCAGGACGGAGTTAAACCTAATCCCACTAAAATCGATTGTATACAGAAATTTCCAGAACTAAAAAATTCAAAAGACATAAAATCCTTTCTGGGTTTAGCTGGTTATTATCGTAGGTTTATTCCAAACTTTGCGAAAATATCAAAGCCCCTTACCAGATTGTTGAAAAAAGATATCAAATTTGATTTCGACTCAGATTGCCGTCAAGCTTTCGACGAACTAAAACAATTACTGACTTCTGACCCAATTCTCATCTATCCAAATTTCGATGAGCCTTTCCTACTAACAACGGATGCAAGCGCATTTGCGATAGGCGCTGTACTTTCCCAAGGTCCCATTGGCAAAGACTTACCCATTGGTTATGCCTCAAGAACATTATGTAAAGCCGAAACCAATTACTCGACAATAGAGAGAGAACTACTTGCAATTGTATGGGCCGTGAAATATTTTCGTCCATATTTATTTGCAAGAAAGTTCATTCTAGTCACAGATCATCGTCCCCTTACTTGGTTACTTTCTATTAAAAACCCAGGTAGTAGATTAGCACGATGGCGGCTAAAACTAGGAGAATATCAGTACGAAATAATTTATAAACCGGGAAAAATTAATAAAAACGCTGATGCTTTATCTCGAATAAAAGTAAATCATTTCCAAGAATGTGCAAAGCTTCAAACAAAAATATCTGTTTTTGCATCAAATGAGACAGATTCCGAAGAACCTAAAACCTATGACGACGATGTAATAGCCGAAGAATACAATAAATTCGTAAGCCTTTATGAAACCAGATCCCTGATCGATTATTCTAAAATCGAAACAACCAACGACCAGCTGTTGGATAAGTCACACAAAAATATTATAGCATTCTTTCGACAAAATAAATTAGAAGAACTACATCATAAGATTCTTGACGATATTTTCGAGGAAAAGATGGAATTTAATCCAAAACAAATAAATATTTTCTCCAGTAAATCAACAAAAAATCATAAATATTTCATTATTCCTCTCCCGTTTAACCCAGAAACTGTCACACAACTTCTCTTTTACATTCTCTATACCGGTCAAGATGAACTTGACATCTCTTGTACCTATTTCGTTGAAAACACACTCGAACTTCCTATCCTTGAAATATTTTCGTATATTTTTGCAGACAAAAATCTGTTGTAAAAATCTAAGCAGTCCCCTAGTCGTAACAGAAACGCCCAAAACACCTTTTGAAAGAATAAACATAGACATATTTGAATACCCAACTCGAAATTACGCCCTAACAGTACGTGACGAACTAACAAAATTTACACAAGCTTACCCTATAGAGTATAAGACAGCAAAATCTGTTGTTAATACACTTCTTGTATTTTTTCAACATTATGGAACTCCGTTACGTATACATTGTGATTATGGCCGAGAATTCAAAAACACCTTAATGAATGACCTCTGTGAGCTTTACGATATCAAACTAACTTTCTCTAGCGTAGGACACCCTCAATCAAACGGCTCTGTTGAGAGATTTCACGCGACACTTAGTGAAATGATACGAGCTAATCAAACTGAAAACCCTGACGAACACCCGTTTAATGTTCTTCCTTATGCAACTATATGTTATAACAATACCAAAAACAAAACGCACGGTTTCACGCCTTACGAACTTATTTTTGGACACAAGACCACCCGAAATCCTATATAATGAAAAACGTCTTATTTCCAAATATATGCAAGATCTAAACAATCGCATGCAATACCTTTATAAAACAGCCCGAGCCAGAATATGTCAACAAAAAGAAAAAGCCAAAGAGCGCTTCGACCAAAATGTTTCTGCTCACCCCTATGAATATAATGTAGGAGATAAGGTATACATTAAAGAATCGCAAATCAAGGACAAAAGCCAAAATAAATTTAACGGTCCATTCGAAATAATCGAAATTTTACAAAATTCAGCAATTCTGATAAACCCCGAATCTAAACAAAAATCTAAAATAAATTTTGACAGACTGAAACCATACTATGAGTAATTTTTCTCCGATGGTGAATATTTCAACGAGTGCATCGAAAAGTTAACCCAAGATGAATACCAAATAGAAAATCTTTTGAAAAATCAAATATCTATAACTACCTCTGTTATCAAAAGCAAAAGAAATTGCGAATCAATTATGGATATTTCCGATCATCTCAAATTTTATCAATCACAACTTGATATCCTAGACTTGTGCGAATCACTAACAGAAAGCTATTCATTTATCGAAAATACTTTGAACGATGCTATAAACGCTGTTACATTTGCACGTTTAAAAATTTTGCACAGTTCAATCATCACTCCATACGATTTAGTAGACTCATTAAAGCATATATCGCAGTCATTACAGAAGAATAATCTTCCCTTGCCGATATATTATTCAAGCGTAGCTCAATACCTCGACATAATAGAAATAAAGGCATATCAATTAGATAATAGAATAATTTTTGTACTAGAATTACCTTTAGTCGAACCTGAAAAATACACTCTCTATCACTTATATCCTATACCGATTCTGGATAATCGAACAGGCCTTCATCACATTTTGTCAATAACTAATAAACTAATTGCGCGAAATGATGATTCTTTACTTTATACAACCATCCGCAATATGAAGTCCTGCAAACCACTAGGCAACCGTATGTTCATCTGTTCCAACATCCTGTCATACCCAATTGATACTGAGGCAGTCTGCGAGGCTCAGCTTCTGAAGAGACTTGATCATCTACCCAGAACATGCCAAGTTTTAGTCATTCTTGCCAAAGACTATAACATTCAAGAAATCAGCCAGAATTTATGGTTAATAGCTGTTGCAGACCCTCTGCCCGTCACAATAAAATGTGGATCCAGAGATATAGAGACTCAGATCATCAACACAAATACTTTGATGAAACTTCAACCGGAGTGTAGTGCCTTCGTTGGGAGTACAAGAGTTCGTGCCCAGAAATCAGTTGATGTTTACGACAACGTAACCTACAATTACCACCCAGTCAACATCCCTTTTGACTGCTGTAACCATATGCCAGAGAATATTCACTTACCAGATTTGAAGCCTCTGAAGCTAAACAAAATAGATGTAGAGGACCTGAACATAGCCCAGCACAAGCTAAATCAGTATGCCGATCAGCTGGATCAATTGGTAAATCAGCCGTTCGTGAAAAAACACATAAGTTGGTTCACGATTCTTACAATAACACTCATTATCGCACTGATTGCCTTATACATCTTTTGCAAATGTCGAAGACGAACACGTAACATCAAGATTGGAGTAACCACTAGCAACGATGACAATCCACCCTCTCCACCTAAAAGAGGATCTAACGTTATACAATGGAGAAGAATAATTCCCAGAAGGAGACCGAGCATCCGCCTTGGCGACCCGATTGAAGAAAGTGAAGAGATTGAACTCAACCTCAATAAGCAGAGGACCTGAAAGTTGTCACCACGCGTCAACTTTCATCTTAATGAGGGAGTTGTTATATCCTTTCTCACGAGCAATGTCACCTTCAAGTACGATGCCCTTTGGTTCCCACCGTATCGAATGTCGGTTATCTCAAGGAGACGGCGAGTACCGAGAAGCCTCGTCAGCAGAATCTGCCCAGCAAGCAAGTTCCCACTGACGCAGCATTCGTCTTTCATATAAATAGTGTAAATTGTAAATAAAATTATGATTCGTTTTTAAGCTTCTATACTGTTAGTTTAATTTTTGATTTTGTAAATAAAAATATTTTTTAAAAAGTGAATTTTAAGTCGAGTGATATAACATGCATAATAAAATACGTATATTAAGCTAGGCTGGGCAATCCGAATTGGTCTGATTACCTTAAAGGTAGGTAGGAGAGACAGCCGAACGTGATAGCAAATGGAATATAAAATCGCGATTTGGGTCATCAGCCGGTCTCTTCTCATAATTCGATGGATCGGTCGCGGCACCACGTCGGCATGCGGAAGTTCAATTGTTCAGAGGTTGTCGATATTCTAACTTGATATTGTTTGGGACGTTTTTAATCGATGAAAATTGATTTATATATTGTTTTTGTCATATATATTTTTTTATTTTTATGATCCATGTGTGAGTTGGAAATTCACAGGAAATAAAATGTTAATAGTGAATAGTGAAAAAAAAATAAACAACTAAAAATTACTTACGAACTTAATTTGGCAAAAATATCCAATTTCAAAGTGGTCTATATTTGAGTTGTGAATGTAGATGAAATAAAATGTCGGTAGTGCAAAAAATTAAACAACTAAAGAGTGCTAACGAACTTAATTTTGAGAAAATAACCGAATTCAAGGTAAGTGGTCGCAATTTGCCAGAACTTAGTATACGACCAACTAGTAAAGACAAAAATAAAGAGGTTCATCGAAACTTTCGCAAAAGTATATACGATTTAGCTAACTGGATATGTGGTTGTGAAATCTCTAACTCATTTTACTGTTATGTTTGTTTGTTGTTTTCTAAGGACTTGCCGGACTCATTATGGTGCAAAACCGGTGTTAAAGACTTAAAACACTTAAAAGAAAAAAAAAGACATGCGTTTTCTGCAGATCTCATAGAAAGTTCGGTGAACTATGCTACGGTCGGAAGTGTTGATATTCGCATTCAGCTAGATACAGCTTATAGAAAATCTCTTAGAGATTTTAATGAAAATGTATCCAAAAATCGTTATATTTTAAACAAATTTGTCTGAAAATCCAGGGGCTTTTCGAGGGCTTATAAATTTTCTTGAGGAGTTGGGCCAAGATAGACTATCCGCTTTAGCAATGATAAGTATCGAGAAATCGTTTATAAAAGGAATGTGCGTGCAATTTTAACGAAGCTCAATTTAAAGATAAGGTATTTATTTTTATTTTAAGTATGTCTATTTTAAAAGTTGTTATTGACCTCCCAATATAATTCACCACGATCCGCCACTGCCCCAACCTATATATTTTTCTATGGCGGCTATATTAAACTTTATTTCAAAGTAACCTGTATAAAATTTCAACCCCAAAGATTAACAGCCAAATTCAATAATATTCTTTTAACTAAAAGATCTCTTCTAATATCTAGTCATTGGAAATTTGGAAACGCCGCGTCTCGTTTCTGTTCCCGAGTCGAGGGTTTCCGTACAAAATAATATAGTTTTAAGGCGTCCCATTTATGAGTTATCTATTGCTTAAGCTATAATGGATCTTTGGTGTTACAGAACAACCGATTGCACATTTTCGAGCTCGATTTACAATTCAACTACTGTGCTTACTGATCATGGCTAACTTATTGAGCTACGGGATGTGTGGGAAGCGAAAATTAATCAATTTTGATAGTAGGGTCTTGTATCTCGTTTATTTATTGGTGATAGAAGAAAAAAGTAAATTGGTATTTTATGGATCTTTTTACGTAGAATTGAGTGGCGTTCTTACTTTTCTATATATTCCAGTTCTTGAGATATGACATAAAAGTCATGTTTTATGTTTATGTGCATATTATATTCTTGGTTGATTGAAATTAAATTACCATTCCGACGATATCAAACAATTAGTGTTTGAGTTTTTGCAAAATAATAATTTTTTTAATCTAATCATTTTGTCATTATATTTTTCATGTGACTGCGGTAAACATAGCAACCGAGCTTTTTATTTATATAAATTATAGTCGGATTGACTATGAAGCTCACGCAGGAGCATTTAAACCTATTTTTATAGAGTAGGCTTTGGAAACAATTGTTTGGCCCATCTTTTCTAATATTTTGACAGGTAAAAGTTTGTGTTACACTTATTCCGATAAAATCCGCGAGGAGGGCGTTCGACAATATGCAACAATTCAATATGATAAAAGTATCCAGAAAGACGGCAGTCCCATGCCGATATTTTAGAACGACTGGAGAAAAATCTTAAACTGCATGGGTACTTCCAGAAGCGGAGATCAAAGTCATATAGAAAGGAAAATAATAAAGCAGAAATCCCATATGTTGTAGCGAAACCAAGTTTATCTTAGGCAGATTAGAGACGAAATAGGGGTCAATAGAAAAAAAATTAAGAAGATGTTGAAGAAGCACAAATTTCGTAAGTATTGCTATAGGAAGGTTTAATCTTAATAAAATTTTGCTTATGGTATTTGGACAATTGCTGGAGAAACAATAATTTCTTCAGAGAAGTAATATGGACAAATGATGTGCGCATATCTAGCGATGGAATATTCAATCGCCAAAAAAATTTGTATTGGTCTAATGTCATGGTCACAGGATCGTTTTGGATTTAATGTGTGGTGTGCCCTATATAATCCACGAATATTGTGCCACACGACTTTTGATGGAGCTGGGGTTATATTGAAATTCTGGAGGAAAAACTGATACCGAGTATTCAAGATATGAATAACAGGACTTCCAGCAAGATGGCACTCCAAGTCATATCGACATTTTCTCAAGAAGTGGTGGTGTATGAAAGGGCCGGTAAGGTGGCCACCTAGGTCGCCAGACCTTACTCCATTAATTTTTTTTGGGGATTTTTTAAAGTATATCATTTACAAAAATAAGAGGAATACAATTCAAGAATTAAACACCCATTTCAGACGTACTTTGGGAAAAGTAAAACGATTACATATACTGCTGGTCTCCGATTCGAAAATAAAAGATAAGTTGATATGTTCAACTTTTTGTTAGGTACTAGAATTATTACTACTATTCAGGTGCGTGCGGAGATATTTTAAGAAAGGGAAGCAATTGTTAGAAACTTACCTATTTGTAATGTAATTCGATTCTTCGATCATTTTTTGCAAATTCGTCATCATAAAAACGTCGATGCTCCGACATATTTTGGGGAAGTTTATTTTCAATGGACAACAGCGATGTATGCGAAAGTCTCTCCTGCCCCGTTGAATTTCTCACGAAATGTTTTCTACGTTTAATTGTTGAAACATTGCGTTCTACTGATGAACTTGTGGCAGGTATTGTCAATACTAATTCTCACAATTTCGAAACTTCGGTGTAAGCATCTTCCAGCTCCTTGTCTTTTAAAAATTGCATTAGTTCCTTAGCGTTATTTTTTGCGCTAATGTCATCAGTTTCGTAAATCACTTTTAGTTCAGATCCCCGTAACACTCGGTCGAAGAACTGACGATAATAAAGAAGAAAAGATTTAAACGCATCGCCTGGAAAAGTTTTTCCTTTAAATGCATCAAAATTTCAGAGCTCGAGGAATTTAAAATCATTTAAACCGTTAAATCTATAGTTTATTTGTTGCTGAATTTGATCGATTATTTCATAAAAGAGGCATCTGTATGATGTTTGATTATCTCCCACTTTGTCTGTTCGAAGACGCTTGGCTAGTCATTTTTTGGCTTAACATGGACTTAAAATCATCCACTTTTTTTAGGCAAAAAACAATATCATTTGTTTTAGTTTGTAGTATATTAAAAACATTTCTGAAAATATGTTCAACAAATAATTAAAATTAAAATCTCGTTTCAAACAGTCCAAAAACCCCCTTGAACTATTTATTGCTTCTGAGTCCCACGTTTAGTTATTTTCTATTATATTCTCAAATAGTTCAATCAGTGATTCACGATTTTTAGATACTGTTAACACAAGTCTTTCATTATAGTTCCACCTAGTAGGAGCTACTTTGGCCAATCGTTTGTGGACAATGACAAAGTCCAAAGCGTGTATACGTTTTGTTGACTCGGAAAAAAAGCAGCCATGCCCCTTAAAGTACTGGGTTAAAACTAAATTTAATTTATGAGCAAAACAATGGACAAACACAGTACTTGGGAAAGTTTCTGGAACTTTAGCTTGCAGACTCCCTAATTGTCCTGCTATCACTGCAGCTCCATCACAGCTTTGAGCAACTAATTTTTTCTCTCCATTAATTTCTTTAGTAACGTTATAACCTACGATATATAATGCATCTGCTGTACGATTTTCGGAAACATTCTTAAAACCTAAAAATCGCTCTTGAATACTTCCGTCTGTTTTACGGATTGATTAATTGATGCTAATCTACAGTATTACTGTAGATGATTAGCTAAAATTAGTGATATCAGTAGTTTCGTCCAGAACAATAGCAATGAACCGCGCCTCGCCAATCTCCCGCTTAATTCTTTTTAGAATAATGGTTGCAACAGCGGAAATTAAATCGTTCTGGATTCGATTCGACGTTCCGCGAAAAACGCTAGACTGTTCTAAATGATTTTTTAAGCAATCATCATATTTAGCCATTAAACTAAGTAAATCTTGAAAACTTCTATTTGAAGAAACCCTTGTTTCGTCCTGACCTCTAAATTCCAATTCGTGCTGTCCTAGAAAATCTTCTTAATATTTGCCTATTTTTATCGACTAGTTCATTGTGTTGGCGGTGACTAATTTCCAACTCTTTATTAAGTGCGTGTTCAATTCTGGTGTTGCCGAAGACTTTTTCTTTTATGACGGCCTGTAAATGCGCTTTGGACATAATGTGCCTTTTTACACCTTTATGGAAATTTAAATCGGAAAAACCAGTTTTATTCCAGAGACCTTTTCTATTTTCAAAAAGTAAACATGGCCAATAAAATAACTTACTTATATTTTCACACCCTGTTAGCAATTTAAATTGTTCGTATTGTTTCTCCGGATAAAAATGTCTAATACAGTTTTTCACTTTTGTGGTTAAATTTTTCATAGGCGGCATCGCACCGTTCACGACGCGACGTACGTATCACACAACACACGGATAGCCATTCAAACAAAGAACCTACTCCAACGATAGCTTCCGCCATCACTTAAAGCACGCGACTGAAATGCAAAAACTGCAAACAGCCGGCGGAAAGTTCAACAACCTCTATATTCTATTGTGGCTGGGTCGGAGTCAAGGCCGCATTTATTATGGGCTTGATAATTAAGATAATATTTTGGCATTTTTAGTATAAACTGAATTAATAGTTTCCTATTTTAAAAATTACATTTTAGAAAATGTTTTGTAATTTTTTTTGGGGAAGCACTGCTTCCCTTACTTTCATGGACTGCACGCCCCTGCTTCTTTTGTATTGTAGGATTAATAGTTTGGAGGTTTTTTTATTTTACTGTTTATGTTTATTTATGTTTATTATGTGTTGTGTATAATGTTATGTTGTTATTTAGTTATGTTTATGTTTAGTTTTATGTAAGTCTTTGAAGTTCAATAGAGAATGGTATTCAAAGCGCTAAACTTTACTTAGTTGTTTTGTTTAAAGCGCACTTATACAAGAAATATAAAAAAAATTAAAAATGAGTATTTTGCAAAAACCCAGACACTAAGTGTTTGATATCGTTGAAGAGGTAATTTAATTTCTAATCGATTAAGGAAAAAATATACAGGGTATCCCACTGAAAAAAACAACTTTATGTAATATCTCAAAAACTGAAAGCGGTAGAAAAAAAAGAAAAGCTCCGCTGATTTCTACGTCAAAAACTACATAAAGCACCGATTTACTTTTTTATTCACCACCAATAATAAGGGAGATACATAACCCCATACGAATAAAGAATCAAGTTAGCCATGATCAATAAGCATAGTTAAAGTGATTTGTACGGAACTCGAAAATATTTAATCAGTTTTTATGTAGCAGCTACAGTTTGGCCAGAACCCCCTTAAAAGTATCGTATAAGCTATCAAATTCAGAGATTTTTTTAGAATCCAATAGCACATATCATATCACACACTTCAGAAACTAGTTACGAATAATTTCTTATTATTTATTACATATAATTTCTGGATTTTATTATATCTGTTTTGAAACACTATCAGTTTCTTCCTTTTCATTTGTCAACTGTTCAGCAACCCTTACTGTTATTTGAACAAGTATAAAAATTAATAGTGGCCGTCTAAGTTTTCGCAAATTAGTAGTTACATAACTATTTAGACCGAACAAACTTGAAACAAGTGTGTGCAATGGCGCAAATCAATACTTATGTCCGAAAGTAGGTAGGTATTCGGAACAGTTAAGTCTCGACAATAACTAGTTTACGGTGTTAGTTTAACTTATTTGAAGCCGATGCAGTTGTTAAACTAACGTGCCATTTTTACCTTTACGTAAAAAGTGTATTTTCTTTTCTTATCGACAAAATTTTTTTTTGAAATAGCTTCTATTTTCTTTTTAATATTTTATTTCTCACTTTTTAGTGATTTTATGCAAGTTACCTTTTTAAGAATATAATTTTTAATATATGTATATCCAATTGTAGATAACATAATACAACAAGTGACGGATTGAGAAGTAAACGACACTATTAAAATTAAATTTTTATAATAAATACTTAAGAAAAATAAATAAAAGTAAATTATTTTTGACAGATACGTTTTTTGAGTTAAACTAATATATATATATATATATATATATATATATATATATATATATATATATATATATATATACAGGTGGACCATCCCAGCTCCCTTCTTCTGTAGCTCACTTATCATTTGACTCATTAGTTTTAAATTTTGCACAACTCATATGTATATTAGGGCACATTTTCTAAAAATATTTTTGATTATACAGGGTGACCCAAAAAAGTGTGACGTCACAATGACATCTTTTTAAATTAGATGACCTATATTTTTTTGCATATTTAGATGGCTTCCATAGTTGTTTACATCATCCTAAAATTTTATTAGATTCGATCGGTAAATAACCGCCTAAAAAAATTAAATATTAAAAAAAGTGAATTTACACCACTGGTTAAAAAAAATTATAAAAATTCAAATATTGCCTCGACATAAGAATCAAACTGGGAGTTCATTAAATAAAGTTTGACAATCTCGCTGACCAAATTTAAATGATCTAAATTATACAGGGTCTACAAAATTAAGTATCAAAATTACCAAACTTCAAAGTGCATTTTCTTTCTTATTTTAAATGTCAACCCTACACTTTTTTCATTGCAATCGATGCGTAATTAAAAAATAAAACTTTTTTGTAAATACGTCTTTCTTAAAATTTCTAACGTATGAAAAGATATTCGCCAAAAACTCGTAAAGCGTCCTATTTTAGCAGCCATTTTAATGAAAAGTAATCCAAGGTGGCTTAGATTATTAAAATGAATGATTTGACAAATTTAAAAAATTATTTAGTTTACAAACGGGTTGATATTGTTTGTTTGTTAAGTTGTTCACGTTTTGCATAAGTATTTTTACAATGAATTATACCAAAGAAGAGCTAGTAGATATGATTTTTGTGTTGGGAGAGTCTCAAAAAAATAGTTTTTTGGCTAGTCGGATATACGCGGAGCGATATCCGGAACGAAGACATCCCGATAAAAGAAGCCTGCAAAACTTATTAGATAGATTTATTCAAACGGGAATACTCAAAACCTAGTAGAAATAGGCCAGTTCAAACTGATAAAAAGGAACTGGATGTGCTACTTCATATCACAGAAACCCCTTCAATTAGCCAAAGGGTAGTCGCCGATATAGCGAATGTTAGCAAAACCACGGTTCAACGTGTTTTAAAAAAAAATCATTTTCATGCCTACCATATTCAGCTTCACCAAGAGCTTTATGAAGAAGATTATGAGCATCGGATAGCGTTTTGTAACTGGACACAATCCAAAATCAGAGCAAATTTTGAATTCTTCGATAAAGTGCTCTTCTCAGACGAGGCTACCTTCCATAAAAATGGATTTGTGAATCGCCACAATTTTCATTACTACTCCGATCATAATCCAAGACATTTTCGGCAGATCGATCGACAGCACAGATGGTATATTAATGTGTGGGGGGGAATTATAGGAGATTTTATTATCGGTCCTTATTTTTTCGATGGGCGTTTAAATGGGAACGTGTATTTAAATTTCTTACAACATGAATTGCTCCGTTTATGCCAACATCTACCCAGACCCGTAAAGGAGGGCATATGGCTACAACACGATGGCGCTCCAGCACATTATTCTTTACCGGTCAGGCACCATCTTGAAGTAGCCTTTCCGGATCGGTGGATCGGAAGAAGAGGGCCAATTAGATGGCCACCCCATTCACCCGTCCTCACTAAGCTTGATTTCTTCTTATGGAGCTATATTAAAGAAATCGTTTACCAGGAGCCCCCAACAACATCTGAGAATATGAAGCTGCGAATTCAAGACGCATTTCGACAGGTAACACCCGATATTTTAAGGAGAGTGGCAGCGTCTTTTCATACTCGTCTTCGTTTGTGTTTGGAAGAAAACGAAAGACACATTGAACATAAGTTCTAGTGAAAAAATTAGATTAAATATAGTTGAATTTAGTATAGTGTAAGTCTCAAATGTGATACTTAAATAGTAAATTTTTAATGTCAAGATAAATGATAAATTATAATAAAATTCAATATAAAAAGAAATAAATAAAAAAATAATTTAAAAATAAAAATTTGCGATATGTCAAAATTGTCATATTGATTGAATTCTACGTCATTCATTTTAATAATCTAAGCCACCTTGGATTACTTTTCATCAAAATGGTTGCTAAAATAGGACGCTTTACCAGTTTTTGGCGAATATCTTTTAATACATTAGAAATTTTAATAAAGATTTACAAAAAAGTTTTATTTTTCAATTACGCATCGATTGCAATGAAAAAAGAATAGGGTCGACATTTAAAATAAGAAAGAAAATGCACTTGAAGGTAATTTTGACACTTAATTTTGTAGACCCTGTATAATGTAGATCGTTTAAATTTGGTCAGCGAGATTGTCAAACCTTATTTAATGAACTCCCAGTTTGATTCTTATGTCGAGGCAATATTTGAATTTTTATAATTTTTTTTAACCAGTGGTGTAAATTCACTTTTTTCCACATTTAATTTTTTTAAGCCGTTATTTACAGATCGAATTCAATAAAATTTTGGGATGATCCAAACAACTATGGAAGCCATCTAAATATGCAAGAAAATATAGGTCATCTAATTTAAAAAAGTATGTGATTGTGACGTCAAACTTTTCTGGGTCACCCTGTATAATCAAAAATATTTTTAGAAAATGCGCCCTAATATACATATGAGTTGCGCAAAATTTCAAATTCATGAGTCAAATGATAAGTGAGCTGAGATGCACCACCCTGTATATATATATATATATATATATATATATATATATATATATATATATATATATATATATATATATGTAGCTAAACCTAATTTAACTCGTACTCACCAAATACTAATTTATTAATTTGAAAATGTAAACTCAAGACTTTCAAATTAATAAAATTACAAAACGGGGTAGCATAAGAGTTACCTTTTAGCAAATGGGGTTGTATGTCTATTAAACACCTTAATGCTTTAGTTTGAAAAAGGTATTTAGAAAAATATAAATTTCATTATAAAAATTTACACAACGGATTTCAAATAAAAATATATGAGAAACGTCTTCTGCAATTTGGCGTTTCATCAAAATCGGCCAAACCGTTTAGACAAATGCGCGAAAAAACATAAAAAAATATATATAGATCGAACAGAGAACCTCTTCCTTTTTTAAAGTCGGTTAAAAAGGGTCCGGAATACTGGAAAATTATGAAATAAGTTAATGACAAATTTGTATTTTACCATGTGTATTAATTACAGCGTTTTGATGTCATTTTAAAGAATAATATATCCTATAAGGAATTTGGAATATGACCTATTCCGCACGAGTGGTGATGGTTCACGAGTGCGGAATACGCTATAATTTTCTGAAAGTATAGTGATTGCCAATAGATGTCGCTACTAGTACATATTCCAACACTTGTTATGGTATGATTTATACAGTAACAAGTGATGGAATGAAGGTGATTTTTGTTGTAGCTACTAATTCTATTCAAGTTCAAGATGCAGTACATATAAACAAGAGTGGTTGTGCGAGCAATACGCCTTTAAATAAAGATGGTCGATGGTGCTATAACTTTTTAGCAAACTTTGAAAGGAGTTTCGCACTTACAATCACTTTTATCTACATGCACTGCATCTTGAATTTAAATATACTTTAGTATATATTTCGCGCCATGCGTTAATCAAATTGGTGATGCGTCTTTCTATTCCACTTGAAGTAGACTAGAAACACGCATCACCAATCTGAATAACGCATCTAACCTACCATCAACGAAGAAGACATCATTAAAGCCAAGAAGCTCCAAGATCCCAGGTTCTACGGGATCTCCAAGGTACACAAGAATAATGTACTACTTCGACCGATCATCAGCAATAGACTCGGCCACTTGCAAATTAAATAAATATCTGAAAAAACAAGATTCTTTTACAAAAACTATGCCCATTTCGTGGAAAAACTTGTTGGACCCCCAAGATATTTTCGTCAGTTTTGATGTAGAATCACTATACACAAATGTTCCTATTAAGGACTCAATTTTCATTATATCATACATATTGGAACATAATAATCTTGATAATAACTTAATAGACCTGGTGGAAGCTTGTCTTACATCCACTTATTTCATTTAAGATTAATACAAAAAACTAAAAAGCATCTTTATGCATTAAATCGGTTTAACAGATTTATTAGAAAAAGTAACAAGGTAACAAATGCCCTAAAATAGTAACAAATCTGTTTTGAAAATAACAGGCGAAACAACCCTGACTGATACAAGCTCCGACGTTCATAGACCTAAACTTGTCACAATATTGCCATGCTAACGTAGTATTTTAGAGATAAAGAACACCGATTAGAGCTGATGACACTACAAGCTAGAAACAGAATAATCATGCTCCATGTTGAATACATTCTGGCAGGAATCCACGAATGAGATGGCTGCATGAATTACGCTATGTAGATTTATTCAGGATAAATTCAATATCAAGGGCACAAGCATTAACAAAGTCAATGCACAAGTTACTGTTTTTGCTTTATAAATTATTAGCCGGTTATATTAACTTGCTTGTTAGTAATTATCTAATACTTTATACACGATAAAGAAAATAAAATCAATCAAAAAGGTTTTTCTACACATTAACCAGAATTCAGATTTAGACCATTATTCTAGTTAATATATTAGACTATTAATTTTCCCTAAAACTTAATTATTTATTTTAGGTATTGAAGAAACGATAAGTTTAGTAAAAGGCATTGGAGGTACAGCATATGGGTATAAGTGTGACCTGTCAAACCGAGATGATGTATATAGGGTAGCTAGGCAAATTAGACAAGAAATTGGACACGTAAGTAATAAAACAGTAGTATTAGCGGTTTTTACAAACATGCCTTCTCCTCAGTTTGATAAGCTATTTAAATTTTAATTACAAGAATACAAAAAAATTCAAAAAAGATTTAATATGGATCAGAGGTGTCCCTAGACCCTTGAATTTGGAGGGGCTCAGAGGAAAAAACTAGCTAATGACAGAAAAAATCCATCTTTATTGTATTAGGCTAGTAATAACAACTATCATATCAAAACAAACTAAAGATTAAAAATGACATGCCTTCCGTAATTAAGTTTGTGCCTGTATATAGTCATTTCAATATAGCGTTCAAAAGCAGGTCATCATGTCAACTTTGCTTGTTTGTTAATGTGTCCCTTAAACCAACTAATATTGTCCTGAGCCAACTCAACCAAAACGGAAACGTTTATCTGAAAAACTAATACAAGATGTAAAGGAATGGGAAAACCGGATCTCACAGGAAAGACTAACAAATCAAATGAATAGCTAATATCTAGGAAATGTCGCATACTTTTGGATTGCAAGTTGTTTAAATACTAATACAGGAAATTTAAATAAAATTTGAAAGGACTATTAATAAATAATTTTTTATTTACAACCACCTATATAATGACAAACAAAAATCTTTTTTGGCTTTTTCGCAACTGAATAAAGATTTAAGAGTGTCAACATAGTTTACCGAAACCTAATTACATACCTCAATATGCAGACTAGTCTGTCTATTATTTAAGCAAGCATAAGAAATTATATCATTTACCTTAAGTTTTTATAGATACATACTAGTTGTACAAATACTTTCATCCTATCACATTTAAAAATAACATTATAGATGGCTGCAAACTATCATTTTTTTCATATCTAGGTTACATGTCAAACAAACTGACACATTTTAAAATTTTGAAATCAATTCTTTTCTATTATTTAATGTTTTTCTCTTACGATCGGCGCACTGATGAGTCCCGATAGGATGAAAGTATTTGTACAACTACCATGTGTCTATAAAAACTTAAGGTAAATGATATAATTTCTTATGCTCGCTTAAATAATATTATTTATATTATGTATCGAAATATTCCGTAGACAGACTAGTCTGCATGTTGAGGTATCTAATTATATTAAATATTTGCTTCAATTAATTTAAAGTTAAATATTTTTATTCAGTTGCGAAAAAGCCAAAAAAGATTTTTATTTGTCAATCTAAACGCAACAAATAATCTGAACACATTTAAAAAAATCACATATATAATGTTGATATTATCGAATTTTTAAAATGTTTTCTTTACCTTACCTTTACTCCCCTCTTCCATTTCCCTCACCCGTCTTTTATTTCTCTCATTCGTTTCGCTCACTCGTCTTCTCTCATTTCTCATGTCATTCATTCATAAATTCATAAATTCATATAACATAAATCCTAAATTGTTATTTAGTTGTATTTCAACCAATAGTTGATTGAGAGCTGTCATGAAATGACTTTTGTGAAGCAAAAATGTACTCTTAGCCCTTTAATAAAAAATCTCACCACTTGTATTTTGGTTGCAAAGTTGGAGACCAGGATAAAAATTGTGCTCCTCTAACTGCTGCAACAAATGTGCGTCCAACATTCGCGGCTGACTAAGTGGAAAAAAGCGTAAGATGCACTTCGTTGTTCCTATGATCTGGCGAGAACCGAAAGCCCACGTTACTTACTGTTACTTTTGAAAAAGGTCTGCGATTCAGTATGCAAATCTACAATCCGCCATACGCCCGCTACCTCACAGTGTCGAACTGCCTGTAGCTAATCCACCAAAGGAATATACCCTGATGATAATCAAACAAATTCAAACTGTAGCCTCACAAATAAATCAAAGTGAATTAAATGACCTTATAAGGGAATTAGAATTGCCCAAGAAAAAAAGCAGAACCATTGGACTCTCGATTACAACAATTGAATTTACTTCAAGATGAAGTTCCTCTGTACTGAAGCCGTCAGAAAAACCCAACACCATTTTATAACATGAAAAACAATTTGGTAGCCTGTAGGTGACTAGGCGTGAGCTGGCTCAAAGAATCAGCTCAGTTAAGTGAGTCACTGAAGCAGCTCCGCGGTACAGATCTTTTTCGATTCTGACTCACCTTTCACTTACAGCGTAATGGAGAGGGAACGACTTGCGACGATGAAGAAAGAGTCGAATTGCATTGCAATATGTGCAGTTTGTTACATTCTCGATGCCGCGCGACTTAGCGGTCTTAACTCTTTAGGTTTTATCTTTTTATTTCTGATGTTTAGATGTAAAATAAATTCAAATATAGATATTAGATATGGTTGGAACTGGCTATTGGTAAATACGCATACAAAATAAGGCAATTTAGTATTTAAAAAAATAATGTAGGTTGAAAATGCAATAAACTCAAATATTATTTATTCTAACATTATGGAAAAGAACATATGATGACTTTTTTTCGGCAAAATCGTGAAGTTATTTTTAATATTAATTATACAAATATCTATAAGTTTTTATACCTATCTTAAACGAAATAAATAAGAGCCTAATTTATTTGATAAATCTCCAACAGAAATTCTGCGTAGTCAGACTGTATAACGTTAAAAATTAAAACACTAAACTTGATCAATTCGTCGCGGTGATTCTTCGCCATACTAGCCGAGCACGATATCCCATCCAGCGTCCTTTACAACTACGAGCCGCCAAGGTGGCAGAACCGTGGTCCGAAAGTCAACTCATGAGTTACAAGCCTTGTCAAACGACGTTAGGAGGGTATTTCGCTACTTCGTTTCGCAGCTCAATTGAGCCGACTCAGTGCCCAAGTAGCACATATAATCATATATGGGCTAAAATGCTGTGGGGAATAATAATTTGGCCATAATGGGATAAAAATGGGCAATTGGTAATTATACGATCCTCTCAAAAGCAAAACTTTTCTTCATTTATTGATAAATCATCAATTGTTTCAAATTATGTAGAAATAGTAGTAACAGAGCCAATCAGTGTAAGAATTTGAGCCAGGAAATGCAAAGAAAACAAATCATGGTTTGACGGTTGGTAGGGACAAAAAACACTTGCGCTTTTACTGTTAAAAGAATCTAAGATAGGCATGTAAAACACGCGCCCTTTCTTGAAACAAAAAATTTCTACAATTTTTTTTTTAGTTTTGGAAATAAATTTTACTAAGAAAATTGATTAAAGGGTTCATAACGTAAAAAACATGCATGAAAATACGTATTTATAGGTAGAAACAATAAGTGGTCAAGTAATGGCTGCTAGGAAATTAGTTTAATTTTAATTTCAATCATGGCGGATCATAAAAAGCTTTGGGCTTTTTTTTAAGCAAATATTCCTTGAAATTAGCCACTTTGTAAACAAATATTTATCAAATAGCAATAATTTTCAAATGTAGCCAAAATGGAGCAATATTTACTAAAAATTTGCCAATAAAAATGCCTAGTTGGTTTGCCTTTAGTACTCAGTAAAAAATGGCTAATTTAGGACCCAGGAGCCAGCGTAACAAAATTATACGACGATTACCCCAATACCGTTTTTCTATAATATGTGGTGGAATATTTAATCTTTTCATTAGACATTTTGTATGGTAAATAATTTATATTTCGTTTTTCTAAATATATCTTCAATTTGGTTAAATATAATTTTATAGGTTATAAACGTAAATTTGAAAATGTGGCATATTTTGGCAATATTATAGCAAAAATAAGTGAAATAAAACTACCCAATTTTAGTTTAATTTTGAAACAAAAATATGATAATAAAAGCCATATTTTTTCCTCTCAATTTTTATTGTCTTAAAATGTCATAATTTGACATTCTTATATAGCTATTATTACTATAATTAAACTTAAATACTTGCTAAAATATGTTTGGTTGGAATTTGGGAAAAAGGCCTGTTTATTGATTATATTCTGACCTTTATAAAATGTCATATTCTGGCATTTTAAACAGCTATGCTTACTATTAATTTAACTTCAATACTTACTAGAATATATCTTGTTATGTTGTGGCAACAAAATTGACAGATATTTCTACTCTTTGGCCATCCAATATTGCATAAAAAAAGGTGGAGATTTAATTACCCCATAAAAGATATTTTTTGGCCAAGTAATTATGCTATAGCCTATCTACATTAAAAACTGCTACTTTTGGAGCGAAAAAATCTAAGTTGAAACCAGCTTTCATGGCTAGAAAATAAACCAAGAATCATTTGCCAAAATTTGACAAATCTCTGATTTTTATGTGTCTTTTATGGCTAAGTGTTCTCAGCTAATTTATGCTACTTGGGGAGCTGACTCAGTAAAGTGAACCAGAGTCAGTGAAGCGCATCATTAAAATGAGTTACATTTCCCATCTCTAGTAAGGACATTGAGGGATGTTTGGCAGCTTTAAATCTGGACTATGATCCAAAAGACTGGTGACCCTTCAGTGGTTCCTCAAAAGTAAATCTTAGAACTGTGTTACTCCATAATGAAAACAAGTTGCCTTCAGTCCCAATTGGTCATGCAGTCCACATGAATGAAACGTATAGCAATTTCAAATTGTTACTGGAGAGCATACAATATGAAAGATATAAATGGCAAATCTGTGGGAATTTTGCTTGGAATGCAACTAGGTTATACCAAATACTGCTGTTTCCTCTGCGAATGGGACACTCGAGCATGATCGGATCACTACAGAAAAGAAATTTGGCCACCGAGAGAGTCTTTTGAGCAAGGAAAGAAAAATGTAACCAACGCGTCATTAGTTCCCCCGAAAAAATTTTACTACCGCCACTTCATATAAAATTGGGACTTATAAAAAACCTTGTGAAAGCCACGGATAAAGAAAGACGTGCTTTCAGTTATTTAAAAGAAGAGTTCCCTAGAATCAGTGACGCTAAAATTAAAGAGAGAATATTTGTGGGTCCTCAGATTAAGAAACTTTCCGGCGATTTGATTCCATACTTGAAGACAAGGAAAAAGACGCTTAGAATACCTTTAAAATGGTTGCAACAAATTTTTTGGGAAACATAAAAGCAGAAAACTATACAGGGTGATTCACGTTGAGTGTCCTATTAAAAGTTCTGGAGAACTATAAAAGGGATTTCAAATTCGGCATACGGACAGAATAGATAATAATTTATATTTTAAAAATATTTTCGCAAGTGCAGCGTTGCCACATCTCTCCGAAACCAATAGCAACATTGAAATTTCAAATAGAACACCCTATATTTTATTGCAGTTTCTGATTCTACGCACGATTTTAAGTAACTTTTGTTAACATCTTCCTATACTTATCTCCTACCATTTTCTCTAAAAAAATTAATTTATGATTTTTTTTTAGAAAATCACCACGTTAAAAAAATTCCATATTTACCTGCGTAAGCGAGATAATTACTATTACTTTTTTTCTGGTTTAGAGAGTTCATATATTTAAAATAACTATATGTTAGAATAGCGATATATCATACAGGGTGTCGTATAAAAAGGGCATTTTTATTGAAATTTAGTAATGGTGAAAACTCATTTATTTTAAATACAACACCCTGTATTTTATGGTATCTTCGAATAAACCAATACCTTATCTACAATATTTCCATATATGTTCCTATACCCATCTCCCACCATTTTTTAGATACAGCCAACTTTGAATATTTTCTGTTTTCAAAGACCATCCACAACAAAAGCACCCTGCTTAGCGAATCACTTAACTAGTTAGGCCATGTAAGGTTTTATTTACCTCATACTGACAAATATTTGAAATAAACAGACAGTTTTAAATACGGTGAATAATCCAAAATTTATTTTTTTAAATACAATTTGTAACCTAAAGGTGTTAGATATTATAAGTGATAATTAAACAAACAAATAATACATAATCGTTAATTTTTAGCAAAAGAAAGATAACTAATTGTTAAATTGCTTAAAATGGCCACCATTCGCATTAAGGCATTCGTGCAAACATGTAAATTGGTTTCTTGTTGTTGCTCTTCGTATTTCCTCAGGATTTAATTCGTCAAAAGCTCGATGTACTCGATTTTCCAGATCCTGAAGGTTTTGTATTGGGTTTCCTACATATACTTGCTCTTTGATTGTTCCCCAAAGGTAAGAATCTAGAGGAGTTAGGTCCGGAGACCGAGGTGGCCAATCCCATAGTCCCAAACGTCTGAACCACCTATCTTCGAACATTCCATATAATTCTTGACTCACTTCATTGCTGCAATGTGCAGGAGCCGCATCCAATTAGTACCTGCAAGAAATCAATAATTGTAGTGGTAACTCATCAAAAAACTCATTAACTGTAGTTCTTAAAATATCCAGATATTTATTCGAAGTTAAATTTTCATCGTAGATACAATAAGCAAATTTATTGTCCATCAGTAAGCAAAAAACATTAAACCCGAAAAACATTATAACCAATTTTGGGAGCCGCCCAAAAATGACTATTTCTCTATTAATTATTCCTTCCCTCGTAAATTTCGACTCGTCAGTCCAGATCATTTTTTTCAAAAATAGTGGGTCTTCCTCAATTTTAGTTAGAACTATTTCGCAAAATTCAGTACGTCTCTGAAAATCTTCTGGTAAAAGGCCTTGCTGGGTGATAAATTTAAATGGTTGAATGTTATGTTTGCTTAGAATACGTTGAATTGTTGAATATGAAAGTCCTAGATCTATTTCAGCACTTCTAATTGATGCTTGAGGGTAAACGTTAAAATATCCAAGTACATTTATTTCATTGCCTTCATTATCAGTTTGTAGTTTTGTGTATGATCTATGTTTTATAATTTTGCCGTGATTTTTAAAATTTGCTTCATATCTGAAATATGAAGACAAAATAAATAGAAAGCCTAAAATGTTGTGTACACGTACGAAAGAATTGTACCAAAAGAGAGGATGTCAGTATTAATGTGTATAATCAGAGTCCAAGGACCATCATCAAAATATTATGTTATGCACGTTAATACTGACAACCTCCTGTTGTTTCAGCAACATAAATTGATTTTTAAGGAAATAAAAACTATTATTGCATTTAGTACCTTCTAAATTTTTTCCTGTGCTTAGGAGGTAAATGAGGATACATCTCGTTAAATTTTCTGCAGGTTCTTGAAATAACTTTGTTACACTCTCCGTGAATGTTAAATACATATAAAATATCAATATTGGAATATTCAATTGCGTTTTCCATTTTTACGGAGCATCAATTGAAAACTATCTGTTAATGTCAAAAAGATGTCAGGAAGAAGTAAACAAAACCTTCCATGGCTTACCAAGCTAAGTTATTCGTTAAGCGGGTGGTTTTGTTATGGTAGTCTTTGAAAACAGGAAAATATTCAAAGTTGGCTCATATCTAAAAAATAGTGGGAGATGGGTATAGGAACATATATGGAAATATTGTAGGTAAGGTATTGGTTTATTCGAAGATACCATAAAATACAGGGTGTTGTATTTAAAATAAATGAGTTTTCACCATTACTAAATTTCGATAAAAATGCCCTTTTTATACGACACCCTGTATGATATATCGCTATTCTAACATATAGTTATTTTAAATGTATGCATTCTCTAACCCAGAAAAAAAAATCTAGTAATTATCTCGCTTACGTAGGTAAATATGGAATTTTTTTAACGTGGTGATTTTCTAAAAAAAAATCATAAATTAATTTTTTTAGAGAAAATGGTAGGAGATAAGTATAGAAAGATGTTAACAAAAGTTACTTAAAATCGTGCGTAGAATCAGAAACTGCAATAAAATATAGGGTGTTCTATTTGAAATTTCAATGGTGCTATTGGTTTCGGAGAGATGTGGCAACGCTGCACTTGCAAAAATATTTTTAAAATATAGATTATTACCTATTATGTCCGTATGCCGAATTTGAAAAAAATCCCTTTTATAGTTCTCCAGAACTTTTAATAGGACACTCAACGTGAATCACCCTGTAGAGACCCGATTGCCCAACTTCTTTTGTGTTATCAAAACCTAGGTTGTAATATGTTGAAAATTCATTTCCTGGATTCTCATCTGGATTACTTTCTGGAAAATTGTGGTGCACGGTGAAAGGTTCCACCAGGATATTGCAAACATGGGAAGAATGTATCAGGGAAAATGGAGAGGTTGCTTTCAAAAGACAGGCTAACAAACGCAAAATGAGTATCTCAACCCAACCAACAATATATTGTTATCTGTATTTTGTATGTTCATTGTATATGCCTATAAATAAAAATTTTGTAACAAATAATTGAAGATTTTTTTGCAAGCGAACTAAATTTTTTAATATTTATTTTTTAGTTATTTGGTTGTACTTGAATTCAAAAAAATAGGTTTTGTTCAAGAAACAAAAAAAAGTTGAAATTTATTCCCCAGTGTAATTTGTTTAACATTCCACTTGTTTACCGAAATATTACAGTGACATGTGACCCTTAATTTTTGGCCAAAATTTAAATCGTCAATTTTTTAGCTATGCCACGAACAGACAAACACACAGATAGACGGGATCGAGCAAATATGTTTTTCCGCATGTAAGGATCCTGAGACGTAATAATCTCAAGAAATCTCGGAGGGTGATTTTTTCGCTAAATATAAAAGCTTAATCAATGCAAATAGAACGACTATGAAAATTAAAAAAAATTAACTTAAACGGGGTACAAATTTCACTTTATACCACTCACACATTGGAGAACTTAAATATATATCAAACATAGTGCGAAAATTTCTAAATTTTTAAGGCAGAATTTTTTCCCCCCACATGAGTGTAACCTATTCAGCTTCATACTTATAATAATAAACACAACGACTTCAAATAAACGTAGTTAAGCTATTGTTATATCTCATAAACCTATGTTTTTAGGTGACCCTATTGATCAATAATGCTGGAATAGCCTCGGGGACTCTTCTTCTAGATACTCCTGACTATCTGATTAAGAGAACTTTTGATGTCAATATTGTAGCGCATTTCTGGGTAAGTCTTTATTACCGATAAAAAATCGTGTCACAAGGAAGCTTATATTTACTTATTCATTTTTTTTGTTAGGTAATTTATCAAATAATTATCTAGTTAAGCAACCTCCGTAAATTATAGATTTTCAAAACTGCTAATATTAAATAACAGTTTTAGCAGCTATTGCTATTTCGAAATAACAGTAAAAAAATGTCCTCAAATTACCAGTTTTTGACTTTTTGTAGGCTGATCTCGACTTTTGATCTTACAGTGGTAGTTGGCTGTGGGTATAGGTATAGGCAAATTTAGCATTGTGTACAGAGTGATCCAATAATAGAGGACATCGGCTGTAGCTCGGGAACATGTACCCCAGAATGGAATAGCATATCTGAGGTGCGACTCAACAAGAGCGTTAATGAACCCAACTTCCTTGATAAATGTGCTCAGGAAAAAAAATATTTATATGTAAATTAAGGTATGTTGAAAATATAAGCATTGTATTCTTCAATCTATTATGCACTTTTTTGCTTAAGACCATTTTTATCTATTTTCAAAAATAAGGTGGTGGTAAGAAGTTCAAACATTTTTACTTTCAAATGTAGAAAAAAAGTGCTTTTTTGCTATACTCGCGGAGACATAAACTGTGCCGGAATGACTTTGTTAGTTGTTTTGGAATTCTCCAAATAATGGTGATTTTCTAAAAAAAAAACCAAATGGTAGGCTATAACTTTTCTTTCACAGTTTATTTGGCAGTTATGATGGGTATTGAATAGTGAAATAGAAAATTCTTGTTCGCATTTAAAGTAAGAAAGTTGATGATGGTCTCTGGAATCCGAAATGTCGGATTGTAAAATTAACCTTGCCGTTTTGTAGAAAAGAAAACGTGACAATGGCAAAGTGGAAATTATTTTCATCTCTCATTTCAATTAATCCTAAAATTTTAGGAAAACTGAAAAAAACAAGGCTCCAATAGAAACTTTAGTAATTTTGCATAACTTAAAAAACAAAACTTAACAAATAAACAAAACAAAAAATACTGAAACAGCCTCATAATCACATAAGCTTCGCGATAAAATAGCTAAAGCTAGGGCGAGGCAGGGTAGGATTCGGTTTGGGCAAAAAGATTAAATCGAGTTCTGCCTTGCTTCAGTAAAACAACAAAAAAAATTACGAAATGAATTAATAACTAACAATAAACTAACACATATATTGAAAATTACTGAAAACTACTTAAGGTAAAAAGAGTTAGTATATGCGACTCGACCTATTACAAGAAACGAATCTTGTTCTTTTGTTAAGTTTTGTTGTTTACATTTATGCAAGATTACTAGATTCTATTGGAGCCTTTTTTTTGAGTTTTCTGGTCTTTCTAAAAATTTAGGATTCATTGAAATGAGAGATGAAAATAAATTTCACTTTACCATTGTCACTCTTTCTCTTCTACAAAACGGCAAGGTTAATTTTTTAAATGTGTTCAGATTATTTGTTGCGTTTAGATTGACAAACAAAAATCTTTTTTTTAAATTAATTGAAGCAAATATTTAATATAATTACATACCTCAACATGTAAACTAGTCTGTCTACGGAATGTTTCGATACATAATATAAACACTATTATTTAAGCAAGCATAAGAAATTATATCATTTACTTTAAGTTTTTATAGACACATAGTAGTTGTACAAATACTTTCATCCTATCGGGACTCATCAGTGCGCCGATCGTATGAGAGAAACATTAAATAATAGTAAAGAACTGATTTCAAAATTTTAAAAATTGTGAATTTGTTTGACATGTAACCTAGATATGAAAAAAATGATAGTTTGCAGCCATCTATAATGTTATTTTTAAATGTGTTCAGATTATTTGTTGCGTTTAGATTGACAAACAAAAACCTTTTTTGGCTTTTCCGCAACTGAATAAAAATATTTAACTTTAAATTAATTGAACAAATATTAAATACCAAATTCGATAAAATCGGTTCTTCCAAAACAGAGATATCATTTGAAAGAACAAATGTTTTACCTTCCCCTACCACTTTATTTTTGACAATAGACAAAAATGAACTTAAGCAAAAATGTAATAGGTCGAAGAATGCAATGCTTATATTTTCGACATACCTCAATTCTAAAAATTTAAGAGAAAATTGGCATTTACATTTTTCTATTACTGTTACGCCCCCTAGCGGCCAACTTTCGAACTTGAAAATATTTTACAACGATTTCTCTTGATTAATGGTTCTCTAGCTACAGCCGACGCCCTCTTTTATTGGACCACCCTGTAAGTCCACTTAAAATTGAGAAATGATATTTGATTTTAAGATGCCCTGAATAAACATTAATAATAAAAGTTGATTTCTTGAAATTTTTCTTGTGTCTATTTGATAAATAAATAAATATTCGAACTTAATAAAACAAAACATATATTCCAACATTTTTTAGGACATACTAATTTAAATATATAAAAGACACATTACCTAGGGTAACAAAATGAAAACAAAAATTTGCTGCTGGAAATCTAACATCTGATCTTAGATGTTTTTAATGTGCTGATTCCAAAAATGCCACCAGATTTTTTCTATCAGCTCTAGTTTTTGAGATACAGATTACAGGTTAATTGATATTTTTTTCCGATAAAGGACAACAAATAAAAAGGTAAATATGTACTTAATCGTCAAAATAGAAATTTTCCAGAATCTAATTAACCAAATGGATACCTGGAATTGTCCCTAACCCAATGTTCCTATACTAGGAACGACTCAATACACTGCTCTTAATTACTTTTATACCTGTAATTGCCTATGACCCGATCCTTCCATACCTGCTTGGCTGTACTCGATTTAGTATATTACTGAGTTTTCCCAAGTAAAGTTGTGCTATCATTTTGTGTAAATTTTGGTCGTTTTGTAGTATCAAGACACTAAACTGAAACAATGGCATCCACAAGCAGACGTACCTGTGTAAATCATCCCGATGTTTTTTGTTATGTGTGTGGTGAATACACTTTGAAAGAGAGCAGAAAAATGATTTCTGACTTTATAAAAAGAGCTTATCTTGCCTATTTTGGCGTTCATTTAGAAGATCAAGATAAATCTTGGGCCCCACAACATGTGTTGAACATTTGCGACAGTGGACAACTAGAAAGAGGAAGTGCCTAAAGTTTGGTGTACCAATGGTTTGGAGAGAGCCGCGAAACCATCATGACGACTGCTATATTTGTCTCGTTAATATTAAAGGCATAAATAGACACAAATGGACATATCCTGATCTAGATTCTGCAAGGACTGTAGCGCATTCGGAAGAAATACCCGTTCCATCATTCAGCAGTCTACCCGAACTGACAGAAGATGATACAGAAACATCAACGTCTGACGAAGTTCAAAGAATTCAATCAGAAAACGACAGCGAATTTGAAGTAGATTTAGCAACTCCGCAGTATTTCAATCAATCAATCTTAAAAGAGACCTGAATCTCTCAAAGGAATCCGCTGAATTACTTGCATCCAGATTAAAAGAAAAAAATCTACTTTGTCCAGGTACTAATATTACATTTTATCGTAAAAGAGTTAAAAATCTGCAGACTTGGTATTCTGTAACAATATAAAAGGGCTCTTAGAAAAAATGGATTTGCCTGAATACACTCTAGATGATTGGCGCCTTTTTATTGACAGTTCAAAACGTAGTTTAAAATGTGTTCTTTTACATAACGGTAACAAATATAGCTCAAGTCCTATTGGTCATTCTACTACCATGAAGGAAGAATATGAAACAATTGCATTAGTTTTGAGAAAAATTAAATACAAAGAACATCAGTGGGCAATTTGTGTTGATTTAAAAATGGTTAACTTCCTCCTTGGACATCAGAGTGGTTATACAAAATATCTTTGTTTTTTGTGCCTTTGGGACAGCAGAGCTAAAAATGAGCACTGGGCTAACAAAAATTGGCCTTCAAGAGATGTCATGATTCAAGGAAAACAAAACGTGATCAACGAACCTTTGGTTTCAAGAGAAAAAATCTTACTTCCGCCCTTGCATATCAAGCTAGGCCTAATGAAGCAATATGTGAAGGCTTTAAATCGAGATGGAAATTGTTTTGGGTATTTGTCAAATTTCCTGGCATTAGCACGGAAAAACTAAAAGCTGGTATATTTGATGGTCCTCAAATAAGGCAACTTGTTAAAGATCCACAATTCACCACATCACAATTCACTGAATCTAACGCTTGGTGTTCATTTGTTCAAGTAGTACAAAATTTTCTTGGCAATCATAAAGCAGAGAATTACGTAGAATTAGTGGAAATTATGCTTTCAAATTTTAATATTCTCGGCTGTAACATGAGTATAAAAGCTCACTACCTCTACAGCCACCTAGATCGTTTTCCAGAAAACTTAGGTGATTGTAGTGAAGAACAGGGGGAAAGATTCCATCAGGATATTAAAACTATGGAAGATCGTTATCAAGGACGATGGGATAGCCACATGATGGCGGACTTCTGCTGGAGCCTTCAGCGAGACTACCCTAGTAAACTCTATTCTAGAAAGTCGTATAAAAGAAAATTTTTATGTGATTAGTGACTAATGTAATTATGTAAAGTAAGTTTTTGCAATAAATATTTAAGTCGATGTGACTTTGTTTTTTTAACTGGTAATAGTAATATTATATATTATAACAGTTACGACGTAAAATATATACACAATTTTTTTTTTTAACTTAGATCTGATAGACAAAATCTGAGAACTTTTTTACATTCTGCATTCAAAAATTACCCACGAACAGTTAATAAATCGCAAGCACCAAAATGTGTGTTGGCCTGTGTTATCTTTAGTGACCACAGTTTAATTATTACAAGTGTAATGAAGTGTAAATAAATAATGAATTCTATAAAGACGTTAAATAAACTTTGAGAAAACATAATGGGAATTAATTGTTAAAGTGAGAAATAATAAGTTGCAGTCAGCAGGTAGAAAACATTAAAATTAAGAATTGCTTCTTACAAACATAACCTGATTTACGTTTAGATCCGACAGTCTGCTTCGTTAATTGTATGAATAATTAATCAAATATATTGCCTGTTTCTCTTAGAAATTGCGGTAAGAAATGTTTAAATGTAATTATTCCAAAAATATTATTTTATACTATTAGTACCTAAGTGCTAATGGGTATTTTTCCTTTTCAGTATCTCAAATCATACTTATCCTTGTCACTACAATACCAACATAATACTTAAAAATAATTATTTTTAAATAAAACTAGCAAATTTATCATTTTAGCGAGTGCGTTAACCCAAACAGGGAAGAGTCACGGTTTTTATTTTCTAATTTCCCAGGAATAACTTCTAACGTTTCTTGCTGTTGTAGTTGAACTAAACATGCAAACATATCAGATCAATGACATTAAGACAAGCTAATGACTTAAGTCTTATAAAAAATAATTTACATCAAAATAAAATTTCGCATAATGAAAGAATTATAATCCGTTTCAGAATTATTCGTTGATTTCTTAACTGCAGTAAAATTTACCTGCTACCCTTAGCCGCAAAACCCTTCCATAAATTATCTACCTATTAAAACTTTATTGTATAGGCACAAGATTCTTTAGCACACTCTTAAAAGGGTATGGATTTTGTCACCTTAATAATGGAGAATTTCCACGTGTTATTTTTAACGAAAATGAAAAGTAGTAAAAAAACTTTTAATATTATTATGATTTATTTCTCCTCTAACAACAAAGGTAAAAAGGGAAAAAAAGTACTGTCCCTGGATTACTGATAATATAAAATACATGAAACAAATTAACGAAGCATTAAATCATTTTCGAAGAACACGTAATCAAGAACACTGGAATTATTACAAACAATTAAGAAATATAACAACCTCGGCTATTAGGACAGAAAAGAAAATTTATTTAAATACTAAGTTTCGTAACTCTACACTAAAAGAAAAATGGACTGAATTAAATAAATTAAACATACTAAATAAAAAATCAAATAAAATCCCTGATAATCTGAAAAAAATTGAGGAACTTAATAACTATCTTACCCAGATATCTCAACGTAATGCGCTCCCCTGCAGAGAAATCTTTGATTATTATAAGAGCAATATCAAATATGAAAATGCATTTGCTTTTGAAACTGTTGATGATTATGTCATCTCAAATATCATTTTAAAACTCAAAAGTAAAGCATTCGTTCAAGATAACCTAAATATCACTCTAGTTGTGACTTGTTGTCCATTTATAATCCCATTTTTAACACATATTATTAATTGTTGTATCACAAGATCATATTTTCCAAAACAGTGGAAAGCTGCTAATATTCTACCTTTTCCCAAAAAACAAAATCCATCTGAGTTCGGACATCTTAGGTCAATTTCAATATTACCTATCTTCTCTAAAGTTTTAGAAAAAGTTATAGAATTTCAGATTTCATCATACGTTTTCAAAAAAAATATAATTCCATATAAACAATCCGGATTTAGAAAAGAGTTTGGCTGCTCCACAGCATTAACTGACATAACGGATGATATTGTTGGGGCACATGATGTGGGAAAAGCAACGATTCTTGTCTTATTGGACTACACCAAAGCTTTCGATATGTTAAATCATAAAACTCTTATTGCTATACTTAAATATATTGGCTTTCAATTAGCAGCGTCAGACTTTATTCTCTCATTTTTATCTGACAGAACGGAAAGGGTTGTCATCGATGCTAAATTTTCACAATCATTACCTATCAACGTAGGAGTTCCACAAGGAAGTATTTTAGGTCCTCTTTTGTACAGCATTTTTACTTCAACATTCATAGAAGCATTACAATTTTGTCAATATCATCTTTACGCAGACGATACACAACTTTATATATCATTTAAACCTAGTAACGCGGCGGAAACTAACTTTTAACTGAACAGTGACCTTGAAACAATCAGTACTATATTAAAAAAACATTTACTTCAAATCAATCCTGGTGTGTCGGTGGCATGTAATTAAAATATAAGAAATTTTATCTTAAACGAAATTAATCTGAAACTAGATAAAGAAGTAATTACCTTACAAACTTGTGCGAAAAACTTAGGGCTTTTTATGGACAATAAACTGAAATTTACAGAACATATAACATCCTGCGTACGAAAAGGGTTTTCCATGCTTAAACAGCTTTACGCTCATAGGCACTATCTCTCAAAAGAAACAAAAAAGAACCTAAGCGACTCTCTAGTTCTATCTCATTTTAATTTTTGCGGTACTATTTATGGACCCTTTCTAGATGTAATTAATACGAAGAGAATTCAAAAACTTCAAAATGTTGTATTCGCTTTATCAGTGGTATAAGAAGAAGAAATCGGGTCTCTCATAAATTGGCCGAACTGGGATGGCTAAATATGTATAATTGACGAGTTCTCCATTCACTCTGTTTTTTTTATAAAATCATAAAGTTAAAAACACCACCATACTTACATAAAAAATTAAAATTTCGGACAGATGTGCATAATTTAAATGTTCATTTTTTTTAACAATTCCGTCTCATAACAAAGAGTTTTTTAAAAAATCATTTTCGTATTGTATTTCCTCTTCTATAAATAAATATAAAATTAGAGATTTTTCTCAAACAGCTGCCTCTTTTAGAGTAAAAATCAGAAAATTATTATTCTCCGTTTAATCTGTGGACTCTCCCATAGATTAGCAATATATCTGATAAGGCATTAGACCTGCGGCACATTTCCCCTATCTTCCATGCCTTTTTTTTAATTTCTAATCATTTTCATTTTTTTTTCAAGCAACCTTTCATCCTCTCATTCACTTATTTAATTGTAATTAGAGCTAATATTATCCTAAATTATTGGCCTCAAATTGATTTTATCTGGTAGCTGAAAAAACGGCCCTTATTTTCCAAATACATTAAAGTATTAATATATTCTATGTAAATTCTCTATCTTGGAAATAAAAACTGTTTGTTATTGTTATTATTATATTATTAATAATTATTAACAAAACTTAAAAACTATATTTTTGTTTTAATAATACAATAAAACCCATCTTAGTTTTTTTACACAACTTACTCTAACTTACTCTATATTCAGTTCCGATTCACTATCACTGTGGTCTTCGTCTATGCCTAAACTAATTATTAAGGGATTGACTCTACTATTTATAACATTGTAAGAGTCTTCAACCTTTATTACATGTCTATACTATACTACAATAATACATGGGAAGACGTAAATATATTTTTTTATATATTATATGCTTCTAAAACATTTAAAAGATCTTCACTATTCCTAACAAATCTAAAAACAATCTTTTTATCTTTAAAAACATCCGAGAAATTTGAGAAAGAGACAATCGCTGCCGTAAGAAGCAATACGTTTCTGTTGACTCCACTTGTAGTAAACCATTCTCCATCCCTCATCTTTTACGGCAAAATTTTTGTCAAATTTGTGCGGATTTTTTAAAGATAAAGGCATTAAACACAGTAAATTTATAACCAGCAAGATGTGACCTATTTGACGGGCATAATAATATACATGGTGTTTCATTAATATATTATATATGTTCGATTTGCTACAAATTTTTAAGATATCCTCTTCTATATATAAATAATAATTAATTAAAAACTACATACTAAACCGTCATTTTCATATTTAATAAGTTTTTCTTCAATTAAACCAATATTGGGGCGGCGAAGTATGAGGAGATATAGAAGATATATACCCCTAGACATAGAAGATATACATAGAAAATTAGCAATTTGATCCCCTAAAAGCCACCAACAGCAAAAGAAATTCCCCATTCATTGTTATGAAAATTCATTTCATTTGGTCAAATCATCAGGAAGTAATCTGGGTAGATAAAAAATAAATTTTAGTCAAATTTTGAATTTGCAAACAATATGCAAAAAAAATCCTAGTACTTTTGTACTATATTCTAGTATCCTGTATCCTAGTACTAGTACTTGTTTCTATTCTATTTATTTTATTGAATTTATACAGGGTGAGTCGAGAGGATCGCCCCAAACTCCAGGAGTGTGTTCTATGAAAGATACTGATTTAAAAAAACTCATATGTTCTTATTCGATTTTCATTTGTTTTCAACTTACAACAAAAATAAGATTTCAAGCATAATTCCATACATACAACATAATAATTATAGGGTGCTTAGAAATCAAAATAAGTTAATGTTCCATTTACTGGTACTATACCTGTCAGTGTCATTTTTGAATTCGTACCTGTCAGTGTCATTTTTGAATTCGAGCTGTTGAACATATTCCAAAATGCCGAATTTTTACTCACACTTAGAGTATGCGAATATGATATTTGTTTATGGTTTTTGCAATGGGAATGCTACAGCTGTTGCTGAAGAATACCGTCAACGATTCCCATTTCAACGTCATCCTGATAAGAAAGTATTTATGAGAGTTTTCAACAAACTATGCGAAAGCGGAACACTTCCCAGTGCCAACACAACTTCTGAAAGAGCTACTCAACAAACTTTAGAAGAAGTATAAAATATTCTGGACCTAGTAGAAGAAGATGCAACCATCAGTTCACGCAGAATGGCTGCTCAGTTGGACATTCCACAAAAAAGAGTGATAAATACGCTCCACGAGCAAGGTTTGTATCCTTACCACTTACAAAAAATCCAACACCTACAGCCAGAAGATTTTGCCAAACGTATGGAGTTTTGTCGGTGGATAGACAATAATCGTCATCTTATATCGCGCATACTTTTCACGGACGAAGCAACATTTACTCGTGACGGTATTAATAATAGTCGCAATTGCCATGTCTGGTCAGAGGAAAATCCGCATGCAAGAGTTGAGAGCAACTTTCAACATAGGTTCTCGGGAAACGTATGGTGTGGTATGATATATAGTTATGTCATTGGCCCTTTTATTTTGGAAAATCGCCTCACAGGGGACTACTATTGTAAATTTCTCGAAAATGAATTACAAGGACTACTGGAGGATGTTCCCCTAAACATCAACTTCCAGCATGATGGAGCTCCAGCACATTTCGCACATCAAGTCAGGCAACACTTAGACGGGAGGTTTCCAAGGCGTTGGATTGGTCGCGGTGGTCCTATTATTTGGCCTCCAAGATCTCCTGACCTCACTCCACTCGATTTCTGTTTGTGGGGCTGGTTAAAAAATGAAGTGTACAAAGTGAGAGTAGACACTCGAGAAGCACTTATTCAGCGTATCAGAAATATTGCAGATGAAATTAAAGAAAGGCATGAGGCAATTAGAGGAGCAACAGGTGCCCTACGTAGACGAAGCCGAAAATGTTTAGAGCTCAATGGGGGCATTTTTGAACATTTAATATGATAAAATCTAATGATTGAAACGTTAATTTGTTAGATCTTGTTTATATTCTAATTTATGCTGTAAGTTGAAAACAAATGAGAATCGAATAAAAACATATGAGTTTTTTTAAATCAGTATCTTTCATAGAACACACTCCTGGAGTTTGGGGCGATCCTCCCGACTCACCCTGTATATACTTGCTTTTTTGTATATTAGTTAAAATTTATATATTCTCCAGAGTAGTAATTAGCTATAAATAAAAAAATAATACATACCTAGTATTTAATAAATGCAGAATGTGTGGTTTTATATATTATATGTTAGCTTCTAAATGACAATTTTTTAATTTTTTCTATATTCCTTTTATTTTGCTATTTTTCGCATCCAAATTAGTCCAACAGTGCTTCGCACTGTTCACTAAATTAATCACTAATTAACTATAACGACCTAAAACTAAATTTATTTGATGCACAGAAAAACTTCAATTCAGTCATAAACTTTCGTGTAATGACTATGTGCGTGCTATGTATTTAAATAATAAATGGAATGTTAAAACGCTGCCTACTTGAGCGTCCGCCCGAATGTGTGAAAATACCATAAACATAGGTATAGGTTATATATCTATGGAAAATACGTACACAATTGACAACGTGCAACAATTTTCTTTTCAAATTACCGGCAAACGAGCGAACCTGTCCGTAAGCAAACGCATACGTTCGTCATCCACGGCCACACTAAGCGAATGCACGCAGTTTTCGTCGTGCGGCCGTGTGCGTTCGCAAAGTGAGTCCGCACCTTATGCTGAAGAAAAAACTTTCGTAAATAGTAACCATTCATACGGAAGCATGGCAGGGCCACAATTTTTTTTATTTTTCAGTACTGAGTTTAAAGTCGCAATTTAACGAAATTCTGAGTTTAAAGTCAGAATTTAACAAAATTCTGAGTTCAAAGTCGGAATTTAACAAAATTCTGAGTTTAACGTCGAAATTTAACAAAATTCTGAGTTTAAAGTCAGAATTTAACCAAATGCATCTTTGACATCTCCCGCCAAACCTGAAATTGGTGTCAGGAGATAGATAATTAAATATTAAGACAGATAAGTGAAATCCATTTCGTTGCAAGTAAACTCGTTTGAGATTTACTAAGCTTCAAAGGGTCAAAATTGTCATTGTTCAAGTGTCGTTTTCTGGGAAAGGAACTTAAATTTAGGCAATGAGAAAGGTAACTCAATAAGTGCTTGGATTTTTCAGAATAAAACATAGGGCATTTCATTTAAAAAACGGATGATGCCTCCGATTTGAGGTAGAAGCAGCAACACAGCGCAATTTAAAATATTTTATAACGAAAGTATATTATGTTCATCTATGGCCAAAGCCAAATTCTCAAAACATCCTATTCGTTGGGTCTCCAGATATTTTTAATAGGACACTTAACTTGAATCACCCTGAAACAGAGGGGGAGATCTGTCAATATGCTTCGTTTTTACTTCTAAAAGCGAGACACCTTTACATATCGTTGAAACATATTTGAACCGTTTCGTATTTTGTGAACCTTTTAATCTATATGTTTTCTTGTAAGTATATGCTATTTTGTATTCTTTTGTGTACCTTTTGGTGTATATGTATTGTATATGTGTTTTTTTTTAATAAAAATTTCATTTTGGCTTTTTTTCAGCAATAGAAATAAATAAAAATATATAAAATGAACTAATTAAACTTATGTTTAATTTGTCAGAGACTTATTTAACATTCAAAAATCAAAATAGGAAACTTTTATTTTGTACCCTCTCCAATTTTATCATTTTTTAACTATCTGTAGTTTGATGGAACAATTCATAGCGCATTTGCCATTATTCAAACAAGAATAATGAACTTGTTTTTTTGGTTCCAGTTTGTTACGCAATGGTACGGACTAAATTCTGACTTTAAACTCAGAATTTTGTTAAATTCCGACTTTAAACTCAGAATTTTGTTAAATTCTCACTTTAAACTCAGAATTTTATTAAATTCTGACTTTAAATTTAGAATTTAGTTAAATTTCTACTTTAAACTCAGAATTTTATTAAATTCCGACTTTAAACTCAGAATTTGATTAAATTCCGACTTTAAACTCAGAATTTTGTTAAATTCTGACTTTAAGCATAGAATTTAGTTAAATTCCGACCTTAAGTTCAGAATTTTATTAAATTCCGACTTTGAACTCAGAATGTTGTTAAATTCCGACTTAGAAATCAGAATTTTGTTAAATTCTGGCTTTAAACTCAGAATTGAAAAATAAAAAAAAAATATGGCCCTTCTTCGCTTCCCTACATTAAAGCTTATTTGTAGCGAGTTTATTGCACATACCAGACATAGATTTTTGATTATTAATATCAAAGTCATACTATTTTTAAATTATTGTTAGTTTATCATGATTTTTTACATTTTTCCAAATATGTTAACCACATTAGTTAGAACATGAAAACAGTAAAGTTTTAGTTTTTAATCCTGCCGAAATGCCGTTAATATATTTGATAAATTAATGAAAATTGTGGTAGATTCTAACCATTATTATCTCATATTTCAGACCGTAAAGGCATTTCTACCAGATATGATTGAAAACCAGCATGGACATATCGTAACAGTAGCTTCAATGGCAGGTCACGCGGGTATTAATAAGCTTGTCGATTACTGTGCATCAAAATTCGCCGCTGTCGGTTTTGATGAAGCTCTGAGGATCGAACTAGAAGCACAAGGTACATTAAGTATCTTCAAAGTTATATTTACAAATTTTATTTCCTATAAATGAAACCTTAAAAATAATATTTATAAATGACTATTATTAATAGCCATTTGTATCAGTGATATGATAAAATAATACAGTAGAATTTCGATGCGAAATCTCCTTATTATAACAGTTTTAAGAATGGGGCTGTCTTACAATGTTGCCGAACTTACATTATAGTAAGCATTTTCAATAGTATTTTACACGAAGTAATTGATTGATTACTGCAAACATAACTAACAAAACATACAAACTTAATGATATACAAATAAAAAAAACTCAAAGCAACAGAAAAAGTTTCGGCAATTTTTTACTTTTTACACCATCGCCCCATTTTAATGATTATATAGATGGATTTCAGAGTCCTGATGACGAAACCGAAGTCATAATCATCACTAAGGGCGCCAAAGTAAAACTACACTAAAATAATTAAGCAGCGTAAAGTGCCTCCACCACAATTGGTACGGGGTTAACATCAGGTTAGGCGCCGAAGGCATCATAATTAAAGCTCTAATGCAAATCATCATTAAAGCCCTAACACTAATCAATAGCGAAGTGCTTCCTTCATTGGCGGAAGTCTAACAACCCAGGGGGTCGATGCCTAATGTTAGATTTCCGCCTGTGGTGCATTTCGCTGTTGTTTGCCTTTTCTGTTAGGACCTTAACGATGATGTCCACGGCGTCTAACCTACTGCTATTTGTTTGTTTCAAATAATCTAACATACATTGAATTTGAATTAGTAATAAAATTTGAAAAAAATATAGAATCCTTTTATTTTTAACTTTTAGGTGTCAAAGGTGTCATGACAACTGCTGTCTGCCCTTATTTCATTTCCGCCACCGGAATGTTCGATTCCGTGGAATCTAGATTTCTACCAAGGCTTAATTCCAATGATGTTGCAGACAGAATTATTGAAGGAATCCAAGGAAACGAAACTATGGTTATAATTCCTGGCAGCATGAGGCTGGGACTAATCATGAAATCGTAAGTAAAGCACTATAATTGTTTATAGAATTAACAGATAAAAGAACTTTAATAATTTTTAGTTTAGTTTAGTGATAGATCACTTAACTCGTTCTGCCGGACTTGCATTGTCTTTAATATTTTGATTTCACAACGTTTCGAATGGTCACTATCTCCAATCGTTTTCAAGTTAAACTAAATGCTAACTCTAAAGCTATGGGTTTATACTAATCGTGTGTAGTGATGCGTGAAGTCTCCGCCCCCTTGGTTGCCTAATCCTTGAAGGTTTAGGAAATCAGGTTGGAATATCGACCCTAGGCTTACTGAATATACCTTGATTCCTTTCAATGAAAGCTGCTTCTATAAACTTTCGTTTCCCTATGCAAAATTTTAGCCTCCGACCACTGCATCCAATTCTGAGATATGCCCCTAAAGCTTAAAAGGATATGCTTCTACATATTTGGTTAACTCGCATTGAATTGTTAGAATATACAGGAAGTCATTCATATCTTAAGGTAGTGGCCCTTCTATATCTAAATACATCTTTTGAAATGAAAAATTTACTGTCTATGTAATTTCCATTGGTTCTTTGATACAATGATTCGAATGTTTTTATTTTTTACACATATCGCAGTTTTTAACAAAATTTTGAACATCGGTATTGATATCTGGCCAAAAATAGTTCTTTTTAATCTTATGTATCATGCGATCATGCATAACCACTAGTAGGAAGAAAATGAAAATCATTTAAAATTACTATTTTGGTATCAGTATCCATTAGTCATTTAACACCTTTTGTTATACAAATATGAAGACCCTGTATTATTTTCATTTTTTAATATACATAATTCGCGAATATTTAGTTTATTAGTTATAAAAATTAAATCTCTCAACATTTCGTCTCTCGCCAATATTGATCGAGAGTTTTGATTTAGATATATTGTGGAGTGTAACGGAACATAATACAGATTTCTGCGTTTTTCAGTTATATCATTATTTAGTCGTTTTATCATTTCGCCTGATGTCAGCCTCAATTCGATACGATTTTTAGGTTCCTTTAGAAACTCTACAATGATTGGTTGATCAGGCCAAACGTGTGCAGGGTTCTTATTTTCTAACTCGCTTTCTTGATTTTCCAGTCTTTTATACTGCTCTCTAGTCATAACAGCAATCACTCTTTCACTCGTACTTTTTAACTCATTAGACGTGACCAACACTCTGGACAGACAGTCGGCTATTACATTTTCTTTCCCGTTTAAATATTCGACATGGAAGTCCTATTCTTCCAATCCTGATCTAAATTTTGTTAATCGGCTAGTAGGGCCAGTTAAAATTCTAAAATTTCATATAAATACCGTCGACAATATTTGCCTGTCCCAGTAGATGGCCAAAAGTTCTTTTTGAATGGTTGAATAGTTAACTTCCCCTTTATTTAAAGTTATACTCGCGTATGCAGTAGGTTTATTATTTTTGTTTGACAAAGTAGCTTCGAGTGCAACATTCGACGCGTCGATTTGCAACACAAACTCGTTTTCGGCTGAAAAATCTGGGTGATCCAATACGGGATATTGTGGAAGGGTATTTTAAAGCGAATTAAAAGATTTTTAACATTTTACATAACTTTTTTGAAGCTGCAGATTTCTCGGCAAATTTCGGAATGAATTTTCTATAATAATTTGCGAAAACTACAAATCTCTTTACCTCATCTGTAGTTTTAGGAACTGAATAATTTTGTAGAACTTTTACTTTATCTGGATCAGGCAAAATCCCGTCAGCTGATATAATATGCCCTAAATAGACAAGTAGTTTATTCAAAAATTCACATTTTAATGGATTTAAAAAAAAACATTCATAAGATTTTTATTGTGTTCCGTTAAGTTTTTATCGAAAACAAGATCATTAAGATAAACAAAACATTTTTTAAAATTAAACCCGCCATAGCGACTGTCATTAACCTTGTGAAAGCACTGAGGCTGGTTTTTAAGCCCATAGACAATCTTTTCATTTGCCAGTGTCCTCGATCTGTGGTTAAAGCTGTGTACTTTCTACTTTCTTCGCTTAATTCTACCTGATAGTAGCCCTGTCTTAGATCTAAATGAGAAAAATATATTTCTCCTGAAAGAGAATTCAGTAATGTTACTTAAAGGCCATATTTGATTTTTTAGCATTTTGTTGACGCCCCGGCAGACACTTACCAACCTAGACCTTTTTTCCCCACTTGCATCCATCTTTTTTGGAACCAGAAGGACTGGGGATCACCCTCCCCCACTTCGCGCGCTCTCAATTATATCGTCCTCAAGCATCTTGGTAATTTGTTTGTTTATTTCTTCTTTTTGAGATTCGTGACTGATAACTTGGCACCTGGCATATGAAAAATGTTGGAGAATTTTGCACAAATATTTTCTGTTCAAATTTGTTCATCTTTATTTAAATAATTTAATTTTAACAAGTTAAACATATTTTCTGATCGCTCGATTGAGACATTCTGTTTTTGGTATACAGTTTTTCAGACGCAGTTCGTTTTCGCTGGTATTTAGAGTTTTCACTGGAATTTTTCCATTATATTTTCTTAAAAAATGTTCGCCAATAATGCCGTCACTCCAGCATATTAATGAGTCAAAAACATAAAATTTTTCTTCAAATGTTATATATCCTACCTTCCGCACTTAAAGATCCACCTACGCCATTAATCTTAACTTTTTCTTTCTGTAACTGTAAGTTTGCGTCTAAACATGTTGATTTAAGGGGGCATTCACTCGGTCGAAATTAACCAATTTTTAGCGCTACGCTCTTTTCGTTTATTTTGAATAAAGTTAAATGTATGGATGTGCATTAAGAAACTATTGAAAGATAACATTTTTTTCGATGGTTCTCGTGTAATTTTTTTCAAATTTCTTTTTTATGTTCATTATTCACTCGAGTACATGTTCCCTAAAATTAAGGAATTTTACCATTTATTTTCTCCGCAAAATGACCCTATATCAAAAAACTATAAAACAGTATTTAAAAAATGTAAACCGTTTAAAAAATAAGAAAAAAAACAGTTTTCTTGTGCAAATTTCATCTCGTAATTGCGACCCCTGTATATATTCCTAAACCCTTCCTAAACCGTCCACTTAGTGTATCTTTTTGAGTAGTTTCCGGTGCTGTACCCTGTTTTCTGACCAAATTTTATTTGGAAAAAATCAGCTTTTCACAAACATTTTTATTTTACCAGCACTTTTCAGACAGAAATCCAATAGAACCGACACATTATATGTTTTATAAATACAAAGAGTTTATAGACAATATGTAGTATTAGAGAAATTACAAATAGGCTAGATTTTTTCCGTACACGTTTTTCTATACTTAATTACTTAATACTAATAATAATTATTAACATTCCTAATTAATATCATATTTCACTTTAACTATGATAAAATAAATTAAGGTATTTCCTCAAATGTATCAAAATTATTGTTCTTAAGTGGGCATGTTTAAAAAAATTTAATAAAGCAGTGTTAAAATGAAACATATTAATTTTTCCCATCAATACGCATTTGGTTTAATATTGGAACGAACACTACATATGAACATAACACTTTGACAAAATAATGTAAATATTACTTTAATATACCTATCAACTTTATAAAAATTGAACATATAATAAATATTTATTGTGACATAGAACTTAGCAAATTACAACGAAATAAGAAAACTATTTTGAAGATATTACGTACATAAACGATACTGAAATAAAGAAAGAAAATTGTAGAAACATAAACATTAAAAAATCGATCTTAATTTTTGTACTGCTTAGTACTTATCCTTTGTTCATTTTCATTGCCATTTTCGTCAATTGACTCTTCCCATTTCGGTAATGAGTTTACAAAATTTTATAGTATAATACATCGACTAAATCAGTAACGCAAATAAGAATTTAAAAGTGTATAACTTTTTCGAAAGAACTTAATTTAATGACCGGTAATTTGATGACCAGCAAAAATGAAAAACGAATTACCGTAGGTTTTAAAAATCCCAGAGCTACCAAAATCTGCACAAATCTTAACTAGAGCAAGCAGCATACAACGGCTGAGTATCAACTTTCTAGCCCCTCAGATTGAGGCACTTCCCTTTTGTAGTTTTTCATTAAAAGTGAATGACCGAGGCTTTAAAGTCATCTGAAAGCTACCAAAATTGACTTGAATCTTCACTAAAGTAAACAACATTAATTGACTTAGTATCAACTCTCTAGCCCCACGGATTGAGGTACTTCCCTCTCGCAATTTTTCATAAAAAGTGAATGACCGGGGTCTAAAGTTATCCTAGAGCACCAAAATTGCCATAAATCTTAACTCGAGCAAGTAGGATAAAATGGCTGAGTAACAACTTTCTAGCCCCTCAGATTGAGGCACTTCCCGACTGTAATTTTTCATTAAAAGTCAATGACCGGCAGTTTAAAGTCATCTTAAAGGTACCTAAATTAACTTGAATTTTTACTAAAGCAAACAGGATAAAATGACTTAATAACAACTTTCTAGCCCCACAGAATGAGACAATTTTCTCTTGCAATTTTTCATAAAAAGTGAATGACCGGGGGTCTAAAGTTATCCTAGATCTACCAAAATTGGCAGAAATCTTTACTAGAGCAAGCTGCCTGCTCTAGTAAAGATTTGTGCCAACTTTGGTAGCTCTAGGATAACTTTAGCCCCTCAGATTGAGGGACTTCCCTCTTGTAATTTTATGAAAAATTGCAAAAGAAGGTGCCCTAATCTCAGGGGCTAGAAAATTGATAGCCGTTTTCTATTGTTTGCTCTAGTAAAGATTTGTGTCAATTTTAATAGCTCTGGGATAACTTTAAACCCCGGTCAATCACTTTGTATGAAAAATTCCAAGAGGGAAGTGCCTGAATCTGTGGGGCTAGAAAGTTGGTACTGGGTCATTTTATGGTATTTGGTTTACTGAGTTAATTTTGGTAGCTTGGGGATGACTTTAAACTCCCGGTCATTCAATTCTTATGAAAAATTGCAAGGGGGAAGTGTCTCAATCAGAGGAGACAGAAAGTAAATACTGGTTCAGTTTATGCTCTTTGATTTAGTAAAGATTTCAAATAATTTTGGTAGCTTTAGGACAACTTAAAACCCCCGGAAAGTTGATACTCAACCGTTTTATGCTGCTTGCTCTAGTAAAGATTTGGGCCCATTTTGATAGCCCTAGGATAACTTTAAACCCCCGGTCATTCATTTTTTATGAAAAGTTGCAACAGGGAAGCGCCCCAATCTGTAGGGCTAAAAGGTGATACTGCGATCTAAGTTAATTTTGGTAGCTTTAGGATAACTTTAAACCCCCGGGTCACTCACTTTTTCTGAAAAATTGAAAGAGGAAAGTGCCTCAATCAGAGGGCGTATAAAATTGATAGTAAAGATTTGTGGCAATTTTGGTAGCTCTAGGATAATTTTAAACCCCCGGTCATTAACTTTTTATGCTAAATTGCGAGAGGAAAGTGCCTTAATTTGAGGGGCTAGAAAATTTATGCTCAGATGTTTAAAGCTGCCTGCTCTAGTAAAGATTTGTGCCAACTTTGGTAGCTCTAGGATAACTTTAAATCCCCGGTCATTCACTTTTTCGGAAAAATTGAAACTGGGAAGTGCCTCAATCTGAGGGGGTATAAAATTGATACTCAGTCGTTTTATGCTGCTTGCTCTAGTAAAGATTTGTGCCGATTTTGGTAGCTCTAGGATAACTTTAAACCGCCGATCATTAACTTTTTATGCTAAATTGCAAGAGGAAAGTGCCTTAATTTGAGGGGCTAGAAAGTTGATGCTCAGATGTTTTAAGCTGCCTGTTCTAGTAAAGATTTGTGCCAACTTTGGTAGCTCTAGGATTACTTTAAACCCCCGGTCATTCACTTTTTATGCTAAATTGCAAGAGGGAAGTGCCTTAATTTGAGGGGCTAGAAAGTGGCTGCTCAGATATTTTAAGCTGCCTGCTCTAGTAAAGATTTGTGCCAACTTTGGTAGCTCTAGGATAACTTTAAACCCCCGGTCATTCACTTTTTCGGAAAAATTGAAAGAGGGAAGTGTCTCAATCTGAAGGGGTATAAAATTGGTACTCAGTCGATTTATGCTGCTTGTTCTAGTAAAGATTTGTGCCAACTTTGGTAGCTCTAGGATTACTTTAAACCCCCGGTCATTCACTTTTTCGGAAAAATTGAAAGAGAGAAGTGCCTTAATCTGAGTGGGTATAAAATCGATACTCAGTCGTTTTATGCTGCTTGCTCTAGTAAAGATTTGTGCCGATTTTTGTAGCTCTAGGATAACTTTAAACCCCCGTTCATTCATTTTTTATGCTAAATTGCAAGAGGGAAGTGCCTTAATTTGTGGGGCTAGAAAGTGGCTGCTCAGATATTTTAAGCTGCCTGCTCTAGTAAAGATTTGTGCCAATTTTGGTAGTTCTAGGATAACTTTAAACCGCCGGTCATTCACTTTTTATGCTAAATTGCAAGAGGAAAGTGCCTTCATTTGAGGGGCTAGAAAATTGATGCTGAGATGTTTTAAGCTGCCTGCTCTAGTAAAGATTTGTGCCAACTTTGGTAGCTCTAGGATAACTTTAAACCACCGGTCATTCACTTTTTCAGAAAAATTGAAACTGGGAAGTGCCTCAATCAGAAGGGGTATAAAATTGTTACTCAGCCGTTTTATGCTGCTTGCTCTAGTAAAGATTTGTGCCAATTTTGGTAGCTCTAGGATAACTTTAAACCGCCGGTCATTCACTTTTTATGCTAAATTGCAAGAGGAAAGTCCCTTAATGTGAGGGGCTAGAAAATTGATGCTCAGATGTTTTAAGCTGCCTGCTCTAGTGAAGATTTGTGCCAACTTTGGTAGCTCTAGGATAACTTTAAACCCCCGGTTATTTACTTCTTCGGAAAAACTGAAAGAGGGAAGTGCCTTAATCTGAGGAGTATAAACTTGATACTCAGCCGTTTGTGCCAATTTTGGTAGCTCTAGGCTTTTCAAAAACCTACGGATATTCGTTTTTCTTTTTTGCTCAAATTACCGGTCATGAAATTAGGTCTACTCCTTATTAATCAAATAAAAACGGTTCAAAACACAATAAGTAATTACCATATTGTTAAAATACAAAGCCGGTTTCAAATATATGTAAAATATGATACTAGGATATTACTAATTGCAAAACTTCGATTTTTGTTTTAAAAAAATAACCAAATATACACATTATAAAACGCTTCACAGCAACTGTCTGGTCATGCTGCGATGGTTTAACCAATTTAGATGAAATTTTCAGGGGATATTCATGATATTGCCGGAGAGGTCCCATAGTAATATTAAAAAAAAGTTAAAATGGCGGAATGGCGCCATTTTGTTTTTTTTGCGCCAAGATATATTGCAAGAAGTTTTTTTATATTCCACTCTCGCATCTCGATTCTACGCGTTCACCATTATAACAAGAAAAAAATATTATCCATTTGTTAAATCTGATTTTTACAATAAAACTCGTATAGATAAAACTAAAAAGCGAAAAATATTATTTTATTTCACCTTGAAAATTTTGAAAATGAATTCGGCGCCAAATTAATAGAGACAGTAAGAGCTTATATGCGTATCAAAACACCAAATTGACTGAATACATGATTATATTTTTCTGATTAAATAATTAAGAATAACTTTAGCGCCGACTGCAACAAGTGAAATTTTCAAGGTGGGATATAGTATTATTTTTCACTTTTTAGTGCATTTTTTTGAAGTAGGTTTCATTTTTTTATAAAAATTTTAATGGTTAATTTAAACACGTATAACATAGGTCTAGTAAATATTTATTTAAATTGCATATTACAAATACAAATTTAAAAAAACCCTACTTTTAACTTTAATATTTGAAATATATTATCATAAATATTTGAAAAGAAAGAAACTGAAAAAAAGTTATTTAGCATTTCAAAAAAGTATAGGGAATGGAATCTTTTATCTATCGGCTCATAATTTATTGGTTACGAGTTTTTCGAAAATATATTTTTGAAAAAAAAAGGTTTTACTTAATACAACTTCTTTTTAATTTAGCTATTTTTATTTTTTTCTTTTCAGACTTGTACCTTGGACGGTGTTGTCACTTTTCCTTAGAGGTCTTGTACCGGATGCAGCTCCAGTTCCAATCACCAACATTTCGTCTCTAGAGGAAGACCTCGAATCTGAAAACGAACTCACAAGTCTTCAGAAAACGCGGACCAACAGTTTAACGGATTCGTTATCACAAATGACGCATCGGTATTCCCCAACCGGGAAAAATTTGTGATTGCTTAAAGACTATTTAAGTTATTTCTGTTAAGGATAAATAAGTTTACATTTAAGGCAAAGTAACGATGGGCCATTTCCGATAGGAAAGATCAAGTAGGTACTTGTTACAAAATTTTCTATTGAAAATATTGAAAGTACGAAGTAATTAAAATATATTTTTATATTCTGCTTTTTCGTTTCATTTCCTGTATTGTGTGTAAAAAATGACCACTTTTTTTCTCTAGTTATTAGAAAAACAAAAGACTATCAATTTTACAAGATATCGCCATAATTTTTTATTTTTTAAATGGGACACCCTGTATATTATATGTTCGTAAAATGTACTTCTTCTTGCTGATTATAAATATACTAGGTTGACACCTTTATCTTTAAAAACACCCCAGGAATTTGAGAAAAACCCTGCAATAAGGGACAATTAGTGGCAAAAGTATTGCCTACCCAGTGAAAATGGTTAGGTAATCTATTTTGTCAGAATTCTCTATTATCTATCATCAAAATTAAAAAAAGTTTCGAACCACATAAAATGATTCCGCCACAAAAGCATCCCATAAGAACAAACAAGGTAAGCAAAATTCGATCACCATTAAAAACCTTACGGGAACCTTTTGTACGAGTGCGACAAGGATATTAAAAGAATCGTACACATAAAATAGAAAGAAACGCACGAGCCTTAATTTACTTTATTTATTTATTTATCAAACAGTACTCTACAGAGCAAAGCTCCAAATGGTATTACATTGATCATAAAACACAAATGTATATAAAATACAACATCTGAACGCAGAATATATAAAAAGAAAAAAAATACAGAACACTTTAATGAGTTGTTAAATAGGCAATACATAAAAATAGAAATATTCAATAAAAATAATAAAAGTATGTCAAGATACAGCAGGTCGATGATGAACAAAGAAACATGAATACACACAATATAAGTATTAACATAAGTGACACAGTACAGTTAAAACCATTAAGGAAACAATAACATGAATAGAAAATATTACAAATTTAAAATAATATTCTTAAAACTTTTAAAGGAACAGCCGAAAATATCACAGTTATTATAATAATCATTGTAGGTTTTTACAAGTCGGTCAGTCACTCCCCTAAATCCATAATTTGTACGGTGTGGCCTTTCATAAAACAAATGTCTGTTATGAGTTATTCTCATTAGAGCTTTGAAATAAATTCTCGATAAAAGTTAACTACTTTCGATCATTCCGTTTACTGGCTTAAAAAGAAAAGACATCATTGCGTTACGCCGCCCGTGTCCTTTCTAGGGTGGCCAAACTAACCAAGAGAGTTTTTACTTGCTAAGGAATATCTGTATAAAGAAAATGCATTTTAAATAATAGTTATTTATACTATAAGGGATGTAAGTAATATTTACTAGTCGAAGATGAGTTTGCTCCCGAGTATTGTATGTTTACAAGAAAATGCTGGATATATTTTTGGATTTTCATTATCATTACATTCGATAGCATTCTCATTAAATTATGAAGGCAGCCGTGATCCGTTGCCAGAGCAACATAAGCGGTTTTTATTTTATCAACAACGTCAAGTTGACAATTCATAAGAAAGTTTGAATAAGTCGAATTGTTTGAATCTTTGTGGACAAAATGGATGTTTCAGACATAGAAAAATCAGCGAATATTGCTTGTTTATCTCTACTACCGGAAAAGTCGAAAAAAAGGCACGAAGCAGCATATAAATCCTCTAAGAATTGGTGCCAAAGCAAGACGGCTACTGCAGTCTCAGAAACCTTGTTTTTGGCGTATTTCCACGAAAAAAGTGCTATATTGAAGTCCCCATCAAGCTTATGGTGTGAGTATTCGATGTTGAAGTCCACCCTTTTTATATAGGAAAATATAGATATTTCTAAGTATCCAAAACTTCGACCATTTTTGAAAAGAAAAAATGATAGTTATAGACCCAAAAAATCGAATGGTTTAACAGGGAAGATGTGAATAAGTTCACGCTTGAAGCCCCCGATGATATATACTTATTGATGAATGTCGTAATGGTAATGGGAGTTGCTGGAGCGTGCCGTTCTAATGAACTCTGTGAAATGAAACTGGACAATGTTAAAAAGTCAAGAAGTCTTAATTGTGACCATTCCTGACTCCAAAAATGGAATGTCACGTACATTTACAGTGACAAAAAGTGACGACACTCAGGTTTGTCATTTCAAAATAATTCAAAAGTACATTGGTACAAGATCCCACATGACGTCTATTAATCCGCGCTTCTTTATGTGATATCAAAATAGAAAGTGCTTAAGACAGCCTGTCGGGAAAAATACGTTTTCGTCAATTCCAAGTAAAATTGCGAAATTTCTGAAGTTTGAGAACTTCAAAATGTATACTAGACACTCTTTTAGAAGAACGTCGGCAACTTTATTAGCAAATACTGGAGTTGATGTATTAGCTATCAAGCGACATGGTGGATGGAAATCCGCTAGTATTGCGGAAAGTTACGTAGCTGAGAGCCTCAATAATAAAAAGGAAGTAGCGAATAAAATTTTATACAATAAGACCCAGCCAGAAGTCTCTTGCAGTGCTTCAACAGTGACAGAAATATCGGTTAGAAATGAAGGATCTGTGGAGTCAGAAAATATAATACACATCGAGAAGAAACGAGAAAACGTGTTTCCAAATTTTGTTAATAATGTGAATAATTGTACCATTAATATTCATTTTAATTAATATCACCGGATTTTTGTCCGAATTTTTGTAATATGTTGATGAAATCAAAAATGAAAGCTACTTATAATAATTTTAGATTATTATTTCCCTAGGGATGTAAGTTGACTTACATCCTGTCGTTAAGGGCCAATACCTTGTTGAGTAACTTTCACTTACGTCTGTCAAAGCAGTGTCAAAATTGGTTGCTTACAATACAGGGAGGAGTAATAAGGAGACCACACTATACAATTATAATCAAGAATACTACGAACTAAACAATTGTACAAGGTTTTCAAAGCTTTGATGTCATTAATATTATCACAGTTTCTTCTAATAAAACCTAACATTATGTAGCTTTTTAGTACGATGGTATCTACATGTGCGTTAAAATTGAGGTCTGTATCAAAAATCACTCCCAAATCATTAATATAATTTCTACTTCATACAAAAAAACATCATTGAGGCGATAATTAAACTGATATATTTATATTTGGTGCTGTTCAGAGTTAGAAAGTTATTGCGACACCATGTATTAAAATTGTTAATATCACCCTGTATAAATTCACAATCTTCGACACCATTAACAATGCGAAAGAATTTTAGGTCGTCAGCATAACGAAGACACTCACAGTCCTTAAACGCAGAGACAACATCGTTCACAAACAACAGGAATAGCACTGGACCTAAGTGCGATGCTTGTGACACGCCAGAGAGCTTTAATTGCTCTCAAAGCAATATTACTCAACTTTACTCTTTGAGTTCGTCTGCATAGATATGATTTAATCCAACCAAGGTAAGACCCATTGAATCTATATACTTCCAACTTCATTAGCAGAAAATCATGTGATACACTGTCGAATGCTTTTGTCATCAGTGTAAATTACATCGATTTGAAAGCCTTTCTTTATATTTTCGTTGAGGTAATCTTGGAACTTGCTAAATTTGTGGCTGTAGACCTGCCCCTGTAGAAACCGTGCTGCTTGGAACTTATAGTGTTTAAAGGTGTTAAATAGTTCATCGGTGATTATTGACTCAAATACCTTAGGGATTAATGAAAGTAATGAGATACCTCGTTAGTTACCCATTCTTGAAAACGGGAAAAAGAGTTGATTGCTTACAAAGCGCAGGAAACCAAGCCCTATCAAAGGAATTCTGAAAAATGCGCCTAAGAGGCGCAGCAATAGCCAAAGTACATCTTTTGAGGAAGTAAGGAGAGATACTATCAGGACCAGCACTCTTATTAGTGTCGAGGGATTGGGGTATCTTCTCAGTCGTAAACTTAGGCCCGTTAGACTATACACATTCTCTGAAATCAGTGTAACACGATTCAAAGTGATCCACAAAGGCGTCGGTAATATTGGATGGTATCATATGTTTAGTGTTAGTAGTTAGTATTTTGTTTCCCGTCTTCAGAGAATCTCCTATAGTTCTACCACATTTTTTTATATTTCCTTAAAAATCGGGTATTACATATTTAGTTTCAGGTTTTTTTTTAAAGAAAATTATTTTTGTTCTTTTATGTTTTTAAAAATATTTATTGATTTAGCTGACGGTCCCGCATAAATAAATCATTTTGAATTGAATTTCCCGTACAGCAACGCAACCGCAACCCCACATAGACGGGTTATACGCGCCTGCGCAAGTATCAAATCAACTCTACGGAGTACTCAGACAGGATGAAACCTGTATTGTTTTGTTTTTAATATAGTTTTTTGTTTTAATTGTGTCTCGACTGATACGCCTCTCAAGTTAATTTACTTCAGTTCAGTTAATAATTAATAATAGACATTTATTTTGTGCCAACAACGCCCTTACTTTAAAGATATGTAATTTATTATACTTTAACATTTTGTGGAAATAAAGTGATGGACAGTTGTTTTGCTAAATAAAATTTATCTAAATTATCTGTTTTAAACGTTAACTTTTGAAGGAGTTGAGTTACCAAATTGAAAGAGAGGGTTGAAATAAATATATTCTAACAGCGAAAAAAATGAGTAATATATTTTATGAGAGTGTTAATTTCAATTTTAGGACTCACTTTGCAATTGAACAAAAAATTCAAGACATTTAATAAATTTATTTTATGAAGGGGTTTTATGATGTTGAAGTAGCTATTCCATCGACAGCAGTTTTTAGGGTTCCGTACCCAAAGGGTAAAAACGGGAACCCTATTACTAAGAGTCTGCTGTCCGTCCGTCCGTCTGTCACCAGGCTATATCTCATGAACCGTAATAGACGGACTGACCAAAAATATTGTACACTCCATTGCGCTGAGAGAATAATCTTTGTTTATTTTTTAAATGCCATAATAATTAGTAGTAGTGTCAAGCTATCAAAATCTGTAATTTAATATATTTGGTATTTTAATAAAGATTACTATATTAACTTAAATAAAGTATGCTTCAATTGTCTACAACGCTTCATTACTCTTTCAAATTCCCACACACTTATAGTGTCAGATACTTTTAAAAACATTTCCTATTGTGTATGGCAAAACAACGTTTGCCGGGTCAGCTAGTAAGAGATATTATTCTTGTACTTGATATTTGAAAGTAATATTTTATGCATATAATTCTGTGCTTGACATTATAAATAAATTTACTGCTATGAAGGATAGGAGAATTGATTTATTATACCAAATTTAGGTTAGTCGTAAAAAAATATTCTGCCACTTCCACATATAAAAAAATTCTGGAAAAAAAATTATTGCGATATTTTCTTGCTTCATTTGCACTTCACTTACTTTTTCACCCGCGAGCCGCCACTGAGTTCAACTCCACTTAATGGCTATCTCCTTAAAATACAGAGTAATGCGTTTCAAAAAATTCAGAGCTGGATAAGTCATCGCTAAGACAGATTTCTGTAAAAACAGTACAATCATAGTCTGCCACTGCCGCAGCTAAAAATATTCTCCTATCCTTCATAGCAGCAAATTTATTTATAACATCCTCACAAAATGGATAAGTTGCCCTAATCTCCTCCAGAAATTCCTTTTGAATTGAAATATTGCCAAGAGAAATAAGTCTTTCTTGAGATATTGTATTTCTTAAATAAATTTTTTGAAGCAAGCAAGACTTCTTTCCACTGAAGCACTTGTCGACAGTATTGTCAAAATACAGGAAAACAATTTATATGTTTCGGTAAAAATATATTTATTTTCATTAATTTTTTTCACTTGCTCTTGCAGGTATAAATTCCAATTACTCCCATTGGCAAGAATAAGACCAAGCTCATTTTTAAGTCGTTTACTTTTTGAAAATATTTCCCCATATAACTGCAATAAAATTTTCGACCGGGCCAGTCGGAAAATTTAAACTATATTAGGAAAATTTAGCAGAACCTGCTAAACATGAAAATGTAAGTTTTTCACAGTCTTGAAATCTTAGTGTCATTTCCATTAAAATATAGTCCACTATTTCATAAAAAAGGGTTCTATACTTAGATCTAATTTCTTCAGGCGAAAGCTTAGCAAGCTCACGTTTGTAATGATTTATTTCTGTAATAGAATTTGCTTTATCAAACATGGTATTAAAAAAATGTTCATTTCTTCTTTTACAGAGCGCCTCACGACAGCGTTTTATATTGGATATGCAAAAATGAATGTCAAGCGACTTTTTTTGAAGAACGTCAAATAGTATGTCCGTGATTGAGAAAATGTCATTAAACACTAATGCCAGAAACGTGAATTCAAAATCTTTACTCTCACCTAAAAATCCTTTCGCAAGGCGGATTGATTTTTAATCAGATTTGTCACAGTTTGTAATAAATTCAAAGACGTCTTTTAATTTATTCCAGTCTTGAACAATCAATTTACTAACTTCGAATTTGAAGTTGTAACAACACCATAAATAAATATAACACAAAACTGTCAAGTTAACTGCAAAGGAACTCACCGGTTGCAGCGAAATCCGCGAAAATAAAAGTAAACAACCATCGCAAACTGAACGACACGTGGGTGTAGTGTACTACGCCTGCAATTCACCGAGAGCGTTGTATGGCGCTGGGCTCGACGTCATCGGATATGCGTTGTCATAGCAACATAGTAGGAAAATCGTAAACTAAACATTGCACCTCTAGCAAAGTCAAAGCGGTTTGCACCACTGTTATAGTGTTTATAATAAAGTTAGATTGAAAGTTTTAAAAAGACATGCCGCCAACGGTTAAGTAAAATATTTATTCGAGATGTACAGTTTATTTTTTACCAATTAGGTGAATAAATGAATGTAAAAACTAAAATTTTAAGAGATATATAATAAATATAGCTGGATGTTTGTTTGTTTATTTTTCCTGGTGAAGTAGCACTTCACCTACTTCTCCCGAATAGCCGCCACTGATGTATACTATTATTCTCTCCATTTTTACCTCCCCTAAAAGTATCGGAGGTGATGTTTTCAGTTTCAGGTCCGATGTCCAGTAGTCGGGTAAATATGTATGTATTTACTACTACTACTAACTTTTACCCTCTTTTGGATATACAGTCGGATAAAATAAGGCTCGAAAAAGAGGGGACAGAGACATTTAAAAGAAGAAGCGTATCAGCATCTAATGGCAATTAAGCGCTACGTAATATTCATTCTGTTAAGGCCGTTTTACATGCTGCAATTCTTCTTTGCAATATGCAATAGTCTTGAACAAAGGCATGCGCAATTTGACAAAAAGTACAAATGTCTTGCCACTGCGCATGCTTTTGTTCAAGACTATTGCAACTTGCAAAAAAGGCCTTTAGTCATATTTAAATAGAAATTTGTTTTATATTGTCAAAGTCTAATGAATAAATACATACTTTGTGTAAACTTTGCTATCGTAATCGTAAAAAAATCACCCTCCGAGATTTATTCAGATCTTAACGTTTCAGTGTCCCTCGATGCCAAAAAACATGTTTTCTCGATTCCGTCGCTCTGTCTTCCTTTTTGCGGCATAGTCAAAAAATTACTTACCCGATTGACTTCAAATTTTGGACAAAAATTAGGGGTCATATGGGGATGACCTGGTAACATTTTGGTAAAAATATTTTGATAAATTATGGCGAAACAAAGTGGAGGCCTAGTGAAATGTTAAAAAATGTATTACTAAGAAACTGCTTATCCAACTTACCTCAAATTTTGCAAGAAAATCAAGAATTATGAAGGAATCAACTGATAAAATGTTGGGATGTATCCAAGTTGGCGGAATGAAATGGCGGCTGTGTAAAATATTTAAAAATTCAGCCTGAAAAGCTACTTAAGGGCATGATTTCAAATTGGGTGCCAGAAATAAGTGTGGCATACAGATGAACTAGTAAAATTGGAGTAATAATTCAAATCGGATGAACAAAATGGTGGGTAAATAAAATATTTGTAATCGTGAAAAAAATCGCACTCTCACGTTTTACATGCCTTCAAGTTTTAGATGTCAAAAAATATGTTTTATCAATTCCGTCGGTTCGTCTGTCGGTTTGGCTGTGTGTCTGTCTGTCAATTCACGGTACTTATAGCTTAAAAACTACGTTCGCGATTGACTTCAAATTTTAAATAAAAATTAAGGGTTACATGGAGATGACTGGTAACATTTTGGTAAAAATCCAATATGGCAAAACAAAATGCCGGACTAGTGGAATATTAAAAAAATTATTACGAAAAAACTAGGTAACCAATTTAGCTTAAATTTTGCAAAAAAATCAAGTATTATGTAGTAATCAACTGGTAAAATTTTGGTACAAATTCAAGATGGCGGAACAAAATGGCGGTTTAGAAAAATATTTAAAAATTCAGCCTGAAAAACTACTTAATTGATTAATTTGCAATCGTGAAAAATTTATCTCAGGTTTTACATATCTTTACGATTTAGAGTCCCTAGATGCCAAAAAATATGTTTTATCTATTCTTTCGCTTTCTCTGTCTATCTGTCAGTTTACGGCATAGCTTAAAAACTGCTGTTTAGAGTGACTTCGAATTTTGGTCAAAAATTAAGGGTCATATAGAAATGACTGATTTCAAATTATGTGCATAAATAATTGTGGTATACAGATGAACTAGTAAAATTGTGAAACTAATTCAAGATGATGGAACAAAATGGCATAATATTCGTAATCCTGAAAAAAACATCTTCTCAAGTTTTACATTTCTTCACGTTTAAGCGTCCTTAGATCAAAAGTTAAGAGACATATGGGGATGACTTGGTCATATTTTGACAAAAATTTAATATACCGGTATAAGATGGCGGCCTAGTGAAACGTTAAAAAAATTAGTACTGGAACTAATTCTCCAATTTCTCTTAAATTTTGCACAAAAAAAATAAAGTTATAAAGGAATGAACTGGTAACATTTTGGTTTGAATATAAGATAACAAAACAAAATGGCGGCCTTTTAAAATATTTAAAAAATCAGCCTGAAAACACTACTTATTAGATTAATTTAAAATTTTGTTTAAGCATTAGGTGCGAAATAGAGATAAATTGGTAAAGTTGTGGTAAGAATTCAAGATAGCGGAACCAAACGGCGGTCAAATATATTTTTTTAAAAAATCAACGTAAAAAAAATCTTATTCAGTTGACTTTAAATTTTACAGAGAAATTAAATTTGAGATAGGGATAAACTGGCACGAATTCAACATGAAGTAACAAAATAGTATGTGTTAATATAAAAACTACTTATTGAATTTATTTTAAATTGTCCCAAAAAGCAAGTGTTGCATAGGTAGCCAGTGACGGCTTGCCAGGGGACGCGGGTGAAGCGCCGCTTCACCTACATTTTCCAATCAATTTACTTAAAAATAAAATTATTTTTAAAATCTGCATTTTTTACATTTTTATAAAAATGTAGTATGTTTTATATAAATTCACATTATTTACTTAATTATACCATTATTTTCTATCAAAAGTCAAAACTAGTGCGTTATATACTCAAAATAATAATAACGACTTAAAAACGTAGCGCGCACCTCATAAGAGCGATCCGTTGAGGCATCACGATCAGCAGTAACATCCGTAATTCCGCATCAGACTCCCCCCGCACGCCTGCTTTCGCGCTTAGATATATTTACGGCAGTTGCTATGGCAACGCAATGGTGATTATCCGTAAGCCAAATAGAGATGGGACGGCGTAAAACTGCTGCTGCAGAATGCAGGCGCTTGTTCGCTAAATATATTATTATGAGTGCCTTCGGAATTCATGAAATTTTGTTATATTATGTACTTATATGACAGGATGCCCCAAATCGTCACATAGAAATAAGCACTTTTCCGTAATTTAGGTACCTAAATGTATTAATTTAAAAAGGATTCAAATTCAATTAGGAAAGTAAAAAACATGATTACAATTTATAATAATTATTATTGTCACACATATTTTTTACAAAAATAAAAAATTATGTATTCTAGATTACAAAAAAATACCTTAATATAACCATTTTTACAACGAGAGTGGAGACAAAAATCCCAATAACTACAAAGGCTTCTGATACCTAAGTATAAATAACTTTTAGATTAATTAACAAGGTTGAGATTTGCCTTAATACTAAAAACCCAACAATTCAGAGCAAAAGTTAAATTTAAAAGTACCTGCTATATGTTTAAAGAAAACACAACTTGCCTGGAAAATTAATAAAAAAATATTAAAGAATCCAAATATATCTATAGCTAACATTTTTCTACTGCACCGGTGTACCCATTGTTTCTTCATAATAATTAATTGTGGAAACCTATGAAAAGTTACACCTGGCAAATGATTTTTGTAATTATTTTTGCAATTATACACAGCCACACATATTCCCAGACATTGTTTTTTGGAATGTAGACTTCTACAGAAGTAAATACATCAGTTATAAAAAAAACTATGCACGAACAATGCTTTTTCAAACTTGTGTAACCTATTACCACTAGTAAAAACTAAAGAATATTGAAAAAACATTGCTTAAAAGGCAAATTTCTATTACAGAGCAATGGAACTAATACTAAATCTTTAGACTGAGAAGGCCGGAGTACGTCACTCACCCGGTCATTGACCTTTGCGGTCGGCGAGAAACGGCGAACATTATAACGCTTACGAAAAGTAACTATCCTGTGTGGTTTTTGATTCTTGGAATAAACCACAACATTTATTTTTACAACTAACTAGAACCACTTCTCAGTGTAAAAATGTAACGAAAGTTATCAGAAATGTCGATATAATTGATACAAAACAGTACTTTTGACGTTTCTGGTAAATCTAATAAAAATTATAATGACATCACTATACAATTGTTTCCAAGGCCTACTTATCTTAGTTTAGTCACCATACTGCACCGTAACTACCTGTGAAATAAAATTAATACTGCTTGTGATTTTTTTCGACTTTTTAAAATAAGACAATAAAAAACATAAAATGTCAAAATAATACAGAATTACTTATCAATGAAAATATGCCAAAATTTACTGATTAATAATATTTGTGTGTTTCATGCTATGTATTATGAGAAATGTATATCGGCAAAATTTTGTCAATTCTTTCTAAAACAAAAAGCGAAAATACTTTTTGTTATGCAGTTTTGTGTAGCTAATAAGATACTTTAATATTAATATTTAATAAATACAACTTTCTATTTAAAATGTTCGAGAAAATTTAAGAAAAAGTTCACATTTTAAACAAAAATTTAAACTTATCCCATTTTGTGATAAATTAAAAGTCTGTTTTTAAATTTGAGTTGTGTAAAACGATATCGTTGACACCCGGTATATTGTTAAATTCAGAACGAATTAAATTCAAGGGAAATTAAAAAAACGGGTACAAGAATATCACATTTACATTTTGCTGTATCTTGTAATAAACTACCGCTAGCTGCCTTAATCTATGTGGTTTTGTGCAAATCTCTATGCTCCTATGCACATGCACATATCCTGTCTTTACAGGTTAAAAAGTAAAAAGTTGGATGTTGCATTAAAAAACAAATGATTCTTCTATATAACTGTAGAACTTGTTGTGTTTTAAAGTCGCCATACATTAACAGACTTGCCTCCAAAATAGTTTCGTATTGTACGATATTATATTATGTCCTGAAATAATAGGGAAACGTAATTTCTATTATATGATAATACAGTAGTATAGAATATTATATTATTTTGCTCAATATAAATGATACCTTTTAAGGACGTTTATTTACGTTTATCAATCATTAAATATCACATAACTCTATTTCCTCGATAAAGTTAGTTTATTACAATGATAAGAAATTTTAAAATATGAAAACTGACATTAAAGATAAGTATATTATTCTGATTAAAATACTATACTTTTTCCATAACTATAACATAATATAAATAAAACACGTTTATTATTTAAGTTTTGTAAGTGCACTTTTTCACTATCCCTGGGGCGACGCGATATAGCTGTAAAGCTTGCGCCAATATACATTGACAAATTAATGTTTTTACTTTCCTCGTAAAAGAGAAGTAATCGTAAAAAAATCATCCTCTGAGATTTTTTCAGATCTTCACGTTTCAGGGTCCCTAGATGCCGAAAAACATGTTTTCTTAATTCCGTCGGTCTACCTGACTATCTGTTCGCAGCATAGTTTAAAAACCACTTACCTGACTGACCTCAAATTGTGGTAGAAAAAAAAAGATCATATCATAAGATCAAGTGAAATGTTAAAAAAAATATTATAATTAATAATACTTATCCAATTCATCTTAAATTTTGCACAAACTTCAAATATTATGTTGGAATCAACTGGTAACATTTTGGAACGAATCCAAGATGGTGGAACAAAATTAATAAAATATTTAAAAATTCAGCCTGAAGAAAATGCTTAATGGTTTGATTTCAAATTGTGTGAATGTGGTATAGGAATCAACTAGTAAAATTGTGGTACAAATTCAGGATGGCAGAACAAAATGCCGGCCAAATAAATTGTTTGTAACCGTGAAAAATCCTCTTTCAGGTTTTACATATCTTCACGTTTTAGCGTCCCTAGATGCCAAAAAATATGTTTAATCAATTTCCGTCGGCCCGTTTATCGGTCTGTCTGTATGTTAGCTCGCGGCATAGCTTGAAAACTAACCCGACTGACTTCAAATTTTAACCAAATATTAAGAGTCATATTGGAATGATCTGGTAATATTTTGATAACAAATCAGTATGGCGAAACAAAATGGTTGAAATGGTAAAAAAAATATTATGAAAAAACTACTTATCCAATTTATTTCAAATTTTGGACAAACATCAAGTAATATCTTGGAATCAAATGGTAGAATTTTGGTACGAATCCAAGATGAAGGAACCAAATGGCGGTATAATAAAATATTTAAAAATTCAGCTTGAAAGAACTACTTAATGGACTGATTTAAAATTGTGTGCCATAACTAATCGTAGTATAACGATTAACTAGTAAAAGTGTGTTACTAATTCAAGTTGGCGGAACAAAATGGCGGCCATATAAAATATTTGTAATCATGAAAAAAATTACCCTCTCAGGCATTACATTTCTTCACATTTTAGTGTCCCTAGATGCCAAAAAACATGTTTTATCAATTCCGTCGCTCCTTCTGTCGGTCTGTCTGTCACTTCGCGGCAGAGTTTAAAAACTATTACTTAATTGACTTGAAATTTTGACCAAAGATTAATGGGTATGACCTGCTTATATTTTGGTTAAAATCCAATATGGCGTAACAAGTTAAAAAAATTATTAGAGTGGTGTAGCATTTGGGGTTAAGATCCAGTGAGAAAAAACAAAAGTCTTATTTTTAAATTGTCGACGTTTCGCCACTTTATTGTTGCATCCTTAGGACACATATATAGACCCTATATCCTGCATGAAACCATATTATCAGTCTTTACCTACTCCGTTGATCCGCAGATATTTCCCAGACATTAAGTTTCTAAATGGTTTTCGTTAACAATCTTCTTGTTGTTATGTTACAGTTTGGGGTTAAGATCCAGTAACAAAAAACAAAAGTCTTTTTTTTAAATAGTCTACGTTTAGGACACATATAGATTTTATATCCTGCATGAAACCCATATTATCAGTCTTTACCTACTCCATAGGTCCGCGGCTATCTCTCTCAGATATTAAATTTTGTTGTTATGTTAGAGTGGTGTATTATTTGGAGTTAGGATCCAGTGAAATTTATTGTTGCATCCTCAGGACACATAAATAGATTTTATATTCTGCATGAAACCCATATTATTAGTCTTTACCTACTCCGTTAGTTTGCAGCTATTTCGCAGATATTAAGTTTCTAAATGATTTTCGGTAACGATCTTCTTGTTGTTGTGTTAGAGTGGTGTATTATTTGGGGTTATCAAATATGTGCCAACCAAAAGAGTAGGTAAAGACTGATAATATGGGTTTTATGTAGGATATGTCCTGAGGATGCAACAATAAAGTTTTGAAACGTCGACAATTAAAAAAAAGTTTTTTGTTTTTTTTACTGGATTCTGACCCCAAATAATACACCACTCTAATATAACAACAAGAAGATGGTTAACGAAAACCATTTAGAAAACTAAAAAAAATATTACTAAAAAAAACTAATTATCCAACTTACCTCAAATTTTGCACAAAATTCCAAGTATCACATACCTAAGAGTGAACTGGTAACATTTTGATATGAATTCAAAACAGCAAAACAAAATAGGGGCCTAATAAAATATTTAAAAAACCAGCCTAAAAATACTACTTATTAAATTAATTTCAATTTAAGTGCAAGTGTTAAAGGTGATATAGAAATAAATTATTGGTAACGTTGTGGTACAAAACCAACAAACAAAATGGCGGCCAAATGAAATTTTTAAGAAATCTACATAAATAAATCTTATTCAATTGACTTTAAATTTTGCTGAATATTCCACTCATGTACATATTTTCCCGTAAGACTGGTAATGTTTTCGAAAAATTATAGCGGAAATACCACGTCGTCTAGGAAACATGGTGTTTCCACTTACCTGGTTAGGTGTGGTTACATATCTAACCAAAAAATGTAATTTTGACAATATGAAACCTGCTTTTGAGAGACGCTAGAGTCCCTAGAAACTGATTTTTTTTTAAGTATCTTTCAAACATTTTTGAAAAGTTGTCAATATGAATAATCGCTTTGGGCTAGTTCAAGAAGAGGAAATTGATGAAAATATAATTAGAAGCGAACCAAGAAACACCGTTAAATCCAAGAAGAGCATCTGGAGACAGTTTATGTCATTCTGCGATGAAAAAAACTATACGTTTGACCAAGATACTCCAGTATCCCAACTAGCAATGATTTTGAAAAGCTGGGTCTTTAATATGCGAAAAATGAACGGGGAGGAATATAAAGAAGGCACGGTAAAAATTATTTGGAATGTGACGGCGAAATTATTGATGAAAAGGTATTTCAATGAATACAAAATTAAAATAAATCCCTTCGAGCAGATCGAATTCAAATCGGCCCGAGACGCAAAAAATGCCAAAAGGAGACATTTGCAAGATATTGAAGGCAAACGCAGAGAATCGGTTTTTTTAAACATACAATGAATTAAAAAATCTAATCGAAGCTTGTGATGAATCAACTCCAGAGGGTTTACAATAGAAGTGTTTTTTCTGTTGTCCTATGAATTAGCCTGGAGAGGAGGAGAAGGTGCAAGAGCCGAAACAACTTTTTTCAAAGGACAAATTCGGAGGAAAAACAGGTAGAATTCAATACAACCCTGTTTTTTCTAAAACATGTCAAGATGGTGGCCGAAAACTCGCCGATTCAAAGTGGTTGGTGAGAAACGAGAGAAGTCCCAGCTTTTGCCCAGTAAGAATTTATAAAGAATTACAAGATAAAAGGAAAAGTATCTCCAACACTCGACTATTTTTGACGCCAAACCCCCATTGGAAAATTTCCAGAAAATGGTTCAAAAACAGCCCAGTAGGAGAAAACGAAATTTCAACTTGGACAAAAAAACAAGCACAGAAATCAGGCCTCAATACCACAAAAAACTTTACCAACCATTCCCTCAGAGCTACTGCCGTGTCCAAGCTGGCCAAAGCGGAGTGTCGGAGCAAAACTTGATAAAAGTTATTTGCAAATGGATCCAAATCACCACAAAAAAAGTATTGAAAAAATGAGGGAACCTGGAAAAGAACCACCTCAACAGCACGTGCATCCAGCCCCTGTAGCAGCATCACCCAGCACAAGTACAAGTAGTGGTCTGACGGCATCTTCTACGTCGTCGCAAAACAACAATGTGGTTAATAATTATCAGAACTGTACCTTTTATTATACAATCAATAATTAAAATTGAATATTTAGATTTATATTAAGTACTTTTCAATATTTAGACAAATAATTTTATTAGTATATTATTATTCAATTTGTGTTCAATTTGTTAGGTATGTATTTAATATTTAGTTAATAAAGCTTAGTTTCCCTGTATTTGATTCGTGGAATATTCCTCCTAAATGCCATTCGTGCTTAAAAATTAATCAGATAATTTTCCACTCATGCGTGTTTTCTCTACAAATTATAAGAAAACACGCATTCGTGAAAAATTATCGGAAATTTTTAAGCACTCGTGGTATTATCCCCGAAAAATTAAATGTGAAAATGGGATAAACTGTTACGAATTCAACATGACATAACAAAATGGCGGTATGTGGTCAATGTATAAACTACTTATTTAGTGTATTTTAAATTATGGCCAAAAGTCAAGTGTAGCATAGGTAGAAAGAAAATGGTAAAATATTGGTAAGAATAATGGAACAAAATGGCGCCCAATAAAAATGTTTGAAAAAAAGTAATGGGTGTCCAATTTTGACATTCCGATTTAAACTGGCCGCCATTTCTAAAAATCTTAGTTGACAGTTTTCTTATAGTGACAGATGTAAAGAGAAAACTTTGCGATTAGTTGTGTCTTGGTCGACATGGAGCGATTATCCATCGAAGAACGAGTATTTATTGTGAAATGTCATTACCAAAATGGGGAATGTTTTGCTGAAACTGCAAGAAGATGCCGTACGCGTTTCGGAAGAAATGCAGCACCATCTGTTAAGGTAATTGAAAATTTTATGAAGAAATTTGAACAGACTGGGTCCGTAACAGCTAATAGACAACATGTTCACAATCGTGGTGTCCAATCAGAAGTAAAAATTGCTGCGGTGAGGGCTAGTGTTGATGAAAGCCCGAAAATGTCAGTTCAAGTCAACATTAAAAAATCGAGTCTGCATAACATTTTAAAGAAAGATCTGCATTTGAAAGCATATAAAATACAGTTGACTCAAGAAATAAAACCAAACGATCATGTGTCACGTCGTACGTTTGCTAATTGGGCCTTAGAAAGAAAGCAAGAACGGAACGATTTCTTTCACAAAGTAATTTTTAGCGACGAAGCTCACTTCGAAGTTGGTGGATACGTAAATAAGCAAAATTGCAGAATATGGGGTGACGAAAATCCAAGAGAAATACTGGAGAAACGACTGCATCCAGAAAAAGTAACTGTGTGGTGTGGTTTTTGGGCGGGAGGTGTGATTGGGCCTTATTTCTTCCAGAATGAAGCCGGTGATGCAGTTACTGTGAACGGAGCCCGATACAGGACAATGCTGACAGATTACTTGTGGGATGAATTGGAAGGTATGGATGTCCAGAACATATGGTTTCAACAGGACGGTGCCACTTGCCATACCGCAGATGAAACACTGAATGTTTTAAGGCAGAGATTTGGCGATAGAATAATTTCTCGAAGAGCTGACGTTAACTGGCCGCCTCGGTCGTGCGACCTCACACCATTAGATTATTTCCTATGGGGCTTTTTGAAGGAAAGAGTTTACGTTAACAATCCTGGAACAACTGAACAGCTTAAAGTTAAAGTTACTCAAGCAATTGGACAAATTGGACAGAATGTCTGCGAAAATCGTAGAACTTCTCTTCTCAACGTCAGTAGAGGCGGAGGTGTACTTTTTGCAGTCAAACAATATTTTACGGCCACAATTATTAAAACAAGTCTTGTCTCAGATACATTCCCTAGTATAGACATTTTGGGATTGCGCATCACTCGGAGATTTTTCGAAATTATTGTAATTGTTATGTATATTCCGCCTACTTTCGCAGCATATGAGGAGTTATTTGGGATTCTTATTGCCTTGCCTGCTTTAAATATGTATTTAGATATTATATTTTTAGGTGATTTTAATATTCCGGAATACCGAAAAAATATGAATATAAGCGATATCGTGTGTAGCTCAAAAATGCAAGCCGTTAATAAATTCCAAAACTTCTTTAATTTCAAGCAATTAAATACGATAGAAAATTGTAATAAAAGGCTTCTTGATTTAGTTTTTTGTACCCTAAAATCCTGTTGTGTAACTGAATCTGATGAGTCAGTGATATCCATTGACTTACATCACCCCGCTTTATTAATTTCTTTTCCGTTTTACATTCACAAACAAAATAAGTTTAAACTGAAAGAGAATTTAGCATATAATTTTCCGAGAATGTACCAGCTTCTGTCCGAACATGATTGGTCGTTCCTTAACGAGGAACCTAATGCTAACCATGCGGTCGCAGCATTTTATCAGCACTTAGATATTATTTTCGGAGATACAGTTCCGATAACGCAGGCTAAACATAGTAAATATCCTCCTTGATTTACAAGTGATATACGGATTTTATTAAAAAAGAAGGAATCCCAGTGGCGTACGTATAAGCGGTGCAAGCGAGTAAATGATTATGAAGCTTTTAAACTAACCAGGCGGACGGTAAAATATCTCGTTAACATATCCTACCAATCCTACTTAGCTAATGTAGAAACAAAATTTAAGAGTAATCCCCAGTCATTCTGGTCCTATATAAATTCTAGGAAGTCATGCGGTACTCTGCCTTCTACGATGTCTTACCTAAATTCCGAACTGAACAACCCTATGGACATTGTTAACTCATTTGCAAATATGTTTAAGGAATCTTTTATAACATCTACTGATTATGCGCACACATATGATTCAAATATTAGTCATGTTTTAATTTCATTGTTTAACATAACGCCTGAAGCCACTGAAACTGCATGTAAGAAACTAAAAGTTAAATTTACCACTGGGCCTGATCTTATCCCTTCATTTATTGTGCGTGACTGCGCAAGTGCTTTTGCCAAATCTTTAGCAGTTATTTTTAATTTATGTGTGCAAAACTGCACTTTTCCAGATGTATGGAAAAAATCAAAAATCTGCCCAATCTTTAAAAAAGATGATAGGAGTAAAATAGAAAACTATCGACCTGTTGCTATAATATGCAATTTTAGCAAAGTCTTTGAATTTGTTATTCACGCCCAGTTATCTTTTTACGTTACTCCTCTTCTAATTGATCAACAACATGGTTTTGTATCTGGTAGATCGACTGTAACAAATCTTTGTACTATTACTCAATACATTGCTGAGAGCCTGGATTGTAATACACAGGTTGACGTTATTTTTACAGATTTTTCTAAAGCGTTCGATCGTCTTGATCACGGTATCCTACTTACTAAATTATCCAGTTTTGGCTTTTCGGGAAACTTGGTTAAATTTTTGCAAAGCTACCTTTTAAGTCGGTCTCAATTTGTGCAGTATCGGTGTCATATTTCAGATACTTTTGTTGCCACGTCGGGTGTTCCCCAGGGGTCTGTCCTGGGTCCCTTATTTTTTAACATTTTTATAAATGACATCGTTAACGGTATGAATAATAATTGTTTGCTTTATGCTGATAATTTAAAAATATTCCGCACAATTGACTGTCTTGATGATTGCCGGAACTTGAGTCTTGATCTTCTTACACTTGGTCAATGGTGTGAAAAAAACAAACTGTCCCTTAACATCAATAAATGTAATGTTTTAACATTCAGTAGAAGTAGAATTCCTATGCAGTATGAGTATCATATGGACGGTGTTGCTTTGAAACGAGTTGAAAATTTTAAAGACTTGGGAGTCATATTTGATAGCAGGTTTTCATTTATCCATCACATCGAGGATATTGTTGCCAAGTCTTATCGGATTTTAGGATTTCTTATACGATCTAGCCGGGAGTTCAAGTCATCTGAAACCTTGTGCTCACTTTTTTATTCTCTGGTTCGTAGTAGGTTAGAGTATGCCTCCTCTGTTTGGCACCCTAATTATCAAGTGCATATTGACAAATTAGAAAGCGTGCAGTATAAATTTTTAAAATTTCTGAGTTTTAAAATTGATGCGTCTTACCCACCTTTTGATATTTCCCGACAAAGTCTACTTTTAAGATTTAAATGGGACACCCTTGAGAAAAGAAGACAATATTTTCTGCTCATATTTCTGTACAAGTTAATAAATAATAAAATGTCTGCTCCTAATCTGCTATCTCAAGTTACTTTTCACGTGCCCGCTAGATCAACTCGGTCATCACCATTATTCTACCTTCCAAAATCTAGAACGAACGTTTTAAAATTCCCCCCACTGCACAATATGTATTCTATTCACAATCGCTTGAAGGATTATTTGGATATTTTCCATTGTAATGATAAAAATATTAAATCTGTTAGTTCTAGTTATTTATAATTATATAGTATGTTCAATATTTGATAAGTTATTTTAGTTTTAGTTATTTAACTATATATGTTAGCTATTTGATAATTTATATTGCTGGATATATATTTGTTTATCTGTATAACTTAATATTTGCTGTGTATCCTGCCCAATAATAGGGGCTACTGCCCTGTGGGGTAGTGTAAATAAATAAATAAATAAATAAATAAATAAAATGTTATCGCAAATTTTGAGAACAGAATATTAGCATGCCAAAGAAGTAGAGGGGGTCACTTGCTGGATGTCATTTTTCATTATTAACCGCAATAGTTGTACTTCAAAATAATATAATAATATTATAACATTTAAAGTGTTTTGTGTATTTTATTCCTAAATTAAATCGGAATGTCAAAATTGGACACCCGTTATATGTACCCCATGTATACTGTGGCTATCTACTGAACTAAATTGGGTCACACTTCACTATTCCTAACAGATGGAAAAAAAATCATAACGAGGGAATATCCGGGTAAAGGAAATTTACCGATTTTTATATTTTGCGCATGTAATAAATACATATCATCACTCAAATGCAAAACTTAAATCAGATCAGTTCGCGTATGCCCGCCTTAACAAGAAAGATGAAAAAATTAAGAATACCGGTGAAAGTTTTTTTTTCTTAAAGGAAACCTGCTTTACAACATCGCGGCAATGAACTTGCCATCGGACGAAGGTACTAGGTCAAGATTGTTGTTAAAATCCTTTAGCATAGAACATCAATTTGCTTAATTACTTAACCTCTTTACTTACACTAAACAATTGAATATTTTTTCAAAGTTGTGTGTTTTATAACGGCATTATTTCTTTCGTTATACTTATATTTAGGAATACAGTTACAACCTTTTACTTCCCAGGAAAATGGGAACTATTGCAATCGTGAAAAAATCACCCTCCGAGATTTTTTCAGATCTTGACGTTTTAGGTCTCTAGATGTCTCAATTCCATCGGTCTGTCGGCCTGTTCGCGGCATAGCTAAAAACCACTTATCGGATTGACTTCAAATTTTGGTTAAAAATTAAGGGTCATACGGGGATGACCTGGCAACATTTTGGTAAAATCCCATACGACAAAACAAAATAGCGGCTTAGTGAAATGTTAAAAAAAATATTATTAAAAATTACTTATCCAATTTATCTCAAATTTTGTACAAAAATCTAGTATTATTATAAAAATTTAGTCATATCTTGAGAAATATTAATCCCTCGTCAATAATAATGTGTTTAATGAATTTCTGAGCTCAAAAAACCTATAAAACCACATATTATCATTGCATGTTGCAAAGAAATTTCTCCGTCAAAATTTTACCTAAAAAATCCATATATTTATTTACATGCAAAATTTTTGAACATTTTTTGGGAAATCGATATTGCTAAAACTTCGTTTATGTACTAATTTTATGCCATTAAAAACGAAAAAAAACATTTATTTTGTCCTAAGATGTATGGTTGAACTTTTATAGCTCTCTGAAATGTCACGAATTTTCAAATATTTATGTATTTCTTGTAAAAATTTAGTTAAATCTTGAGAAATATTAATCCTTTGTCAACATTAATGTGTTTAATGAATTTCTCAGCTCAAAATACCTATAAAACCACATATTATCATACCATGTTCCAACAGAAATTTCTCCGTCAAATTTATACCTAAAAAAATCCATACATTTACATGCAAAATTTTTGAACTTTTTTTGGAAAATCGATTTTGCTAAAACTTCGATTACTATGAAATATTATGCCATAAAAAACGAAAAAAACATTTATTTTGTCCTAGGATGTATGGTTGAACTTTTATAGCTCTCTGAAATGTCACGAACTTTCAAATATGTATTTATTTGAAATAAATACATATTTATTTGAATATTCAATAATTTTTAGTAATTTATATTTATTGAAGAAAAAAATACAAACATCAAACTAAAACATATCTATACTTCTATACTAATACAACTCAAACTCAAACCGCTTGAGGTAAAAGGCTGAATTTTGCCATACAGGTTGATTTTAGGGTGTAGAGGTTTGATGAGAACGGATTTTTCAAAACTCAAATTCCAACGGGTGTGAAACCACCCCTTATATATTACAAAATTTTTATTTAAAAAACGGCCAATTTTTCGGAAAAACGCTTGAAAACGTGTTTTTTATTTTATTTTTTTACATATTTTAGGATTTTTCAAAAATTCATACAGGGTCTTCAAAGGGGTGAAACCACCACTTAAATAATACAACATTTTTTTTACTCAAAAACCGGTTAGTTTCTCGAAAAAACGCTTGAACACGTGTTTTTTAATTTATTTTTTACATAGTTTAGATTTTTTAAAGAATGCATACATAGTGTCCAAAGGGGTAAAATGATCCCTTAATACTATAATATATTTTATTTAAAAAACAGTTAGTTACTCGGAAAACGCATGAACATAATATGCTTTATATTTTATTCTTTTACATATTTTAAATTGTTTTTAAAAACCCAGTCATGGTGTCCAAGGGGATGGAACCACCCCTTTAATATTATATTTTTTATTTAAAAAACCGTTCGGAAAAACACTTGAACACGTGCTTTTTATTTTATTTTATTACAAATTTTAAGATTTTTTATAAATTCATACAGGGTTTTTGAAAAAATCGATTCGTTGACTAATTTTTGCGATCTTTCTCAAACCGTTTGCCGTACAAAGCTGAGCATGTGCAAACAGCTTGCTTGCAGAGTGCAGAAGTTCGATAAGAAAGGATTCTTCGAAACTCAGTATTCAAGGGGGTGAAACTACCCCTTAAATGTTTATAGTAGACTCGAAAGTTCTCAAAATAAAACCGCTTCTTGGTTTAAAGGACCAGCTATATTAACTCCAAAAATAGCACAGCAGATGAAATAAATCTTGCTTTGTTGGAAAAAATTACTGCTCCACAATTAACAACTACTCAATAGATGTAGTTATAGGCCAAGAAAATGCGGTTAATTATCCCATCGAGTTCCTACACTCTCTAAACCCTTCAGGAATTCCTCCTCATGAGTTAAGTTTAAAAGTGGGGGCACCAGTGATGTTTATTCGAAATTTAAAACCACCAAAATTGTGCAATGGAACTCGGCTACAGGTTAAAACATTACAAGACAATGGAATAGAGTCTGCTATTATTTCTGGCCCTGGTCTGAGAGAAACAGTTTTCATACCACGTATCCCTTAAATTGCGTCAGACTATCCTTTTCAGTTTAAACGTGTACAGTTTCCTTTAAAGCTTTGTTTTGCCATGACAATTAACTAAGCTCAAGTAGGGATAGCCAGGATCGATTCGATTATGAATTGAATCGATCCCTTTAAACCGATGCATTGGAGGAATCGAATCGATTCTAGAATTATAAATCGATTCGTCTAATCGATTCTTTTACCCAAAAAATCGAATGGATAAACAATACGTTTACTTAACCATAATACCATAAAACTTTTAACACAATAATAGTTTATTAAATTTTTTATACTGCAACATAAAAAAAATAGTTCCGATTTATTGCCTTCGGTGTAAACGCACCACAAATATTTACGTTATGTCGTGGTTTACTCGTTCTAGTGAAAATTGGAATCATTTAATTCACCTTTTTTGCGGTTCGCATGTTCTCAATATTCTCGTTTATTTATTTCTTGGGCGGTTTTAGAGAGTTTGTGACAAATATACAATATTCCTTGTGAGCTCGAGATATTGTTAATTGTATCTGATCAGTATAATATGCCTCCAAAAACAAGTACTGTTTGGAAACATTTTTTGGTGATGATGGCGACAATAATAAATCTGCTCGTTGCAGACATTGTAATACCACAGTCAAGTATTCAGGCAATACAACAAATCATGGAATAAACATAGCTACAGCTTCGGAGACAACATCAGTTCTGTAAGTTAATGTACATTTATTATACATTTACAACATTTAAAACTGGTTATTTGTTATTTATTTTTGTTTAGATCTGACTGAGGCTCTGACTGTGGTTTAGGCAGTTTAAAAGAAACAGTCACAGACATAGATGCAATGCCATCGACATCTAAAGTGCAAACAATTAAAACTTTTTTTGCTAACCCGGAATCTAGTGGTAAAAATAGCAGCAGTATATTAGAGACTATTCCAAGAAAACAATCAGTGGAAGAGGAGGTAACTTCAGTTCAAGGTTCGTCATTATTTTCTTTAGACCTAGATATAGGTGCGCCAAAAAAAAATTAAAACTTTTACCAATTAATGAAGGTTTTTGTAGAATTAAGTCTTTTGAACAGAGAAGGCAAAAGCACATTAATATAACCGATGGATTATTGTACATGATCGCAAAAGATGCATTACCTTTTTCTACTGTTTAAAAAGAGGACTTTAGATATTTTTTAAAAACAACACAGCCCTTATACAAAATACCTTCTAGACAAACTATAACTAGATTAATGGACAAAAAAAATGAAGACTTAAGCAACATTACAAAAAATATGTTTAAAAATGTACCTGGTTTTGTATTGACTACCGACATTTGGACTGAAACCCAAACCACTATAAGTTATTTAGGTCTAACAGGACATTTTTTAAATTTGTCTGAATATGAACTTAAGTCGATAGTTATTGGTGTTTTTTAACTGTTTGAAAGTCACACTGCCTCTTATATTCAAGAAAATATTTTGAAAATTTGTAGAGATTGGAATATCGAACTAAACAAAGTAAATGTAGTGGTAACTGACAACGGTAGTAATATCGTTAAAGCTGTAACTGACATTTTTGGCAAAGAGAAACACTTATTTTGCTTTGTCCATACTTTAAATCTGATTCCAACTAAAGCTATAGATCTGTCAGGACATAATCAAGCAAGTCATTAAGAACATAAAAAGGATTGTTACATTTACAAAGTAGTCAGTATCAGCTTCAGACGAACTTAGGCGGATACAGGTTACTCAAGAAGATTAGAAAATTCCACCCGACATTTCATATGATAGATCGTTTGATTTTGGTTAGCGAAACAGTCAGTATTATGTTATTAAAATTTCCAAATTCGCCGCCAATGCTCTCAGCGTATGAGGTAAAAATTGCCAAACAAATGACAAAATTATTAAAACCATTAGAGGCCGTAACTGTTGAGTTATGTGGAAGTAATTATATTACATGCAGTAAAGTTATCCCGATAATAAACTGTATGACCAAAGCTTTAAATAATTATAACCCAACCATGGAACCTGTAATCGAATTAAAAAAATTATTGTGGAACAAACAGAAAAAAGATTCAGAAACGTAGAACTTTTAAAGTTATGTGCAGTCTTAACCATTCTAGAACCCAGATATAAAGACATTCATTTTAACAACTCACTGGCTTTTAGTTCAAGTTTGAAATTTATTTCTTCAACAGTCAAAGCAGTTACTATTGAGGAAGAAAAATCAGATGACACTAACTTAGAAACCATCAGTACTGAAAATAAGACCTCAGCAGATACTGAAAGTTTATGGTCATACCATGACTCGTTGGTTTGAACTGAAAGTTCTAAATCCTCAATTGCAACTGATGATGACTTGCATGTGGAACTTAAACGTTATTTGCAGCATCCTGTTGTAAAAAGAACAGAAAATCCACTTCATTTTTGGAAAAATGTGCAATGTATATATCCTAATTTATCAAAGTTAGTATTTAAATATTTACCATGTGTTGCTACATCGGCGCCATCCGAAAGGTTATTTTCCCAGGCAGGCCATTATTTAAAACAGGATCGAAATAGATTAAAGCCTATCCGACTTTCTAGCCAACTATTCTTGGGATCATTTAGCATTGAAGAGTGGCTAGGTCAAGGGTCAAGAATGAATTAATTATTGGTTGAGTTTGGTTTATTATTATTATTATCTGTCTTGTCAGTTAGCACTATTTTTATTTATAACTATTTATGTTAATTGCGTACATTTATTATAATAAAACCTTTTAAGAGTAATAAACCTATTTTATTTATTGCCCCACCACAATTGATCAAGCCTAGAGGACATAGGTTCAATATTTTTCGAATCGATTCGATTTTTTCCACGAATCGATTCAAATTACCCGATTATTGCATCGAATCGATTTGTTTTTAGCTAATCGAATCGATTCAACTGAATCGATTCATTATAGAATTTTGGCCATCCCTAAGCTCAAGTAGAGCTGGAGTAGACTTGCGCTACGATTGTTTTTCCCATAGTCAACTCTATGTCTCATGCCCTAGAGTAAGTTCGCGCCAGCTTGGCTATTTTACAGCCAGAGAATGCAACAACAAACGTGGTTTATAAAGAGGTACACAAATGAGGAGATTTAAGTACTTCTTTACATCCCTTTCATTATAGTCATATATGCGAACGAAGTCGCGGGTACCCGTTAGTAAATATATAGATAAATAGATTACACCTAAAGAAAATATATTAATAAAAAAATTATAAAAAAATATTACCGACTTCAAAAAAAAAACACTAAAAATTAAAAAATAACATTTTGTATCATAAATAATTACGAAATTGTAGTGGTGGATTCATGATTTAAAACTATTTTTTGGACATTTCGCCTTAAACAAAATTTGAATTCAAAAGAAGATAATTACCTGATAAGATCAATAGGCAGTCTTAAGTTCTGGGTCCACTATGAAGGTATCCGAGGAACGACACTGAGAAATGTTTGTTTTCTGGACGTTTCGGGGGAAAGTCTTCAGCAAATCCACAAATAAAAAACTAAAAGCAGAAAATTTCTTATGTTTAGTATCAGAAATATAACCAGAATGGCTAATCTCTAACAAAATGTCAATGAATGTCAATTTAAAGGTGTTATTAGAATAAGGTGAGAAAATATGGGTACCTAGAGTCTGTTCATTTTAATTTATTGTATTTTGTTTGAGATGTCCTTTTTTTACTTCAGTATTTAGAAAATTTAACCATGTGTTATTAAAACAACAAGATGCTACACAGTTATCTTTATTTAACAATATTAACGCACTCTCTTTTATTTTACGTTTTTTTGGTACCTTCATAGTGAACCCAGAACTTAAGACTGCCTATTGATCTTATCGGGTAATCATCTTCTTTTGAATTCAAATTTTAAAAATAGTTTTATATTATGTATTACCTTTAAATTTTGGCCTTATGCAATTGGGGGCAAACGAATTCTTAAATACTTAATAACAAAAAGACATTTATATATACCATGTCTATTCTTCGTTTGACGCTGATTTCATAAAGTAAGTCAAATTTTGAAGATGGAATAAAATATTATTTTTTACTTTTTATTGGTTTTTTTAAGTCGCTTTCATTTTTTTATACAATTTTTTATTTCATCCTTTTTATGTTTTATTGCAAAAGTTAGCTTTAAAATATACGGTGTGGAAAAAAGTATGGACTACCCCTAATAATTTGTTGGTTTGTAGCTTTTATGGAAAATGCTCGAACACGTTAATTTAGTTTTTTAGTTTCCCACGTTCTGATAAAATTGATTTGTTGTGGCATGTGATACATCGTTTGGAAGCTCTTGTTTCGCTCAGTATGTTCCTAGATTTTGGTGTGATTCTGTTGTGCAATTTCAAAATGGCGACCGTTTAATTGTGCGTGGAAAAAAAGTATGGACTACCCCTAATAATTTGGTAGACTTCAGGTTTTATGGAAAATGCTCGGATACGACAATTTAGTTTTTTAGTTTCCCACATTCTGATAAAATGTATTTGTTTTTTATTGACATCTGTCAGAAATATGACAAATGTCAAATAATTGAGCAAGCGCCATTCTTAAACGGAACGACCGAATCGGATTAAAATCTAGAAACATACCGAGTGAAACCAGTATCACATGACATATGTTGCAATTAAAAAAATGTCGATTATGTCATATTTTTGACAGATGTCAGTAAAAAAAACTAATACATTTTATCAGAATGTGGGAAACTAAAAAATTAAATTATCGTGTTCGAGTATTTTCAATAAAACCTGAAGACTACCAAATTAATAAGGGTAGTCCATACTTTTGTTCCACGCACAATTGAACGGTCGCCATTTTGAAATGGCACAGTAAAATCGCACTAAAATCTAGGAACATACTGAGTGAAACAAGATCTTTCAAATGATGTCTCACATGCCATATGTTATCATTTAAAAAAAATGTCGATTACGACATATTTTTGACAGATGTCAATAAAACAACAAATAAATGTTATCAGAATGTGATAAACTAATAAACTAAATTACTGTGTTCAAGTATTTTTCATGAAACCTGAAGACTACCAGATTATTAGGAGTAGTCCATACTTTTGTTCCACGCAGAATTGAACGGTCGCCATTTTGAAATGGCACAGTGGAATCGCACTAAAATTGAGGAACATACTGAGTGAAACAAGAGCTTTCATATGATGTACCACATGCCATATGTTACCATTAAAAAAAAATGTCGATTACGTCATATTTTTGACAGATAAATAACAAATAACCAATAAATGTTATCAGAATGTGACAAACTAAAATACTAAATTAACGTATTCGAGCATTTTCCATAAAACCTACAGACTACCAAATTGTTAGAGGTAGTCCATACTTTTTTTCTTCCACACTGTATATATATATATATATATATATATATATATATATATATATATATATATATATATATATATATATATATAAATACATAAATCAGGGATTTTTCTTATATTTAGATCTCGAAACCTTATTTTCTTGTGTCTAGGTTAATAGTAAATCACAATTTTTGAGGTTTGCTTGATTTCTACAAAGCATTTTTTTTATTATAACGAAAAACACATGAAAAATATATACAAAGACGCAAACATTATATACATACTAGAAACATTAAAAGGTAATTACCTTATTACCCCTTCACTGTAAAACCGCTTTTGATTGGCCTTGAGTCTCGAGCGACCCTAAATTTTAGAGTACCAGCCGTCACTGTTTAAAGTGGCCTATCTGGGTTAAAATTTCGTATATTCGTAATAAAAATACCACAATAATGGTACTTCTATTCTATAAAAAAAAGACATCTATACATATTTACAGAAAATTAGCAATAAACATTTTAAAAAATTAAAATAATTAGTAAAACTGCACTTCATGTCATTGAAAAACCGCGAAAATCGTATCAAATACGATATTTTCCTAAAACTCCCCTTTTCCATTTAGTCCACCTCTCCCACTATCCATTTCAATCATTGTTACAAAAAAATGTTTTGTGCTAAGAATAGGTATTTTATATTTTGAATATTCATGATTTATAACAACCAAAAAAACCTGACGAAAAAATAGATGTACTCCAGGGAGTAAGAAAAGTACTTTTTTACTTCCCTCATAAAGGGAAGTAATCGAGAAAAATCTCCCTCCGAGATTTTTTCAGATCTTTACGTTTCAGGGTCCCTACATGCCGAAAAACCTGTTTTCTCAATTCCGTCGCTCTGTCGGTCTGTTTGTTCGCGGCATAGCTAAAGAACTACTTATCTGACTTCAAATTTTGGTCAAAAATTAAAAGCTATTATGGCAAAATACAATGGCGGCCTAATGAAATGTTAAAAAATTTTTTACTAGAAAACTACTTATCCGATTTACCTCAAATTGTGCATACAATCAAGTATAACGCAGTAATCAACTGGTAAAATGTTGGTACGAATCCAAGATGGCAGAACAAAATGCCGGCTTAATAAATATTAAAAATTCGGCCTGAAAAACTATTTAATAGACTGCTTTCAAATTGTGGTATAGAGATGAACTCGTAAATCTGTGGTACTAATTCAAGATGGCGGAACAAAAAGGAGGCCAAATAAAAATTTTAAAAAATCTTATTCAATTGACTCTAAATTTTGAAGAAAAATTAAATGTGATAGGGGATAAACTGGTTTGAATTCAGCATGGTATAACAAAATGGCGGTATGTGTCAATGTCAAAACTACTTATTGAATTTACTTTAAATTATGCCCAAAAATCAAGTGTGGCATATTTAGAAAGTGGCAAAATATTGGTAGGAATCCAATATACTGGAACAAAATGGCGTCCAATAAAAATGTTTGAAAAGACAGTACACTGTGTCCCAGATTGCTTGTAATCACAGGGTTTCTCGGAAACCAGCAGAGATATAACTTTGCGGTTTTCGCGACCCTGTGTCACTTTTTCGAGAAACTTTGAATGCCGCAAACAGAATTGTGCCACATCGTTTCGTTCCCGAGATACAGGGTGAAATAGAGATTTTGCGCTTTTGGGGGTGGTATCATATTTCGGACACCCTATCAGATAGAGAAAAGGTAAAAACTGCTATGGATAGATATTTTTACGTACAATCCAGTGTTGTAGTCGCACAAATTTTTAGACAATCCGTTTTTGAGATATAGCCCAAACTTAGTATTTTTTAAATGGGACACCCTGTATTTTTTTATTCCAAAAAATTCGCATTTATTTTTCTCTTTAAAATGATGTATCACACTATGCACTTTTGACGTAAACTAAACCTTATAACGCTATATTAAAAGAAAAACGTAAGTTGGCCATGGAAATATGGGTAGATATTAAAAGTGTCCAGAAGCAAAATTAAACAACATAAAAAATTAATAACCATTTTTTTACTATGAAATAAATAAACTTCATAATCTTGATAAACTTAATCACAATACTAAACAAATTCTACATAACTAGAAAAACTGTTCAAAATGGCCACCCCCCTCACGAACACATAATTGGCACACAGTGCGAATTCTTCTTAGAGCATTCATCATTATTATAGGTCTATCTTCCAATGATCTAAATGCCTGAATGGTTGCATTTTGCAGCTGCTCCATCGTATTGACTGGATTCAGGTAAATTTTGTTTTTTAAGTAATACCAAACGAAAAAATCTAATATTGAGAGGTCTGGCGACCTAGCAGGCCACTTTACTGGTCCATTTGTACCAATCCAGCGATCGTGAAAATTTTCAAATAGAAGTGGCCTTATAATTTGCGCATTGTGTTCAGGAGCACCGTCCTGCTGAAAGTAAATATTGTGCAGATTTGCTAGCGGCAAGTTATCCAATAAATCCGGTAGTATTTGATTTAAAATTGCTAGATATCTATCTGCTGTTAAATTATTATTGTAAATATGGAATGTAATCTTTGTTCCCAATATAAAGCAAGCGACGCTAAACCCAAACCTTCCTTGCTGCTGACGTTCTCTTGTTAAAAATTGGTTTTCCGTATACCAGTGCCTATTATTATGCCTGTTAAAAATACCACTACAACTTATATAGGCTTCGTCGGTCCATATAACCTTGCTACCGAAGTCAGGGTCATTTTGGGTTTTTTGAAGATACCAGTTAACAAAAATTTAGACGCCTTTCTGCATCTCCAGGATGCAATTGTTGTACTACATCTACTTTATAAGGCTTATATTTATGTTTTCTTAATATCCTTTGCGTTTGTGATTTTGACACCCCCACTGTTTCCTGAATATGCCTACATGAATTCGCGTGATTGGCCTGAATACTTGCTAATACAACAATCTCATTGTTCTCGTGATTTCGTTTATTATATGTTTTAGCCCTGTGCCTTGAAAATGATCCATCATTAATTAAATTTAATTTAATTCGGCGAAAAATTGCCTTGTGTGGCTGAGGCCTTTCTGGATATCTACGATATAAAAAAAGCTTTTGGAAATAGTCCATAACTCAAAGTGGAATTGAAAAAAAATTTTGAAAGGAGGTTCATAATAATTTAAGCGCTTGGTGCTTACCTGTTAAAGAATAAATCAGATGCTTGATCACTGTTTTCATGACATTCAATAAAACAAACCATCATATCATACTTATGACTATTTTCAAAATTATTCATTTCTTCTTAATATCTATTAATTTACCTGTTAGAATTATTGTAACTCGTATGATAAGAGGATAAACACGGCAATATTTGATATATTTAAGAAACAAATAGTTTTGATTTTTGTTTCCATGCCATATTTCCATGGCCAACTTACGTTTTTCTTTTAATATTGCGTTTATAAGGCTTAGTTTACGTCAAAAGTGCATAGTGTGATACATCATTTTAAAGAGAAAAAAAAAGGAAAATTTTTTGGAACCAAAAAATACAAGGTGTCCCATTTAAAAAATACTAAGTTTGGGCTATATCTCAAAAACGGTTTGTCTAAAAAAAATTTCGATTACAGCACTGGACTCTACGTAAAAATATCTATCCATAGCAGTTTTTACCTTTTCTTTATCTGACAGGGTGTCCAAAATATGATACCACCCCCAAAAGCGCAAAATTTCTATTTCACTCTGTATCTCGGGAACGAAACAATCTGGCACAATTCTGTTTGCGGCATTCAAAGTTTCTCGAAAAATTGACACAGAGTCGCGAAAACCGCAAAGTTCTATCTCTGCTGGTTACCGAGAAACCCTGTGATTACAAGCAATCTGGGACACAGTGTACCGGGTGGTCGAAATTGGTCTGTTTTAACAGAGAAAACCTATTTCCTGACTAGATAGAGCAAAACTGACTTAGGTGTCATGGGCTCGATTTCTGAGAAATGTTTAATGGCAAAAACCGCCTGCCGTTATTTTCACTGCCAACTGAGATATAGGGCGTTTTTCAATTTTCGGCCATTTTGAAAATTGTCCATAACTTTTTTATTTTGCGGAATATTAACATTCTGCAAAGACATTCTAAAGGCACTTTTTTATGTGCAATCCAGTGGCGTACTCAGATTTTTTCTATAGTTGTCCGTTTTATCATAAATAGGCAAAACTTTTTTTTTTTCAAATGGAAATCATAGTTGGCTATAAATTATAAAAAATGCTCGCGTTTAGCCCTTTTCAGTGATATAAAGTTGTAGGTACTTATTTTCAAAAATAACGAAAATATTAGGTGTTTTTGGTTTACATCGAAGTAGGCCTTGGAATAATGACGCGCGTTCAATATTTTGAATATATTGCTGTCAGATTACTGTAGTCTGGTGTAATTATTGCGTTTTGGTGTTATCTTTATAAAGTTGTGTTAAGTTGCTGACAAAATATGTTTGAGAATTATGAAAAGTATGATATGTTAAAATGTTACATATTATCTAACGAAGTTCCTGAAGCAGCTAGTGAATTATATTTTAATACATTTCCCGAGCGACGTCAACCGGATAACCGAATTTATCAAACATTAAAAAGTAATTTAGTAAATTACGGAAGTTTTAAAAAGTTAAGAACAAGACATTATGAACTAAAGGAAGAAAAGGAAATCCAGCAGCTAAATATAATTGGTGAGGTATTAGATCATCCTGGCACCTCCTCTCGAACATTGGCTAATATAACGAATGTTCCAAAGACCACCGTTTTAAAAATACTCAAAAAACATAAATTCAAACCGTACAGAACGAGAAGAGTTCATCAACTCCGTGAAGGGGACGCCGCTAGAAGATTGAGATTTTGTCAGTGGTATGAGCAAAAATTCATGGAGAATGAGAATTTTCCATTAAATATTATTTGGAGTGATGAATCCAGAGTAGATACTTCTGGTATATTTAATAGATATAATTCATATCACTGGTCCACTGAAAATCCACACGTAGTTGTGCAACAAGACCGGCAAGGTCGGTGTGGATTCAATATATGGGTGGGGATATTCCGAGGAAGATTTGTGGGACCTTATTTTTACGATGGAAATTTAACTGCAGATGATTATGTAAATATTTTGCGCACATATATTGTCCCTTTGTTGGAAGACATACCTTTAGCTGATGCCAGAAATATCTACTATCAACAAGATGGTTGTCCCCCGCACAATGCAAGGATCACAACTGATCTTTTAAACTTCGAATTTCGAGAAAATTGGATTGGTACGTGGGGCCCCATACCTTGGCCTGCTAGGTCCTGTGACTTAACTCCCTTAGATTTTTTTTTGTGGGGAAGATTGAAGGACTTGATATTTAAAGGAAGAACCTTTCACACAAAAGAAGAATTGCAAGAGGCCACTAGGCAAGCTTTTGCATCTATTAGCCCAGTTGAACTAATAAATAGTTGCAACTCGGTACGCAAAAGATGCTTAGTTTGTATTCAACAGGGAGGGGCTCAATTTGAACAACTTCTCTAAATATATTTATCAGAAACCTATCTAACTAAATACCTAGATTTTCATAATTATTTTTTATTTTCACTTGTAGCTGTAAATAGTAGTTTAGTTTGTTAATTTTGTTCAACTTTGCTATGTAAACAAAAAAAAATAAAAAAAATTAATAATAAATAATTAAAATAACGTTAGCTAGTGTTATTTAAAGTTGTGTTTAAGTTGCTAACAAACTATAAATCTTAACAATACATAATTGAGATATTGTCATCACAAATCAAAGCCTACTTCGATGTAAACCAAAAACACCTAATATTTTCGTTATTTTTGAAAATAAGTACCTACAACTTTATATCACTGAAAAGGGCTAAACGCGAGCATTTTTTATAATTTATAGCCAACTATGATTTCCATTTGAAAAAAAAAAGTTTTGCCTATTTATGATAAAACGGACAACTATAGAAAAAATCTGAGTATGCCACTGGATTGCACATAAAAAAGTGCCTTTAGAATGTCTTTGCAGAATGTTAATATTCCGCAAAATAAAAAAGTTATGGACAATTTTCAAAATGGCCGAAAATTGAAAAACGCCCTATATCTCAGTTGGCAGTGAAAATATCGGCAGGCGGTTTTTGCCATTAAACATTTCTCAGAAATCGAGCCCATGACACCTAAGTCAGTTTTGCTCTATCTAGTCAGGAAATAGGTTTTCTCTGTTAAAACAGACCAATTTCGACCACCCTGTACGTATATATGTATTACTAAATGACTACTGAACTAAATTGGGTCACGCTTCACTGTTCCTAATAAAAGTAAAGATTCATAACGAGGAAAGTTCCAGGTAAAGGAAATTTGCCAATTTTTTAAACATTTCATTAAGTCACTAATGTCACTATCTTGTTCCGCAATATTGATTTTTACCCAAAATATTGAATATATATATATATTTTTATTATATATATATAAAAAGACAGACCAACGGAAATATAAATATATAATAAATATATATATATATATATAGGGTACTTTTTCTATATATATACTATTACAATACTTATATAAAAAACAAGTATAAAAAAGGAATTGAACCATAATTTTAAATTTGAAGGAAGAAATTGTTTACACATTTTTTTGCTTGTTTCATTTTTTTAATACCTCATTTTCAACGTATGACATTTAAGAATGACTACCACCTAATATTTAGCATCACTTAATGTTATAAGCTTCACTCTCGGAAAAACGATTCAATTAAAACAAAGGCACGTACGTGTTAAATTATTATATTTTCGCCGCTGTTAAGAATATGAAAGCGATGTTTTAAGAAGAAATTATTTATGCACATTTCATTTTTAGCTACAATGAAAACGAGGTATATAAGTGAAACGAGATATTTATCTGTATTGTGTTTGTAAAATTTTACAACTAAGAATAACTATAAATGTGCGGGTTTTAGGTTGTTTTAATGAAATTGATTCTGTAAAACATATACATACATATACGAAATATTTCGTATTTGATATTTAATATCTGTTCAGCAGACTTCATTTACTGATATACACCGCAAAAGTATCGCATAACCCAATATATTCCCATAAGGTTCAATACAAACATGGTCTGCTATAAAACCACATATCTTATTTAATAAGGTCAGCTAATTAAGTAGTTTAATAAAATATCTAAAATAAATAGAACCGACTTAAAAAAATCGCTAAAAAGTAAAAAATTATATTTCATTGATTCCTTAAATTTGATGTTGATGTACAGGGTGGTCGAAATTGGTCTGTTTTAACAGAGAAAACCTATTTCCTGACTAGATAGAGCAAAACTGACTTAGGTGTCATGGGCTCGATTTCTGAGAAATGTTTAATGGCAAAAACCGCCTGCCGATATTTTCACTGCCAACTGAGATATAGGGCGTTTTTCAATTTTCGGCCATTTTGAAAATTGTCCATAACTTTTTTATTTTGCGGAATATTAACATTCTGCAAAGACATTCTAAAGGCACTTTTTTATGTGCAATCCAGTGGCATACTCAGATTTTTTCTATAGTTGTCCGTTTTATCATAAATAGGCAAAACTTTTTTTTTTCAAATGGAAATCATAGTTGGCTATAAATTATAAAAAATGCTCGCGTTTAGCCCTTTTCAGTGATATAAAGTTGTAGGTACTTATTTTCAAAAATAACGAAAATATTAGGTGTTTTTGGTTTACATCGAAGTAGGCTTTGATTTGTGATGAATACAAATTGTTAAGATTTATAGTTTTTGCTTACCTTTAAATTGCAACGTTATTTTAATTATTTATTATTAATTTTTTTTATTTTTTTTTGTTTACATAGCAAAGTTCTAAAACTGGGAAAATAAAAAATAATTATGAAAATCTAGGTATTTAGTTAGATAGGTTTCTGATAAATAGTAGAGAAGTTGTTCAAATTGAGCCCCTCCCTGTTGAATACAAACTAAGCATCTTTTGCACCGATTGCAACTATTTATTAGTTTTGTGTGAAAGGTTCTTCTTCTTTTTAAATATCAAGTCCTTCAATCTTCCCCACAAAAAAAAATCTAAGGGAGTTAAGTCACAGGACCTAGCAGGCCAAGGTATGGGGCCCCACGTACCAATCCAATTTTCTCGAAATTCGAAGTTTAAAAGATCAGTTGTGATCCTTGCATTGTGCGGGGGACAACCATCTTGTTGATAGTAGATATTTCTGGCATCAGCTAAAGGTATGTCTTCCAACAAAGGGACAATATATGTGCGCAAAATATTTACATAATCATCTGCAGTTAAATTTCCATCGTAAAAATAAGGTCCCACAAATCTTCCTCGGAATATCCCCACCCATATATTGAATCCACACCGACCTTGCCGGTCTTGTTGCACAACTACGTGTGGATTTTCAGTGGACCAGTGATATGAATTATATCTATTAAATATACCAGAAGTATCTACTCTGGATTCATCACTCCAAATAATATTTAATGGAAAATTCTCATTCTCCATGAATTTTTGCTCATACCACTGACAAAATCTCAATCTTCTAGCGGCGTCCCCTTCACGGAGTTGATGAACTCTTCTCGTTCTGTACGGTTTGAATTTATGTTTTTTGAGTATTTTTAAAACGGTGGTTTTGGAACATTCGTTATATTAGCCAATGTTCGAGAGGAGGTGCCAGGATGATCTAATACCTCACCAATTATATTTAGCTGCTGGATTTCCTTTTCTTCCTTTAGTTCATAATGTCTTGTTCTTAACTTTTTAAAACTTCCGTAATTTACTAAATTACTTTTTAATGTTTGATAAATTCGGTTATCCGGTTGACGTCGCTCGGGAAATGTATTAAAATATAATTCACTAGCTGCTTCAGGAACTTCGTTAGATAATATGTAACATTTTAACATATCATACTTTTCATAATTCTCAAACATATTTTGTCAGCAACTTAACACAACTTTATAAAGATAACACCAAAACGCAATAATTACACCAGACTACAGTAATCTGACAGCAATATATTCAAAATATTGAACGCGCGTCATTATTCCAAGGCCTACTTCGATGTAAACCAAAAACACCTAATATTTTCGTTATTTTTGAAAATAAGTACCTACAACTTTATATCACTGAAAAGGGCTAAACGCGAGCATTTTTTATAATTTATAGCCAACTATGATTTCCATTTGAAAAAAAAAAGTTTTGCCTATTTATGATAAAACGGACAACTATAGAAAAAATCTGAGTACGCCACTGGATTGCACATAAAAAAGTGCCTTTAGAATGTCTTTGCAGAATGTTAATATTCCGCAAAATAAAAAAGTTATGGACAATTTTCAAAATGGCCGAAAATTGAAAAACGCCCTATATCTCAGTTGGCAGTGAAAATATCGGCAGGCGGTTTTTGCCATTAAACATTTCTCAGAAATCGAGCCCATGACACCTAAGTCAGTTTTGCTCTATCTAGTCAGGAAATAGGTTTTCTCTGTTAAAACAGACCAATTTCGACCACCCGGTATTTTATATTACATTACATATAAACCAAATATATAGCTAGCCTTATATTTTTTAAAAGTGATGCCCGAATCACTTGCTCTCAGTGCCCCTTTGTGGAACTGCGTAAGCGCAAACTGCTATGCCCATCCAATCGCTGAGCCCAATGTCAAATGGCAATACTGATTCCTATAGGACATTTATGGATGTCTAAACAGACCAATAACGAATTCGCATTTCGAGACATGCGCAGAAATATTTTTGGGACATTGCAACTGTTGGCTAGGTTAGTGCATGAAGATTTTATTGTCGACCGTGTTATAGAAGATACACCTAGGTAAACTAAATGTAAACTATAAAACAACTCCAATCCCAGCAGCGGTCACATTTCCTCGGTAGTTCCACTTTATAATGACGTGACCCTCTCTGAATAACATATTAAAATCGGGTTAGTAACTTTAAGGTTACTAATAAGTACGTAAATACGTGTATGTATATTTGTTTAATATATATTATTACAGTCATTATTTGGGCGCCGACTTCAAAATATTTATATTTAAGGTATAAATAAAATGACATTTTTTACTTTTTAGCGGTTTTTGTTTTGAAGTCGGTTTTTTTTTTAAATATTTTATTTCTCACTTTTTAGTGATTTTTTACCAGTTCCATTTTTAAGAATATTATAATTTGTAATGTATGTATATCCAAGTGTATATAACATAATATAAAAAGTGTCGAACAGTTAAGTTAAAGACACTATTAAAATTACATTTTATAACAAATACTTAAGAAAAATAAATTCTTTTGACAGCTACGTTTTTTGAGTTAAATATATTTAAGTTTTCATTAACTATTACGATAATGATAAAAATATATATGTACCTAAACCTAATTTAACTTGTACTCACCAAATACTAATTTACTAATTTGAAAATATAAACTCAAAACTTTCAAATTAATAAAATTACATAACGGGATAGCAAAATACCTTTTACCATATGGGGTTGTAGGTATGTATATTACACACCTCAATGCTTTAGTTCAAAAATAATATTTAAAAAAATTTAAATGAAATTCTAAAACTCGCGACCTTTTTCGCCCTTATACCTGTGTTTTTTTTATATATTATTATTACAAAATAACGGGGGAACGGATTTCAAATCAAAATATATGAGGCCACCAGAGAAATGCCCTCTACAATTTGGCGTTTGAATCATCAATGTAGTTCAGTACATAGTCACAGTATATATGTGTTACATATACTGTCTTTTTATTTTTGTTTGTTCCATCATATTGGATTCCTACGAATATTTTATTATTTGATTAATATCTTCCCACTTATGCCACACTTGACTTTTGGGCATAATAAAATAAATTCAATAATTAGTTTTTACTTTGACACATACCGCCAAATGCTACGTCATGTTGAATTCGTACCAGTTTATACCATTTTCACATCCAATTTTTCTGGAAAATCTATTGAACAAGAATTTTTTATATTGACTTTTTAAAAATTTTATTTGGTCAGCGTTTTGTTGCTAAAATTGAAACCCATATTATCAGTCTTTACCTACACCGCTGGTTCGCAGATACTTCCCAGATATTAAGTTTCTAACTGGTTCTCGTTAACGATCATCTTGTTTTTATGTTAAAGTAATGTATTCTTGGAGTTAGGATCCAGTGCCCTTTTTTGTTGCATCCTCAGGATACATATTTTATATCCGACATGAAACCCATGTTATCAGTCTTTACCTACTCTGTTGGTCTGCAGATATTTCCTAATTGATAGACTGATAATATGGGATATATATATATATAATGTGTTTTCATTCCGGGTGTACATCCGTTCACTACTGTCGTTCTGAAAAGAACAGTTTTGCTGACGTTTCGCCAAAATCACATTTGGCATTTTCGAAGCTTTCTTTCTCGCGTCCGAATAGAGAGAATAGAGAGTCTCTATTCGGACGCGAGAAAGAAAGCTTCGAAAATGCCAAATGTGATTTTGGCGAAACGTCAGCAAAACTGTTCTTTTCAGAACGACAGTAGTGAACGGATGTACACCCGGAATGAAAACACATTGTATTTTTCCATCCGTGAAGGAGTAAAAATCAACATTTTTTTTATACAGGGTGTGTCCTGTAACAGTGATCAATGCCAACTTTCTTATTTCAAATGCAACACCCCGGATATTATTTAATTTTTGGATTCTTTAGGAGATTCTAAACATATTTTATGTTCAATGTCCTATACCTATTTTCAACTATTTCGGCAATATTAAGTGTTTTCAAATTTATTTTTATTTTATTTATTTCGAATTTATTATTATTCATGAAAGTGGCTCTGGTTACTGAACTATTTATTTGATTAGAAAAATTCGCTACAACACGCTCAATACTTATTTACCATTTAGGTCTTCATATTAAGAATGTAAGCAAAAACCATTTTAGCGTTCCTTTTTATTGATATGGAACAAAAAGAGCCAGTTTTGTTTACTTTTAAGTTTTGTTTACTTTTGTGTAAAATGCCTGGCCTTTCTCTTTGCAAGACAGTAGTTGTCAGTGTCAGTGTCATAGTCTTTTGAATTTCGTTAACTGCATAATACCTAATATCAGAAAAATGGTTCATTTAACAGAAATGCATAAAATAACAATTCTACAAATGATTGGTTATGGAGATAACACACGAACACAAGTGGAAGTTGCTCGCTTATTTCATGAAAAATTTCCAAATTTGCCGCATATATCCCAAGGGACAATTAGTAAAATAGAAAAGCAGTTTCACGAGCTTGGACAAGTGAGGCAGATAAAAAAAGCAGCTGCCAATTCAATAAATGATGATACTAAATTGGATATTATGCTTGAGTTTGAGGAAAACCCACATATTTCTAGTCGACAAGCCGCCGCAATGTTCGATATTAGCCATTCGTCGATTATTCAAACATTAAAAGAAAATAAAATGCATCCCTATAAAGTGATACCAACCCAGGAGCTCATGGAAGACGATTATGATAGGAGAACTTATTTTTGTGAACAAATGATGGCTATGTTAGATAACAATGTTATTCAATTAGAACATGTTTTGTTTTCGGATGAGTGCACCTTTACACTTCACGGTCATGTAAATCGTCAAAAGTGCCGCTATTGGTCTAGGGAAAATCCTCTCTGGATCAGCGAAGAACATACTCAATATCCTGAAAAGGTTAATGTTTGGGCAGGAATTGTTAGGGATCATATCATAGGCCCCTTTTTCATTGACGGCAATTTGAATGGCGATAATTATTTAGCACTGCTCCAAAATAATGTCGTGCCAACTTTGACAAATTTGTATCCGGATCCAGCAAACCCACAAGTTCCAGCGAATATGATATGGTTTCAGCAAGATGGAGCACCGCCCCATTACCAAATTAATGTCCGGCAGTACCTCAACGGAATATTTCCAAATCGGTGGATAGGGAGACGAGGATCGATAGAATGGCCAGCACGATCTCCTGATCTGACGCCATTAGACTTTTTCTTATGGGGACATATTAAAAATGTTGTATACAAAACTAAACCCCTCGACTTAGCTGACTTAAGAAGACGAATAACGCTTGCGATTAGATCGGTCACGCCTGAGATGATAAAAAACGTTAGAAGAAATTTCTATTTAAGATTAGGAATTTGTCAAGACGTTCGCGGCGAGCATATTCAACAGTTCCTAAATTAACTTTTTGCTTTTGTTTATACATTATGAAGAAATAAATAATTTTATTTTTTTAATCTTAATTTTTGCAATAAATTTGAAAACACTTAATCTTGCCGAAATAGTTGAAGATAGGTATAGGACATTGAACATAAAATATGTTTAGAATCTCCTAAAGAATCCAAAAATTAAATAATATCCGGGGTGTTGCATTTGAAATAAGAAAGTTGGCATTGACCACTGTTACAGGACACACCCTGTATAAAAAATTTTTATTGGAGAAAATGAGCAACTAAAAATACCAATCGACGGGTCCAAGCGTTTTTCCGAACCGCCCCCATTTATTTATTATCGAATTTATTCCATTTGGCTGATACACACTGTATATATATGTGTGTGTGTGTGTGTGGTGTGTAGAAGGTTCTAGCTATTTCCAGTGGCGCCTATACAGTTCGAGCATTTGTTTTCATTTCTATATAAATGCGTTGCGTTGAATTTAAATTATTATTATAATCGGAGTAACGATGGCGAGCAAAAGAGGAAAAACAATTCGAAGCCGTGCATGTGAAGTTATTGCGAGTGTTATAGAGGCCTGTACTAGAGAAGCTAAAAATAATAGTTTGACTATTCCAATTCAAAATCGAACAGAACGCACTGCATTTTACACTGGTGTTTCGGAAAGTAGTGTAAGAAAAATTAAAAGAGAACATAATGATCGTTCATGTTCTACTTCACCTTTAAAATCTCCTGGTAAAAAAAGGCCCCGATTATCATACAAAGATATAAACTTGAAAAAGGTTCCGACCTTCAAACCCCTACTTCGTGCTGCAAACAACAAAATTGATTTTCCGTACGGGTATAAAACCGTAAAGCGGCTTTTGCGGTCAAATGGTTTTGTTTGGCGCAAGTGCCAAAATAAACGAAAATTACTCATTGAGAGACCAAATACTTTTCACTGGCGGGTGAAATATCTATCAACTGTAAGGCAATATAAGCAAGTAGGACGCAATATTGTTTATCTAGACGAAAAATATATATGACAGTGAACAAATGCTGGGGCTCAGTAGTTGCTTTATGACTGTTCATGCTGGTTCAGAAGCCGGATTTGTTCCAAGTGCTGCTTTATTAGACTATCATGGACAGATTAGAGATAATGAAAAGTGGTTCCTCCCAAATCAGTCGTGGTAATGGATAATGCGCGTAGAAGATAAAGTGACTAAATACTCTACAAAAGCTCATATGATATAGTGGCTTAAATTGAACAATCTTGTATGTGATCCAACATGGAGAAAATATCAATTATATGAAGTAATATCAGCTAACAAGCCTAGAGAAAAAAAGTATAAAAAACCTCGGTCATACACCTTTAAGGCTGCCTCTATACATGTGCGCCCTCAACCCTATTGAACTTGCATGGGCAGGAGTAAAAAAATATATTCGAGGGCGCAACACCGGTGAACTTTTAATTAAATTTTTAAATAAAATAACATTAGAAGCGATTGACTCAGTATCGGCCGAAAATTGGAAATCGTATGTTAAACATGTTCGTTCTGTTGAAGATAAATACTGGGAAGTAGATGGCAAAATTGAAACGGTTATTGATAATTTAGTTATCACACTGGGATCTTCAAGTAGTGACGACAGGTTTCGTTTTCAGAGGAAGACAACGATTTAGAAGAAATCGAACCATTAGAATCACAGCCGTCAACCTCAAAAATGGCTTAGTTTTTTTTCATATATTTTGTAAAATTGTTCATAAAGTAGCGGTCAATAAACTTCTTCTAAATAATTAATTTTCTATTCAATACCGGGTGTCGAAAAATATCTAATATTGCAATTAATATTTGAAAAACTACAGAACTCATATTTTTCGAAAATTAACACATCAATGTAGTTATAGTAGGGGAGCCAGCACTGATTCCACTGAACAAGGTTTATCAAAATTTTAACTTATGCAGTTCGACTTTGGGCTATTCGGGTATGACATAAATGACCGTTTGTCTCCGTCTATCATATTACTTTGTACAGGGGGCGTCATTGTGAAGTACTATACAGGGCGTTTCCTAATTGTGTGCTAATGTTAAATGGGGGTGATTCTTGGACCTTTTTAAGAAAAAAGTTAAATATGAACCTAAAAAAACTTTTTAGGGCATTTTTTATTAACAATCAATTTTTGAAATTTCTACCAGTGGCGTGCATATGTAATTAACCCGGGTAAATCCGTATGCTCCTTAATGCAAAGAAGATGTGTATCAAATTTCACGCAGTTATCTACAATAGCATCAGAATTGGGATGAAAAAAATGTTTTCTTTTTAAACTTTACCATCCTGTATCTCAAAATTTAAGACTTTTAGGACATAAAAACACCCCCTTTAACATCAGCACGCAATTAGGAAACGCCCTGTATAGTGCTTCACAATGACGGCCCCTGCATAAAGTAACATGACAAACAAAAAATTTTGATAAATCTCGTTCACTGGATCTGATGTGGGCTGCCCTTGTAAAATCTGGACTTGTAAATCGTGTATCACTATACTGGGTGGTCCAATAATAGTGAACGTAGACAGTAGCCTGGAAACGGTTAATGACAGAACTCAAGAAAAAATATATTTATAGGTGAATCGATCAAGAAAAATCAAAATTAAATCATTTTAAAATTCGAAAGTTCGCCGTTTTTGCAACACAAAAGAGATATAGAAGTGCGGTACATGAATGAAAACAGACCAATATAGATAAAGGTTCATTAAGCATAGTTACATTTTTTAATTATCTGAAGTGCGTATAGTCAAAAAGGAGTGCCATATTATTTAAAGAACGACGGGACACCACTGGTTTAAAAAGGGATTTCTTGGCCGACCTTTCTAAACCGATTGACTCCGCCCGGTTTTCTTTCGTGGCCCGCACTTTAAAATGGGTTTCTTGCAGGATATAGGATCTATATATATGTGTCCTGAGGATGCACAAATTAAGTTCCGAAACGGCAAAATTACAAAAAAAAGGCTTGTTTTTTTTACTGTACCTTAACTCCAAATAATACACCTAGCACCTACACTTAAACAATTTTCTTTAACATTGTTCAGCAATATTGCATTTTTACTAAAATATTACCAGGTCATCCTCATATGACCCATAATTTTCAAAATTTGAAGTCAATCGGGTAAGTAGTATTTAAGCTATGTCGCGAACTGTCAGACAGACCTACAGACGGACCGAAGGAATTGAGAAAACATGTTTTTTGGCATCTAGGGACGCTAAAACATTAATATATGAAAAAATCTAGAGGGCGAATTTTTCACAATTACAAAATTTTTATTTGGCCGCAATTTTGTTCCACCATTTGGAATTAGTAACTAGTTTTACTAGTTGAGTCCTATACAACAATTAGTTCTGGCACACAATTAGAAATCGTTAAAACAAGAAACTAGTTTTTTTTAAATTTGAAATAAGTAGTTCTTCATGCTGAATTTTTAAATATTTTATTAAGCTGCCATTTTGTTCCGCCATCCTGAATTCGTACCAAAATATTACCAGTTGATTCCAACATAATACTTGATGTTTTCTTTAAGCTATGCCGCGAACCGACAGACAGACAGATAGACCGACAAACGGACCGACGGAGTTGATATTTTTTGGCATCTAGCTACGTTAAAACGTAAAGATGTGTAAAAGTGAGAGGGTGACTTTTTCCGCTTACAAACATTTTATTTGGCCGCCATTTTGGTAGGCCATCTTGAATTAGTACCACAATTTTACCAGTTGATCCCTATACCACAATTAGTTATAGAACATAACTTGAAATCAAGCCATTAAGCAGTTTTTTAGGCTGAATTTTTATACATTTTATTAAGCCGCCATCTTGGATTTCGTACCAAAATGTTGTCAGTTAATTCCAATATAATACTAGATGTTCTTGCAAAATTTGAGGTAAATTGGATGAGTAGTTTTGTAATAATAATTTTTTAACATTTCACTAGGCCACCATTTTGTTTCGCCATATTGGATTTTTACCAAAATGTTACCAGGTCATCCCCATATGGCCCTTAATTTTTGACCAAAATTTCAAATCAATCGGGTAAGTAGTTTTTAAGCTATGCCGTGAATAGACCGACGAAATTGAAAAAACATGTTTTTCGTCATCTAGGGACCCTGAAACGTGAAGTTCTGAAAAAATCTCGGAGACTGATTTTTTCACGATTACACTACTTTCCTTTTACGATACAGATCGAATTCAAAACCTCCTCTTTTTTGAAGTCGGTTAAAAAAGGAAAAACAAGGCTACCAGTGTGATGCTGAATATTCTATTGCCATTCAATTGTACATTCCACAGTTTCTTAAAACATTTTGGAGTAAAACCCTAACAAGGGCGCTTCCAAGGGGGGTAAAGGGGGTAATTACCCCTCACCTGACACCCAATACCTATAAAATTTGCCCAATGATCCTATAAAATTTGCCGATTTTAAGAAACAAGGATAGCACGTACCAAAAGAGTGAGATGCGTTATCGGCTGTTCGGAAAATAAGATGCAATTATTTCACTTACAGGGTCATTTTTTGTAAGAAATCCTGAGTTTATTTTTAAGCCAATTAGGAAACGGTTTTGGAAATTACTTAGAAAAATGTTGATTATTGACGTGTTGTATATTTATAATTAAATATAGGTCTTCTAAGTATTAAAAAAGTGGATTAAAATTTCACATTTTTATGAAATTTTGACGTTCTTTTACTATGTCTAAATACGTTTTGTATATTTTTTAGAAAGAAAACAATATGTTAATAGACTAGTTTAGGAACATGACTATAGAGTGGTTTTGGATTTTCATAGTGTGGCTGTATTTTATTGCAGAAAATCGAGAAAATCGTGTTAAATTTCGGGCCACCCTTAAGTAGTTTTACTGGCTGAATTTTAAAATATTTTACTAAGCCGCCATTTTGTTCCGCCATCGTACTAAAATTTTACCACATAATATTTGATTTTTGTGCAAAATTTGAGATAAATTGGATAAGCAGTTTTCTAGTACATTTTTACTTTTAACTTTCACTGAGCCGCCATTTTGTTTTGCCGTACTGGATTTCTACTAAAATGTTACCAGATCATCCGCATAAGCCATACTGTGAAATGGCAGATATACAGCCAAATTAGCTGAATTAATAAAACATATATTTTGGCATCTAGAGACGCTAAAACGTGAAGCTATGTAAAACCTGAAAGGGCGATTTTTTTACGATTAAAAATATTTTATTTAGCCGCCATTTTGTTCCGCCATCTGGAATAAGTATCACAGTTTTATTAGTTCATCTGTATACCACAATTATGCATAGCACACAATTTGAAATCAGTCCATTAGTAGTTTTTCCGGCTGAATTTTTAAATATTTTACTAAGCCGCCATTTGGTTCCGCCATCTTTGATTCGTACCAAAATTTTACTTAATATTCTTATTATTTTTTTAGTTTATTCCTGAATAATACTTGATTTTTATGCAAAATTTGACATAAATGGGATAAGTGGTTTTTAAGTAATATTTTTTAAAAATATTTCACTAAGCCGCCATTTTGTTTTGCCATATTGGATTTTTAGCAAAAAGGAAGTCCATGGAAGCAAGGGAAGCAGTGCTTCCCCAAAAAAAATTACAAAACATCTTCTAAAATGTAATTTTTGAAATAGAAAACCATTAATTTAGTTTATATTAAAAATGCTAAAATATTGTCTTAATTATCAAACCCATAATAAATGCGGCCTTGACTCCGACCAAGCCACAATAGAAATCGAATAGAACCTATGCGGGCAGCTAGCTTCTCTGCAGCCAAGTCCTCTATGCTTGATTTCCTGTGAATCGCGCCAGAGGTTATTGAACTTTCCACCGGCTGTTTGAATTTTTACATTTCAGTCGCGTGCTTTAAGTAGGGGCGGAAGCTATCGTTGGAGTAGGTTCTTTGTTTGAACGGCTATCCGTGTGTTGTGTTATACGTACGTCGCGTCGTGCATGGTGCGATATGGAAGACAATAATACGGACGTGGATATGCAAATACCGTCAACTTCGACTGTCGGCAATAACGTTGAAAATGTTGGGAGAATTTAGTAAGAAGAGTGTGTGTGAATGTGTGGTGGGTGTCTTAATAATAAGGGGATTTTCAACATTAAAGCTTCAAATAATTTCCAAAGGAAGGGCAAAACTGCCTTTTAACCACAAATATGAAAAACTGTATTAGACATTTTTATCCGGAAAAACAATACGAACAATTTAAATGGCTAACAGGGTTTGAAAATGTAAGTAACTTATTTTAATAAAACTGGTTTTTCCGATTTAAGCAATTTCCATAAAGCTGTAAAAAGACACATTCTATCCAAAGCGCATTTGCAGGCCGTCATAAAAGAAAAAGTCTTCGGCAAAACCGGAATTGAACACGCCCTTAATAAATAGTTGGAAATTAGTCACCGCCAACACAATGAACTAGTTGATAAAAATAGGCAAATATTAACAAGACAAGAACAAAACAAGGGTTTCTTCAAATAGAGGAAATTTTCAAGATTTACTTAGTTAATGGCTAAATATGATGATTGCTTAAAAAATAATTTAGAGCAGTCTAGCGTTTTTCGCAGAATGTCGAATCGAATCCAGAGTGATTTAATTTCCGCTGTTGCAACCATTATTCTAAAAAGAATTAAGCAGGAGATTGACAAGGCACGGTTCATTGCTATTGTGCTAGACAAAACAACTGATATCACTAATTTTAACCAATTATCTATAGTAATACGCTACGTTAAAACAAACGGAAGTATTCAAGAGCGATTTTTACGTTTTAAGAATGTGTCCGAAAATCGTACAGCAGATGCATTATATACCGTAGTTTATAACGTTACTAAAGAACTTAATGTAGAGAAAAAATTAGTTGCTCAAAGCTATGATGGAGCTGCAGTGATGGCAGGACAATTAGGGGGTCTGCAAGCTAAAGTTCGAGAAACTTTCCCAAGTGCTGTATTTGTCCATTGTTTTGCCAATAAATTAAATTTAGTTTTATCCCAGTCCATCAATCACATTAAAGAGTGTAAAGTATTTTTCGTTACTTTAAGTGACATGGCTGCTTTTTTCAAAACAACAACAAACAAAGTCAACAAAACATACACAAGCTTTGGACTCCATTGTCCGCAAACGATTGCCCAAAGTAGCTCCTACTAGTTGGAACTATAATGGAAGACTTGTGTTAACAGGGTCTGAAAATCGTTAATCACTGATTGAACTATTTGAGAATATAATAGAAAATAATGAAACGTGTGACTCAGAAGCAATAAATAGTTCGAGGGGGTTTTTGGACTGTTTGAAACGAGATTTTAATTTTAATGATTTATTGAACATATTTTCAGAAATATTTCCATTCTCGGACAATGTTTTTAATATATTACAAACTAAAACAAATGATATTGCTTTTTGTTTAAAAAAAGTGGATAATTTTAAGTCCATGTTAAGCCAAAAAAGAGATGACTTTGCTCTATTTTGGGAGAACACGATGACCTTAAATGTAGAACCACAAGCCAAGCGTCTTCGAACAGACAAGGTGGGAGATATTCAAACATCATACAGACGCCTCTTTTATGAAATAATCGATCAAATTCAGCAACAAATAAACTATAGATTTAACGGTTTCAATGATTTTAAATTCCTCGAGCTCTGCAATTTTGATGCATTGAAACGAAAAACTTTTCCAGAAGATGCGTTTAAATCTCTGCTTCTTCGTTATGGCCAGTTCTTCGACCAAGTGTTACTGCGATCTGAACTAAAAGTGATTTACCAAACTGATGACATTAGAGCAAAAAATAACGCTAAGGAACTAATGCAATTTTTAAAAGACAAGGAGCTGGAAGATGCCTACACCGAAGTGTCGAAATTGTGTGAATTAGTATTGACAATACCTGCCACAAGTTCATCAGTAGAACGCAATTTTCCAACACTTAAACGTATAAAAAATTTCGTGAGAAATTCAACGGGGCAGGAGAGACTTTCGCATACATCGAGGTTGTCCATTAAAAACAAACTTCTCCAAAATATGTCGGAGCATCGACGTTTTTATGATGACGTCATTGACGAATTTGCAAAAAATGATCGAAGAATCGAATTACATTACAAATAGGCAAGTTCTAAAAATTGCTTCCCTTTTTTAAAACTTCACCGCACGCCCCTGGCAAAAAGGTTACTAGGTCTTCTCCATATGACCCATAATTTTTGTCCAAACCTTGAAGTCAATCGATCAAATCGGTAGTTTTTTAGCTATGTCGAGAACGGACAGACCGACGGAATTAAGAAAACATGTTTTTCGGCACCCTGAAACGTAAAAATCTGAAAAAATATTGCAGGATGAATTTTTTCACGATTACAATACTCCCTTTTACAAGAGAAGTAATAAACTCTAATGTATTGCGCATGTTATACTGCATACTCAGACTAAAGTTCACACGCGAAATATTTAGTATAAAAAAGGAGAAAGTACACCGCCCATAAAAACAAGTTTTGGAGAGCATATACGCAGATAAACACTAATGAAAGTGATGCTGCGGCGGTATAATGAGGACCATACCTAGAATATTTTATTTTCTTTTCTACGGTGTATTTATTAAATGACAGGATAATAATGACATGCTATATAATACACAAATTAATTTATGTTTTATGCAAAGAATAAATTCAATTTAAACTTATGGAAAGGAATAAATTAAATTTATACTATAACTTTCCTCATTAAAGGGAAGTATTGTAATAGTAAAAAATTTACCCTCCGAGAGTTTTTCAGATCTTTACGTTTCAGGGTCCCTAGATGCCGAAAAACATGTTTTCTCAATTCCGTCGGTCTGTCTCTCTGTCGGTCTGTCTGTTCGCTACGTAACTAAAAAGCTACTTACTCGATTGAATTAAGAATCACGTGGGGATGACCTGACAATATTTTGTTAAAAATCTATAAGGAAATCAAATTGGCGGCCTAGTGAAATGTTTAAAACAAGAATTACAAAAAAACTCCTTATCCAATTAATCTCACACTCTTAAAGTTTAACGTTTTAGCGTCTCTAGATGTCAAAAAAATATGTTTTATCAATTCCATCGGTCAGTCTGTCAGTTTGTTTTTCAGCATAGCTTAAAAACGATTTGTCAGATTGACTTCAAATGACAGAAATTAAGGGTCATATGGGGATGATATGGTAATATTTCGGAAAAAATCCAATATGCCGGAATATAATATCGCAAAACATTACAGCGGCGTGCGGTAAAATTTTAAGAAAGGGAAGCAATTTTTCGAAACTTACCTATCTGTAATGTAATTCGATTCTTTTTCATTCATTTTTTGCAAATTCGTCAATGACGTCATCATAAAAACGTCGATGCTCCGACATATTTTGAAGAAGTTTATTTTCAATGGACAACAGCGATATATGCGAAAGTCTCTTCTGCCCCGTAAATTTCGCACGAAAATTTTTATACGTTTAAGTGTTGAAAAATTTGCGTTCTACTGATGAACTTGTGGCAGGTATTGTTAATACTAATTCACACAATTTCGATACTTCGGTAATCGGTGTAGGCATCTTCCAGCTCCTTGTCTTTTAAAAATTGCATTAGTTCCTTAGCGTTATTTTTTTGCGCTAATGTCATCAGTTTCGTAAATCTTTTTTAATTCAGATCGCAGTAACTCTCGGTCGAAGAACTGGCCATAATGAAGAAGAAGAGATTTAAACGCATCTTCTTTTCGTTTAAATGCATCATTTTCGAGGAATTTCAAATCATTTACACCGTTAAATCTATAGTTTATTTGTTGCTGAATTTGATCGATTATTTCATAAAAGAGGCGTCTGTATGATGTTTGAGACATCTCCCACCTTGTCTGTTCGAAGACGCTTGGCTTGTGGCTCTACATTTAACGTCATCGTACCAAAATAGGTCAAAGTCATCTCTTTTTTGGCTTAAGATGGACTTGAAATCATCCACTTTTTTTAGGCAAAAAGCAATATCATTTGTTTTAGTATGTAATATATTAAAAATATTGTCCGAGAATGGAAATATTTCTGAAAATATGTTCAACAAATAATTAAAATTAAAATCTCGTTTCAAACAGTCCAAAAACCCCCTCGAACTATTTATTGCTTCTGAGTATCACGTTTTATTATTTTCTATTATATTCTCAAATAGTTCAATCAGTGATTCACGATTTTCAGATACTGTTAACCCAAGTCTTCCATTATAGTTCCACCTAGTAGGAGCTACTTTGGGCAATCGTTTGTGGACAATAGAGCCCAAAGCTTGCGTACGTTTTGTTGACTTAGAAAAAAAAGCAGCCATGCCACTTAATGTAACGAAAAAAACTTTACACTCTTTAATGTGATTGATGGACTGGGATAAAACTAAATTTAATTTATGATCAAAACAATGGACAAACACAGCACTTGGGAAAGTTTCTTGTACTTTAGCTTGCAGACCCCCCTAATTGTTCTGCGATCACTGCAGCTCCATCATAGCTTCGAGCAACTAACTTTTTCTCTCCATTAATTTCTTTAGTAACGTTATAAACTACGGTATATAATGCATCTGCTGTAAGACTTTCGGACACATTCTTAAAACCTAAAAATCGCTCTTGAAAACTTCCGTCTGTTTTAACATAGCGTATTACTATAGATAATTGGCTAAAATTAGTGATATCGGTGGTTTCGTCCAGAACAATAGAAATGAACCGCGCCTCGCCAATCTGTTGCTTAATTCTTTTTAGAATAATGGTTGCAACAGCGGAAATTAAATCATTCTGGATTCGATTCGACGTTCCGCGAAAAACGCTAGACTGCTCTAAATGATTTTTTAAGCAGTCATCATATTTAGCCATTAAACTAAGTAAATCTTGAAAATTTCCTCTATTTGAAGAAACCCTTGTTTCGTCATGACCTCTAAATGCCAATTCATTTTTATATTATTCATATTTTTATCGACTAGTTCATTGTGTTATTGGTGACTAATTTCCAACTGTATATTAAGGGCGTGTTCAATTCTGGTTTTGCCGAAAACTTTTTCTTTTATGACGCCCTGTAAATGCGCTTTGGACATAATGTCTTTTTAACATAGCCAACAAAATAATTTACTTATATTTTCACACCCTGTTAGCCATTTAAATTGTTCGTATTGTTTTTCCGGATAAAAATGTCTAATATAGTTTTTCATTTTTATGGCGGTTTTGCCCTTCCTTTGGAAATTATTTGAAGCTTATCAGCGAAGTTTAATGTTGAAAATCCCTTTATTATTAAGACACACACTACACATTCACACACACTCTTCTTACTAAATTCTCCAACATTTTCAACGTTATTACCGACAGCCGAAGTTGACAGTATTTGCATATCCACGACCGTCTTCCATATCGCACCATGCACGACGCGACGTACGTATCACACAACACACGGATAGCCGTTCAAACAAAGAACCTACTCCAACGATAGCTTTCGCCACCACTTAAAGCACGCGACTGAAATGCAAATATTGCAAACAGCCGGTGGAAAGTTCAATAACCTCTGGCTCGATTCACAGGAAATCAAGCATACAGGACTTGGCTGTAGAGAAGCTAGCGGCCCACGTAGGTTCTATTCGATATTCTATTGAGGCTGGGTCGGAGTCAAGGCCGCATTTATTATGGGCTTGATATTTAAGATAATATTTTAGCATTTTTAATATAAACTAAATTAATGGTTTGCTATTTCAAAAATTACATTTTAGAAGATGTTTTGTAATTTTTGTTGGGGAAGCACTGCTGCCCTTGCTTCCATGGACTGCACGCCCTTGCAAAACAACACGGTAGCCTAATAAAATATTTTAAAAATCTATTAATCAACTAAGTTTAAAATTGTAAGTATAACAATGAATTTAGCATTAATAACCCGTGTTGCGAGTCTCCTATAGGTTGATTGTATTTTGTTAAAACTGACCTTATTTTTATCGGGTCCTTTCGGTAACAACTTCTAGAAATCTTGTTGTTTAACTGATGTTGTAACCCATAAATATGTTTTTTTTTCTGGCATTTCAGTATATTAAGAAAGCAACAATAAAATTGCGAAACGACGACAATTAGAAAAAAAGACTTTTCTTTACTGAATCTTAAACGCAAATAATACACCACTCTAACATATTTATTAGCTTGTTTTTTGTTCTAACCTGATTTTTAAAAAAATAGATACGGCTCGGCCTCCCCAAAATTTTAGATATCGTGGCGTGGCCAACAAAAATGAATATCGAAACTATTTGAAGTGTGCTGAACTGAGCTCAGCATATTTTTTATCTCGTTTTTGTTCTAACCTGATTTTAAAAAAAGAGATATGGCGGGCCAAACTTAAGGCTCGGCTTTCAAAAATTTTAGATATCGTGGCGAACAAAAATAAATTTCGAATCTACTTGAAGTGTGCTGAGCATATTTTTTTATCTTGTTTTTTGTTCTAGTCTGATTTTTTAAAAAAAGAGATATGGTAGGGCCATCTTGAGGTTCAACCCCCCAAAATTTTAGGTCTTATGGAGAACAAAATTGAATTTTGGGGGGGCTGAACGTCAAGTTGGCCCCGCCCTCCCCTTCGCCATATCTATTTATTTAAAATCAGGTTAGAACAAAAAACAAGCTAAAAAATATGGTCAGCACAGCTCAGCACACTTTAAGCAGATTCTAAATTCACATTTGTTCTCCAGAGCATCTGAAATGTTGAGGGCACTGAGCTTTAAGTTGGCCCCCCTCCACTATTCAGTATTTGTTTATAATATCAATAGTAAACAAGCACAGTTTTGAATATTAGTGGCATAGTAGGGTACACTTCTTGAACAATCAATTTCTTCTAAAAAAACTTCTTAAAATATGATATAGGGGGGGGGGTAACTTGACGGGGCTTGCACAATTAACTTAATTTGCATTTATATGTTCTCTAAGAAAGTCCAAAGTTGCTTATTCTTGTTAAATTAATTTTTAATATTGTCCGTAAGGAAACAAGAAGTTATAAGCGGATAGGAATGTCATCGTTTACGGTAAGAAAAACAAACTTATAATAAACATATTATAATAATAATAATAATAATAATAATATTAATAACAATAGAAATAAAATTAATAATAATGATAATAATAAAAAAAAGAAAATCAAATCTGCATCTCCTGATTACACGCTTACAGAAATCCTTGACACTCTGAAACAAAAATTATCTGTGTATGCCGCAAGACTCCGAAGATACAAAGAATCAAATGAAAGAAAGGACGCTAACAGCCTGTTTCGAAGAAGCAAAAAACCGTTCTACCAAAAAATCATGAGCAATTAGGAGGCACGAGTAATAGAACCACCGACCAAACAAGAGATCACAGAATACTGAAAAAGTATTTGGTCAGAACCGAAACTACACAATAATAACGCTTCATGGATTCAAGCGGAAGAAGACAGACACAAGTGCTTACAGGAACAAGAGGACTTTGCAATGACAACACAAGAAGTTGCAGAAACAATCAAATACACGCATAACTGGAGATGTCCTGGAATAGATAACATTCATAACTTCTGGTACAAACAGTTTACCTCCACTCATGGAGCTCTCACTCGCTAAATTAATGAAATTATTTTAAAACCTAGCATACTCCCCAGTTTTCTCACTTAAGGAATAACATACCTTAAATCCAAAAATTCAGACAATAAGGATCCGTCAAATTACCGACCTATTACGTGCCTTCCAGCCCTATATAAGATCATCCCAGCCACAATTACCAGGAAAATAGAACAACATCTAGCACACAAAAACATTCTAACGAAAGAACAAAAAGGGTGCAGGAAAAACAGTCGAGGATGCAAGGAGCAGCTAATTATAGACAACGTCATCATGGAACAAACCAGGAAAAATTATAGAAACCTTCATACTGGTTACATAGAAGCCTTTGATTCGATACCACACAGTTGGCTAACCAGAGTGCTGGAAATATATAAAGTCAACAAAAAAATCAGGCAATTTCTTACGCAAATCATGAGCACGTGGAAAACTAAAATCAACCTGAGAACACAAAAAGAGCACATCGAAACAGAAGAGATCTACATCAGACGAGGTATGTTCCAGGGAGATTCACTCAGCGCTTTGTGGTTCTGCCTCTGTCTCAATCCACTCTCAAACACACTGAATAACACAAACTTCGGATTCCAAATTAAACACCAAAAAAATAACCTACACAAAATAAACCATCTCTTGTACATGGATGACATAAAAGTATATGCAAGCACAAAGGCACAGCTAAAGGAACTCCTTAAAATCACTGAAACGTTTACCCTGGACATCAACATGGAATTTGGTATAAGTAAATGCAAGCTGCTTCATATCAATAAGGGACAGTGGAAAGACCACCCTGCGGAGGGAACAATCAACAATGAAACTATAGATAACATGCTCAAAGAAGAAACGTCCAGATACCTAGGCTTCCATCAAAGCACCAAAATTAACCACACTCATATCAAATCAGAGCTCAAGACGGAATTTAAAACCAGACTTACAAAGCTACTAAAAACAAAACTGAATTAAAAAAATCTAACGAAACTATTAACACCTTCGCCATACCTATTCTTACGTATTCGTTTGGTATCATTAAATGGTCACACACAGACATAGAAAACATTCACATTCTCATTCGCTCTGAATTCACTAAACACAGGAAGTTACCTCCCAACGCATGCAAGGAAAGACTCACTATCTAGAGAAAAGAAGGAGGAAGGGAAATTATAGATATACAATCGCTAAATAAAAAACTAATTTACGAATTCAGAAAATTCTTCCACAACAAACAAACTAACCTCCATAAGGCAATAGTGAAGGCAGACAAGAATTATACACCGCTCGACCTGTCTCAAACGAGCCACGCAGCAGACGCACACAGTCACATCCAATCACGACTAGAAAAGATGAACACCTGGTCTGAAAAAACACTTCACGGAAGACGCAGATACTATATAAAGCAAGACCATATACATAAAAAGCTTTCATAAACGTGGTTACAAGAAGGGCAGCTGTTCCCTGAAAAAGAAAGTTTCCTGCTTGTCATCCAGGATAAAGTCATAGCAACCATAAATTACCGAAAGCACATCATCAAGGACACAACCATTGAAGACGAGAGGTGTAGGATATGTCACCAGCAGAGAGAAACGATCGATCACATAACGAGTGGATGTAGAATAATGGCCGGAACTGAATACACCGCGAGACACAACTCAGCAGCGAAAGTCGTTCATCAAGCACTAGCCACAACATACAAACTAACAGAGAACACAGACCCTTACTACCATTAAACACCAACATCTATACTTGAAAACGAAGACTACAAGCTCTACTGGAACATTGACATCCACACAGATAAAACAATCCCCGCAAATAGACCCGATATCACCTTTCAATCCAAAAAAGAGAAAATCACTTATTTAATTGACATGGCTGTCCCCAACGACGAGAGCATCCAAGCGAAATACAGTGAGAAGATCGCCAAATACACCGACTTGGCCTTGGAAGTAAAAAGGCTGTGGAAACAGGATAGATGTTTTGGTGGTTTCTTATTGTGCTATAGTTGCACTTTAACAGTTTGCATCGTTCTTTAAAAATAATTACTTACCCACTTAAGAACACTCGCGCACTTGCTTGTTTTAAAAATCATTGAAATTTCGTGTTTCCGGGTACATTTGCTTGAAGGTGTAGAATGGGTAGATCTTCGAGCTTTTCGATCTTTTTATTTTCAATTTTGTATCTACTGTTACCAATTATTTCTGAAAAATCTTAAAGTCGTCCATGTACGGGGTTTTCGGTTATATTTCGAATGAGGTCTACACGCTTTATTCTTAGAGGAAGGAACTGCCAGAATTTGCTAAAAAGATTAACAAATGACAATTGCAAATTAAAAAATTGAACATCGACTTTGTTATTTTAAATAAGGCACCCTGTATATTTTTAATTCGTTGGAAAGAACATTTTTTTCCGATTTCAAAAATATATACTTTGTCTATGTTCAGACTAACGGTTATCGCATAAATCTGGTCTAAACCTGGAAAAATCGAGTGCTCTGGCTCATGGAAAATTTAACATAATCGGCTTTGATTTCAATTGTTTTTATTTTACCATGGCCATTTTGTCACTGGTTTTGGACACCTGATTTACTTAATTTCTTAATTATAAGGTATTCTGACAAAGAAAACGCAATTGTTTTACTACATAGACTTAATTTAATTTAATTTTAATTTATTTAATTTTAATTTAAAACAAAATAACAATAATAAAATCTTTAAAAATCATTTCTAAATGATTATAATTTAACACATATTTACTGTTTATTTTGTCCGGGACTTATTTACAAATATTAAATTACTTAAATTGAGTTTAATGAATTATTTGTATCAAACAATTATCTGAATAATAATAGATGTTTTAATATTGATACCGGGAAGAAAATGAAGCTACAAATAATATTATTTATGGAATATATTTTATTCAGTCTATCCAACCCCCGTTATTTCTAAGTTGTCTCTAAATCTACCAGTTATGGTTTGAAATGTAAACTCTGGATTATTTTCGTTTAAACTATTTATTTCGCCTAGCAATTTTAAAGTCAGTTCCCGAATCGTTGGTGGTCTATTATAGTATATGAACTTTATTTTTACGGTATCTCCAAAGAAAGAAATCCAGAAGCGAAAGGTCTGGGCTCTTCGCAGGCCAAGTTACGACACCGTATCTCCCTCCCCCATATGTATTATTAAGGTATTCTGAAACTTCAATAATATTATGACAAGGGGCCCATTGTAGTGAAAAATAATATTATAAAGCTGAAGAGGTAACTCTTTCGTAATAAATTTAAATATCTTTGGCCATTTAAAGAACCATGTATGACTATAGGCCCCGAAACTTTGTTTTCTAATTTTTACAATTTGTTTCTTCTGAGGATTGGTAGTTGCCCAAAAGTGTTTATTTCTCCTATTGAACACCCACGCCGCACAGTGGGCCAGAGGGACCCTGTGATCTTGAAAAACTCGAAATATGTTTAAATGACAAAAAAAATTTCATAAGTATTTGAATAATGAAAAATTGATTTTTTTGAGTTTATTTGACATTCATAAAACTTATTATTATACAGGGTAATCTCAAAAATATCTATATTACAAGACAGATCAGTCGTTTGAATTGACTGAAGTTAACAATGTATTGATAAATAATTTTGATAAGAATAACCAAAATTCATTCAGAAACGATTTTTAAATTATATTTTATATAATTTTATATAATTTATATATTTATAAACCTAGTAACAGTGTGTGTGAGAATTTGATTAACAGTTGACAAACTTTTTTATTTTTCATAGACTTTTATTCCTAGTAAAACAAATAAATATTAACTATGGTTTAATTATTGATTCTTTGCTGTTACGTCATAATATGGCAACCGATGAATTCCATAAGATGACGCTTGGTGACATTCATGACGTAACGGCAAAGAAGTATCAGTAATTAAACTTTATCATTATACCTATAACAGTAACACTATATAAACTTATATAGTTCAATTTTTTTAACGTTCCCCTTTTGACATATGACAAAATATGACATTATTGACATATTTATATTAAAATTTGACATAATAATTGTCAATTAAAGGCTGTCAAAGGTCAAAATGGGGGAACGGTATAAAAATTGAACTATATTTATTTAAGAACAAACAAATAAAACGATATTATTAACAATAGAATAAAACTCATTTGTTAGCAAATAATATCGACAGTTATTCAGAATCACTGCTACTGTCACTACTGTCACGGTCGTTTAAAGATGATGGATTTGGATTAAATGATTTTAACAAATTTAATGCTTCTGGATCGAGTTTTTTCTTTACCGGCAATTTAAGTTTTCGTAAACTTGTAATGAAAGGATCGGAAGAAATCAACAAATTGTGGAAGACATCAATATTAGTTTCCACTCTGCTCATTTTTCTTGAACGATGTTCCCTGTATTGTCGATATTCTTTATTTCGAGCTTCTTGAGCCTCCTCCGATAATTGACCAATGGGCACAGGACATGATTGGATGATTTCTGCTCCATGGAGAAGAATTTTATGTATAGTGACAGGCATTTTATATCATGGATACAGATGTACAAATTGTTTGGCGGTTTCTAAGGAATACGATTTAAAACTGTTTATATCAATGTTAAGTCCGCTGGCAATTACTTGTAGGATTACAAAAAAACGATATAATAAATTTTGATCTAAACGTGTTATTTCGGCAGAAATTTTGAAATTTTGAAAAAATTTTCGAGCGGTGTTACCGTCATTACTTGTCCCCACCCCTTGTTTTGTTTGATCTATAATTATACCTAAACGATTTCTAAAGTCTTTCTGAATTCTCTCTTTTTCTTCTTTAATTTTTATTTTATCTTCTCCACGAGCCTGCCATTTTTGTAAACTTAACCTGTAACTTATTTTGAGGAGACATTCAAGACAGCGAATCCACGCGTGTAACGTAGACATACCAAAATTTAAATATTGTTCCTTAATCGGTCTCTTTAAAATATCATCTATGGAATTCATTTGTGACGGTGAGGCCCCACAAATATAGCACGTTTGAGAAGATGTATCTGTCAAAGCACTGACCATTTTACCATCAATCATTGACATGATTAAACTATGATTTATGTTAACAGACACATGCTCACTCAGTACAACCCGAGTTTCGACCAATTTTTGTATTTCTGTATCCATGTTATACTTTTCAGTCTTAGATACTTGAATTGATTCTTTTAAAAACTGCATTTTTATAGGCCTGCAGTAAACAGTGGAAGAAGGCCGCGGATTTTGCCATACAAGAACTTTCTCATTTTTTAAATTTTTATAATATAATTCTAACGGAACCAAACAGGACAAAAGTAAATTAGTATCAGAAAACTCACCCTGAAAACCTTGCTTATACTCTTTTTGACCTGAGCTACCATCACAACCCCACTTACTCAGCAAAGTAAATGTATTAGTATTTTGAGGAAAATTATCGGAGGAGAGGTCAAGTGCCAAGAACAATCTGGATACCGTATGATCCAGTAAAGATTGTAATGTGACAGAGACAGAGTGTTCAGTAGCAGTGATTTCTGTTGGATAGCAAGATTGTTTGGCCTTTCTTACAATATTGTATGATGGATACAAGTTTACATTACTTTCTTTTGCATTGTTTCTTAAGAGTTGATACTGACGCTTGGAAAGATTTGTATCTATTACCAAAGATAGTTCTTTTTCTGGAGACATCTGGAGCGGTGAACTTGTTGTATTGTTTTTATTTAATACTTTTAAATGTATAGCCAATAGACTTGCAGCTGCTGGCTTGCCGGAACCCCTCAGACCCATTTCTGCAGCAAATACGAGCTCATTGGTTTCACATTCTCGCAGTTTCTCGGTTCTCTTGTACTTTCCACCATAACTTAAACTATTAAATGGTACCTTTGGTCGACCCAAAGTAGAATTTTTTGGCTTGGTGCACGTTATTGTAATATTTGTTTCCAGCCATGCCGCATGACTTGTCAAAAACCTATTTGCGTTTCTATTGGCCGCTTGCCATTTTTTTCGGAATTGAACGAAATAATTATGTGCCAAAGATTTTACCCGTTTTTGGTTCTGATCTCGACAATTTGCACATAAAATATTAGATAAGATATCTTCTATGGCACGTTCTTGATGACGGGATTCATATAGTGATTTTATCTGAATTGAATGTCTAATTTCTAAAAAAAAAGCGCCATATTTTACAAATTTGTTAAAAAGAATATCTAACTCAGAAATAGAGAAATAAAAGTACAACGAAAGTGTAAAATCACTTAGCGATGTATTTGAACTTGGCCGCCATCTTGGTATTCAAAATGGCGGTCATTTCTAGTAATTGGGTAAGTACTTAATCTATTTTTAATAAAATGTTTTTTGTTTCACTGCAATCAGTCATTTATTAGGAGAGTTACATATATGAATATTGTGTGCTTGTGTGTTTTCAGAAAATATAAAAATTAAAATGATATACTTAGTTATCTAAAAAAATATTTTTTTGAAAAAGGAGCAGCTAGGAGCAGGATTTTATTATACAGCAAACATTATGAGATATTAGTAGAACTTTTAATAGTAATGGTAGTCCTAACAAATGCTAACATTTTAAGATATTGCTTAATAAAGTCAGAAAATAGTTTATTGTGATATTTTTTTATAAGCTGAATGCTGATTATGATCTGGTTGTCTTTAAGAATTAGTTTATCAGCGTCAAAAATGGATAAAAACTCACCTTCGATGGTTTCTTGCATTTTAATTTTTGTAAAAAGATAATTATCTTATAATAACTGCTCGATTTTTAGCCGACAAAACTATTAAAATATCATATAACAGTACAAGAATATTACTGACAACAAACTTTGAAAATTATTTCTGTCATTACTATGACAACCACTCGACTTGTTACACTTGTTTCCGAATCTTCATGGCCTACTTAACCAATTTGTGATAATAAATAAAGGCAAAATACGAAAATGATTTTTGGACTTTTTAAATAGTTTAGGGTATTTGTGGCCCACAGTGCGCCGTAGAAAATATAGCTTCATCTGTAAAAGGAATTTTCTTGGCGAATTTTTCATCTCCCTGTATCCTTGCCATCATTTTCCCGGCAAAACCCAACCATCTGTATTTTGTTTAAATCTGTTAAGTTCTGAACCGATCTAAACTTATAATCTCTATATTTGTAGTGTTTTAGAGTTTCGTGAACTTTCCATATTCTCTCATTCAAATTTAATACAGCGTCTGGGATTGATCGTTCTGGATCCTCTATAAAATATACTTTTAATATAAACTTACTTTAAAATTAATTATAATTAAAAACTACCTTAAAAATATAACAATATTTGCATATCTCTTTCTTCATATCTTGTCACAGTCTTTCTGCTTTCAAAATTTATGCGATAACCGTTAATCTGAACATAGACAAACTATATATTTTTGAAATCAGAAAAAAGTGTTGTTTCCAACGAACTAAAAATATACAGGGTGTCTTATTTAAAATAACAAAGTCGATGCTCAATTTTTTAATTTGCAATTGTCATTTGTTAATCCTTTTAGACAATTCTGGCAGTTCAGACAGAACCCAACAACTTTTGAATTTAACATTTTTTTCCTACCTCTAAGAATAAAGCGTGTAGACCCCATTCGAAATATAACCGAAAACCCTGTACATGCACGATTTTAAGCTTTCTGAGAAATAATCGGTAACAGTAGATACAAAATTGAAAATAAAAAGATCGAAAAGCTCGAAGATCTACCCATTATACACCTTCAAGCAAATGTAACCCGGAAACACGAAATTTCAATGCTTTTTAAAACACGCAAGTTTGCGCGGGTATTCTTAAGTGGGTAAGTAATTATTTTTAAAGAACGATGCAAACTGTTAAAGTGCCACTATAGCACAATAAGAAACCACCAAAACATCTACCATATTCACACTTTTATTTTTTCTCAAATGTCCAACAATTTACATGGAGTCGTACCACTGTGCACCCCCCAGAAATAAACTTAGATTTGAATAAAATTCTGAAATTTCTGCAGTTTTGTTTTTTGATAGAATTGCTACACTTATACTGATAACAGAATCGATTTTGTATTTCTCATGGTATACGAGTACAAATAACCGAACAACAATTTCTCCCAATCAAAAAAAATACGACTTTTCAATGAAAAGGATCTTCCGAATGGAACTATCACTATCGCAAGGAAATGGTTCAGTTTGGTTGGGCCACAAAACAATCATGAAAGCGGCGAGTAGTTTCTCAGAGTAAGCACAACGTCCGAGAACGAAGCACTGCAACACGATACGGTACATCTGATACAGAGGGTAACGGTTTCACCGGTCCACTAATTTACGATAATTTGTTTGGTTCCACTAGTAAATAGTGCGGATTCTGTTTAGAAAAAAATAGTGTCTCTTTTTAAATATGAATTACTTCAATAAGAAAATAGCTGTTGAAACTTTGGGGGAGAATGAAAAAAAATTGGATGGAACGCAATATAGTGCCGCAAAAAAAGTTCAAAGGTGGGTTCAAGATTTAGTAGTTTTATAATTTTCAATGTTCAATATAATTTTTATGATTTATATTATGAGTTAGTTAGTTATATTATGAGTTAGTTAAATACTAGTTTTTAATTTTCTTAGTTTCAAAGTCTAAAATTACTTATTTTAAAAGCACCAAACGATGCTGTAAGGTAGAAGAGAGGATAACCCCATAAATATATGTACAGGGTGTCCGGATTTGGTTGCCAAAGCAGGGTATCTCGCCTATTTTTAAAGATAGCACCTTGCGGTTTTCACAAACCTCAGCTAATTTTTTGTGAAACTCGTGAAGCCGTAAACAAAATTTTCATAGCCTTCTTCGTTTATGAGATACAGGGCGAAATAGAAAATGTTGCATTTTGGGACCCCCCTGGTATCTCGGTTATCCTTTAACTTAACGAAAAGGGAAAAATTGCTGCTTATGCAGTTTTTTACGCTGGATCCAGTGGCGTAGTCATATTTTTCATTTGAGTTGTTATTTTTTAGATATGACCCAAAGTTGTGGGTGGGACACCCTGTATATTTGTCCAGAAATTGATTTGTCCTTTTAAAAGCTTCTCAAAATATATAATAGTATGGGTCTATTTTAGTAAACAACAACAAAAATCCTAATTTTTATAATTATCATCCCAAATTTTGCAGTAGGCCATGCAAAACAATGCTGCCTTTTATTTAAAGTCGTTAACAATATCTACATCCTAACAACAAATCAAAATTAATATGTAATTAAATCTATTTATCAAAATATATATTGATAATTTCGCACCAAAAAAGTACCACCTACCTAGATTTATGTAACACAAGAACAAAACAGTAATAAATTATTATGTAACAAGCCTTTCAGCAAAAATCAACTGTCGTATAAGAACTACAGTAACCAAGGAAATCAAAAGAACTGTTTAAACTGATTTCCATTTTGTTCTATGCATGCTTCGCACAATTTTCGTATTCGTTTTAGGGAATTAAGCAAAATAACGGGATGATTTTGTAAATAGCAAAAATTTTCTCTTATTGCATTTCCTAAATCTTGGACTTTATCATAGTGGTCTTTGTAAATTCTATTTTTCAGACATCCCCATAGGAAGAAATCTAAAATCGACAAATCTGGGGACCTAGGAGGCCATCTTATAGGTCCATTTGTTCCGATCCATTGATTGGTAAAATTATTGTCCAGAAATAATCTTGTCATTCCAGAATTGTGTGCAGGAGCACCGTCCTGTTGAAAATAAATTTCGTTAATTTGCGCTAGAGGAACATCGTCAAGTAATTCAGGTATAGCTGCCTCTAAATTTTCTATATAGTGATTGGCTGTTAGATTTCCCTCAAATATATAAAATTTTATACGTGTTCCTAATATGAAGAAGGACACATTTAGACCAAACCTGCCCTGCTGTCCTCTGGGAAATATTTGGTGTTGATTTTCCTGGGACCAGAATCTACTATTGTGCCTTTTGAGTATACCAGAATTACTGAAATGTGCTTCATCTGACCATATAACCTTCCTTTCAAAATTTCTAACCATATCGCATCTTTCTCGAAACCAATTGCAGAAGACTACCCGACGCTCTGCATCCCCTGGCTGTAAGTGCTGCACGAGCCTAAATTTGTATGGGTGGTATTTGTGCTTTTTTAGAATTTCTTGAACTCTAGTTTTTGGAATCCCTGTGCTCTTTTCACTGGCCCTACAAGAGTTTGTAGGGTAAGCTTCTGCATTAGCCAAAACCGTAATTTCCTCAGCCTCCCGATTTTCTTTATTATATGTTTTCGTACGAGATTTGATAAATGATCCGTGATTAAGTAAATTCTTTTTTATCCGATAAAAGTGGATATATTAGGTTGCCTCCTTTCTGGATATCTAAATAAAAATTAAGCAATAGTATTTCAACATACCTAAAAATTAACTATTTACCTGTTAAAATACATCTCAGAAGCCGCTTCAACATTTTCATTACTTAATATAAAACAAGCTAACATATCGTACTTTTCATAATGTTCGAAAGTTTGGTTTTCTTCCATAATAATACAAATATATTTTTACACAATAAATAAATACAAAAAACTAGCGCTGAATTTTATATACGCGTATAAAATTGGGGAATGTCATTTGCTTCCAAGAAAACAAAAGAAAACGGCATCGTTTTGCATGGCCTACTGCAAAATTTGGGGTGATAATTATAAAAATTAGGATTTTTGTTGTTGTTTATTAAAACAGACCCATACTATTATATATTTTTGAGAAGCTTTTAAAAGGACAAATCAATTTCTGGACAAATATACGGGGTGTCCCATTTAAAAAAACAAAACTTTGGGTTATATTTAAAAAATAACAACTCAAATGAAAAATATGACTACGCCACTGGATCCAGCGTAAAAAACTGTATAAGCAGCAATTTTTCCCTTTGCGTTAAATTAAAGGATAACCGAGATACGAGGGGGGTCCCAAAATACAAAATTTTGTATTTCGCCCTGTATCTCATAAACGAAGAAGGCTATGAAAATTTTGTTTACGGCTTCATGAGTTTCACAAAAAATTAGCTTAGGTTTGTGAAAACCGCAAGGTTCTATCTTTAAAAATAAGCGAGATACCATGCTTTTGCAACCAAATCCGGACACCCTGTACAAGTCTTCTAAAAAAATGCCTCACAAGTCTCAAAAGGCTTAAAAAGTCCTCTAAAGTAAGTTTAAATCATTCACGCTATAAACTCACCTTGAAATCCCTTATAAAAGTTAATTTTTTAAACGAAAATACCCACAAATATTGTATTTAAAAAAAAACATATTTCATCACCTTTTAAGAGTGGAATTTCGAACAATCTAGAAATCCCTATTAAATAACTATTTTCAAAACTCGTTAACAACTAAATCATTTTAAAATCTTATTTACTTAAAGATATTGTACAAAAGTAAAATCACATTTTATCCCTCTTCACCACATTAAGTGCGAAATATCGAGAAATCTAGAATTTGATTTTTAGGTTATTATTTTAAAAACAAACCCGTTGATGAAGGCGTCTTAAAAATTTCATTTACTTGAAAAAATATTGTCAAAAACTTGAAGAATTATTTTAAAAACTCATTTAGTTGAAAAGATATTGTTAAAAAAGTAAAAACACAATTTATCTTTTTCCACCCCTTTAAGGGTGGAATTTCAAGTTCCAGTAAAAAGGATTTTTTTATTTGTTCTTTTTTACTTTCCTCGTAAAAGGGAAGTATTGTAATCGTGAAGAAATCACCCTTCAGATCTTTAAGTTTCTAGATGACGAAAAACAGGTTTTCTCGATTCCGTTGGTCTGTTTGTCGGTTTGCATGTTCGCGGCATAGCTAAAAAAGAAACTTACCCGATTGACTTCAAATTCTGGTCAAAAATTAAGGGTCATATGGGGATGACCTGATAACATTTTGGTAAAAATCGTATATGGCAAAACAAACTGGTGGCCTAATGAAATGTTAAAAAAATTATTACTAAAACAGTTCTTATTCAACTTATCTCAAATTTTGCACAAAAATCAAATATTATGTAAGAATCAACTGGTCAAATTTTGATACCAATCCAATATGGCAGAACAAAATGGCGGCTTAACAAAACATTTAAAAATTCAGCCTGAAAAACTACTTAATGAACTGATTTAACACTCTCTCAGGTTCTACATACTTCACGTTTTAGCATCCCTAGATGCCAAAAAATAAAGTTTTATCAAGGCCATCGGTTTGGCTGTGTGTCTGCCAGTTCGTGGCATTAAAAATTAAGGCTCATATGGGGATGACCTGGTAATATTTTGGTAGAAATCCAATATGCCAGATCAAGATGGCCGCCTAGTGTAGCGTTAAAAAAATTACTACTAAAAAAGCTAATTATCCAATTTATCTCATCTTTTGCGCAAAAATCAAGTACTATTTACTCGCTGCTAGTAAGCTGAGGCAACAACTGATCCCGTTTGGCCGAATTCGCACGATCGCACCCACCCCCACTCTGTGGGGTTTAATTGTCACCGCTCGCCGCAAGAGTTATTAATCAACCAGAACCAGTGGATGCAATGTTTATTTATCTATTAATTGTTATGCTTTTATATGCATTATAATAATGCAGGTGAAATATTGTGCCATACTGTATTTATGTTTTTATTAAAATATAACTTTTCTCGTGTTTTTTAAGCAAAAAGTTACACCTTTTAAATGTTTTTCCGAGCAATGGTTATCGACATTTTTGCATTTAAAGTGCCAAGTGTCAAGTGTGTTTTTTAAGGTGGATTTATCGCTGGGCCTTCACCATTTCATTTTTTTCAAGATATTTATTTACCAACATAAAAACTTAAGATTCGGCTCCGATCAAGTTGTATGCATTCACGTCTTTTCTGGTTTGCTCTGGCTTTCGAAAATATTTGTGAATTATTGACACATTTTTTCAACTAATTCCAATATTTTTTCGAAACCCTATAGAAAAAAGTTGCAATACAGTATAAACGATAGAGGCCGTGGTGCACACAACTTGATAGGAGCTCAATTTGAAATTTTTATGTTGGTGAATAAATATCTTGAAAAAAATGAAATGGTGCAGGTCCAGCGATCGATCCATCTCAAATATATTCAGAAACACACACACACACATATCACAGTATTTAACGTCGATTTTTATTTTTGTTTTTCTATTATTTTAGATAATACTAGAATATACAGGGTGATACATAAATTAGTTATCCTGTCAACGTACACCCTATATATTATCGAATTTTTGGATTCCTCGGAAAATTCTAGATATATTTGATTTATGATATCCTATACCTATCTTTATTAATTTATTTATTTATCTATTCAGTCATATTCGGGACATGCCCATGATTAGAATATGTGTTAATTTAACTTAAAATTAATAAAACTAACATAGTAACCTTCAATTGTTTTGGCACTTTAACAAATTGTAAAATCTAAACTTGAAGAGATCAAGGAAAACGATTTGCACAATTCTATTTTAATTTTTTATAAGTTATCGATCGACATCAACTTTGAGTTTAATCCAACGTTAAATTTTATAACCTCGGGTTAACTTTTAAATTATTGTCAATTGATGTAGCTCACGAAAAACTACCCGCAAACCGTTTTTCCTAATATTTAAAAATTTACAACATTTTAATATGCTAAGCTAAACATATCTAGAATTTTCCTTAGAATCCAAAAATGCAATAACATACAGGGTGTTCCATTTAAAAAAGGTGACGTTGATGACCCTGTATATTCTAGTGTTAGCTAAAAAGTACAGAAGTAAAAATAAGAATTGACGTTGTCCGAGTGTTTTTATTCTAAGTTAACTTGCTCGCAAATATTCCTATTACTCCAAACTTTGTCAGCAAAAATTAATTTTATTGAAAATTATTATTATTATTATGACTTGTTGTCTCACAGTATTCCTGTGGTTGTATTTTATACTGACGGGATTATACCAAGTCGGTACGAAAATAAAAAAAAAAAAAGGAAATGGAAAAAAACAACTATTGTGTATTAAGAAACGATCTAACTATGCTACATGTTTTCAAAATGACCGATTTCTGGATGTTCCTGTGAATGTCTGTATTAATACTGTATGTATTTTACTTCCATAGCCAAGTCGGTGTATTTGGCGATCTTCTCACTGTATTTCGCTTGGATGTTCTCGTCGTTGTCAATGTCAATGTCAATTAAGTAAGTGATTTTATCTTTTTTGGATTGAAAGGTGATATCGGGTCTATTTGCGGGGATTGTTCTATCTGTGTGGATGTGAATGTCCCAGTAGAGCTTGTAGTCTTCGTTTTCAAGTATAGATGTTGGTGTATAATGGTAGTAAAGGTCTGTGTTCTCCGTTAGTTTGTATGTTGTGGCTAATGCTTGATGAACGCTGCTGAGTTGTGTCTCGCGGTGTATTCTTGTAGTTCTTGTCTGCCTTCACTATTGCCTTGTGGAGGTTAGTTTGTTTGGTGTGGAAGAATTTTCGTAAAGTTCGTAAATTTGTTTTTTATTTAGCGATTGTATATCTATAATTCCCCTTCCTCCTTCTTTTCTCTCGATGGTGAGTCTTTCCTTGCATGCGTTGGGATGTAACTTCCTGTGTTTAGTGAATTCAGAGCGTATGAGAATATGAATATTTTGTATGTCTATGTGTGACCATTTAATGATACCAAACGAATACGTAAGAATAAGTATGACGAAGCTTTCGTTAGATTTCTGGAATTCAGTTTTGTTTTTAATAGCTTTGTGAGTCTGGTTTTAAATTCCGTCTTGAGCTCTGATCTGCACGTTTTTTCTTTGAGCATGTTATCTATAGTTTCATTGTTGATTGTTCTCTCCGTAGGGTGGTCTTTCCACTGTCCCTTGTTGATATGAAGTAGCTTGCATTTACTTATACCAAATTCTATGTTGACGTCCAGGGTAAACGTTTCTGTGATTCTAAGGAGTTCCTTTATCTGTGCTTTTGTGCTTGCATATAATTTTACGTCATCCATGTACAAGAGATGGTTTATTTTGTATAGGTTATTTTTTGGTGTTTAATTTGGAAACCGAAGTTTGCATTATTCAGTGTGTTTGAGAGTGGATTGAGACAGAGGCAGAACCACAAAGCGCTGAGTGAATCTCCCTGGAACATACCTCGTCTGATGTAGATCTATTCTGTTTCGAGATGTTCTTTTTGTGTTCTCAAGTTGATTTTAGTTTTCCACGTACTCATGATTTGCGTAAGAAATTGCCTGATGTTTTTATTGACTTTATATAATTCTAGTACTCTGGTTAGCCAACTGTGGGGTATCGAATCAAAGTTCTTTCGTTAGAATGTTTTTGTGTGCTAGATGTTGTTCTATTCTCCTGGTAATTCTGGCTGTGATGATCTTATATAGGGTTGGAAGGCACGTAATTTGACGGGTCCTTATTGTCTGAATTTTTGGATTTAAGGTATGTTATTCCTTGGGTGAGAAAACTGGGGAGTGTGTTAGGTTTTAAAATAATTTTATTAATTTGGCGAGTGAGAGCTTCATGTGTGGAGGTAAACTGTTTGTACCAGAAGTTATGAATGTTGTCTATTCCAGGACATCTCCAGTTATGTGTGTATTTGATTCTTGTGTTGTCATTGCAAAGTCCTCTTGTTCCTCTAAGCACTTGTGTCTGTCTTCTTCCGCTTTAATCCATGAAGCGTTATTATTTTGTAGTTTCAGTTCTGACCAAATACTTTTCCAGTATTCTGTGATCTCTTGTTTGGTCGGTGGTTCTATTACTCGTGCCTCATCACTGCTCATGATTTTTTGGTAGAACTGTTTTTCGCTCCTTCGAAACAGGTTGTTAGCGTCCTTTCTTTCATTTGATTATTTGTATCTTCGGAGTCTTGCGGCATACACAGATAATTTTTGCTTCAGAGTGTCAAGGATTTCTGTAAGCGTGTAATCAGGAGATGCAGATTTGATTTTCTCTACACTTTATGTGATACGTTTTGACTTGTTTCCTTTCATGGATTGGGTAAGATGTCCCAATTCTTTTCTAATTTTGTTAATTTTGTTTTCAATCCTTATCTGCCATTTGATTTTTGGTTTTATGTTGTTGGTGTTTCTGTTTCGTGGCAGGAGTTTCTAATTGTTCTGTGTTATCGTGGTTATAGCTGCTGCATAGATCACTGTATGAATGTCCTCAATTGTGCTCGCATTGGTTATGTACTCGGGAATTATGTGTTCGTTGATGGTCTTTAGGATTCTATGTGTGTCCCGTTTGAAGATTTCACGAGGAATAGGATCTCTTGTTGTAGGATCGGAGCCTGACCATTTGGTTAGTTGTGACTTCATATCTACTTTGATTGCTTGTGTGAGAGACGGTCCGAGGTGTAGCTCTGTGTATGGTGCTTTGGGCCAGTGATTCACTTGTCCTGTGTGCTGTATGGTGCTTGTCATCTGTCGTGGGTTGTTGCTGGGTGCTTCGCCCCTACTGAACATTGAGTGAGATTGCAGATCCTCTTGCAAAATGGGATAAGTTTAATTTTTTCTCTAAAATGTGAACTTTTTCTTAAATTTTCTCAAAGATTTTAAATAGAAAGTTGTATTTATTAAATATTAGTATTAAAGTATATCTTATTAGCTACACGAAACCGCATAACAAGCCGTATTTTTGCTTTTTGTTTCAGAAAAAATTGACAAAACCTTGCCGATACACATTTTTCCTAATACATAACATGAAACAAACACACACATATTATTAATCAGAAAATCCTGGAATATTTTTTATTGTTTATTGATAAGTAATTTTGTATTATTTTGACATTTTGTGACTGTTGTCTTATTTTAGGAAAGCGAGAAAAAATCACAAGTAGTATTAATTTTATTTTACCAGTAGATACGGTGTATCGGGAAACGACCGCCTTATTGAATTTTGAAAAAGCGCTTCCTGGTCCGCCATTTTGAAAAAAAAATATAACTTGTGATATGTCATTGAAAAGGTAATTCTAAGCTCTATCAAACTATGTAAAATAATATACAGGGTTCCATTTGAAATTCTTAACTTGGTTCTGATATCGGAAAAACTGGCAGTAATATTCAATTGTTTTTTCATGAAAAATATGTGTCTTAATACCATATTTCGTTAACCCAAATATAAATATCCTAACCTAAAAAGCAAATGAATGGCATCGTGTAAAACGATATCGTTGACACCCGGTATATATATATATATATATATATATATATATAAATATATATATATATATATATATATATATATATATATATATATATATATATATATATATATATATATATATATATATATATATATATATATATATATATATATATATATATATATATATATATATATATATATATATATATATATATATATATATAACTATACGCGTTTGTCTTGGAGGCTGTAGCCCCATAGCCTCCCACCTGATTGCACTACTGTATATAAAAGTGTGAATATGTATATTGAAACCTGTTTACCATTAATCAGCATTAACTTTTTGTGCTAGCATTTTTGAAAATTTGATTTATGTCACTTAATGTTTGATTAATTTTATACAAGGTATATACAGTTAACCGTAATTATTATAATTGTTAAAAGTTATAATCACTTGACGTGAGTAACTACGGCAATTAACGTTTGATATTTATTTTTAAGATTCCACGGCACACTTTAACACCTTTACTTGAATTTTAAATTGTTAACACTCGGACAGGGTTAGATTTATCGACTTAAACTAAGAAAACCGTTCTTGTGTAAATTTATTCAAAGAATGCGTGTCGATTAGCACATTATCAACCATGTCAATACCAAAAAAGTTATAACCGAATAATGGTGAAAAATACATAATAATGCTCATTTGTATGACCTGATCGGTACTACTGACAAAAAGGCACCATAAACATATATTTTAGTCTATGTTGTTACTATAGATTCATCTCATATAATATTTCTTATTTGTTCCAAGGAATCTCTCATTAAGCAGTCTCTCATGTTTTTTAAAACACCTTGTATATGGATAAAAGATCTACCACGGTCACTGGCTTTCCAGTAATTCCAGTAATTAATCAGAGCCAGTTTGTTTGAAAGATGAATCAATAGGTACTTTAAAATCCTACATTCCTAATATAAAAAAAAAATGTTCAACTTTAAAAAGATATGTGATTTTGTTTTGTTAGGTGGGTCGTATATTTAACCATCCTATCGTAATCCATGGGCCAGGTTCGTTGCACATAAATTAGATCGTTAACATTCCAACGAATTTTAATTCATATTAAAAAGTCCTCTCTTCTGGGATGTTCATGGACCCCCGAAGGATTCATTGGTGCCCCCTAAAGAAATGTCTTTGTGTGACCAAGGGATATTTACCTCTGAAATAATCAGCTCGAAAGTAAGAAAAAGGACAAATTGGTTTTTAATACAATTCTTCAAGCTTTTTACAATATCTTTTCTACTAAATGAGATTTTTAAGACGCTTTCATCTACGGGTGTTAAAAATAATAACTTAAAAATCAATTTCTGGATTTTTTGAAAATGCGTGAAATGTGATTTTACGTTTTTAAAATATCTCTTTACGTAAATAATATTTTAAAATGATTCAGTTGCTAACGGCTTTTTAAAATAGTTATTTAATATGGATTTATAGATTGTTCGAAATTCCACCCTTAAAAGGGAGTAAATTGCGTTTTTCCTTTAATATAATATGTGTCGGTATTTCCGTTTAAAAAATCGACTTTTATAAGAGTTTTAAAGGTGAGCTCTTCCAGATTTACCTAAGGAAATAAAAAAATTATATATATATATATATATATATATATATATATATATATATATATATATATATACAGGGTCCTGCAGCTCACCTCCCGTCTTTTATTATACCTTAACCATTTATTTTAGAACAAATATTTAAAAGCCACTATATGCTGTTGATTAGAGAGCACATTTTAAAAATATTCTTGATTATACAGGGTGTTACAAAAAATAGTGGCGCATAAGAGTTGTATTTTTTTAAATGGAACACCCTATATTTTTTTATATTTTTGAAACACTCTTTACCTAGTCTACAGACTCCTAGAATAGTATCTCTCTTTTTTTAATAGTTTCGGAGAAAAAAGGTAAAATCGAAGAAAAAAAAAATTATAGTCTACATTTAAAATATTTATAAAAATTAGATAAAACATCTTAAAAGCTAAGGTAACCTAGTAGCTTACTGCAAAAGGTTTATAGTTATTCTGCTATGAGTATTATAAGTCTTACTTATACAGGGTGACCCAAATTCCATGTCAAACGTTGCAAAATAAAAAATAATTTTTCTCCATTTTTTCAAATGGAACACCCTATATATTTTTTTTCTGTCCGGTACAGAATTAACAGATCAACATTTTTCATTATTACGTAAAGACGTTTTACATGCTGCAGGTCTTCCTACAAGTTGCAAGAGACTTGCACAAAGGCATACGCTGACACTTGCAATTGAAATACAACTGCCGCTTTACAGTCTGCAAGACAAATTGCGCGCAATATCTTGCAGGTGCAACCCCTTGCTGCAAGAAACTTGCAGCATGTAAAACGGCCTTAACCTTTATTTAATATTATTGACAATGTTGCCCAAATTATTAATATATTTATAGGCCATGAAAAACAAATTGTATATATACTGTCAAACAACTAAAACATATCGGCAATTTACTTATTCGTTTTTTAAGTTTTACAAATTGAAATAATTATCGGATTTTTCATATAGTGGTCTTTACCTTCTACGTAGTTCATTTTTCGTTTGTTTGCGTCACTGTTTAGAAGTTTTATTTGAACGTTCTATAATCATGGAGTACACCCGGTTGATATGGTTTTTGTGTTAGGAGAATCGCATAGAAATGCCTTTTTGGCCAGTAGGATTTATGCGCAAAATTATCCAGAACGAAGGCACCCAGACAGAAGGAGCATAACGAACTTATTAGAGAGATTTATGGCAACGGGAAATGTAAATTATACAAGACCAGTTAGAAATAGGCCCGTTCGAACGGAAGAAAATGAATTAGCTGTGCTATTAGCTGTCACGGAAAATCCTTCTGTTAGCCAAAAAGCAGTCGGGGATGCCGTAGGAGTAAGCGAAAGAACTGTTCAGCGAATTTTAAAGAGCCATAAATTTCATGCATATCATATATAGTTGTATCAATATCCTTCCAGCAGATTTTGAGAAACGTGTTGACTTTTGTAATTGGGCACAAGTTAAAATTAGGTTAAGCTTTGATTTTTTTGATAAAGTTTTATTCTCTGATGAGGCCACATTTCATAAGAATGGATTTGTAAATCGTCATAACTGCTTGATCTTGATCTACAACACAGATGGTCAGTTAATGTGTGGGGGGAATTATTGGTGAACATGTTATTGGTCCCCATTTTTTTAATGGACATTTAACTGGAGCCATGTATCTCGACTTCCTAGAAAATCACTTGCCAAATTTGTGCGAAAATGTGCCGGTTAATCTGAGAAATACAATGTGGTTGCAACAAGATGGTGCTCCAGCACATTTTTCGTTGCCAGTTAGGGATCATTTAAATAATAATTTTCCAGATCGATGGATTGGAAGACAGGGAGCAAGTGCGTGGCCGCCCCGGTCGCCTGATCTAACGAAATTAGATTTTTTCTATGGGGCTACGTTAAGGAAATTGTTTACAACAAACCTCCAACAACTCCCGAAAATATGCAGCAACGGATTAGAACCGCATTTCAAAGTATTACGCCCGAAGTATTAAGAATAGTAGGAAGATCTTTTCATACCCGTCTTCGTTTATGCCTCGAAGAGAATGGAAGACATATCGAACATATGTTCTAAGTAAAAATTAATTTTAGCAATAATTAGATATTTGTTAATAATGTTAAATAAAGCTGTTACACCTTAAGTCGAGCCTTAACTCTTGGCAGTAATTTAAATTTTATGCAGCAAACGTAATTAGAAAAAATTTTAGGATTTTAGGTTTTTCCCCATAGCTAGAACTACGCTGACCTATCTAATATTTAAAATCGCGAAGGTATGAACATTACTAGTGAGGTTATTCAATTATCGTACTGAAAAACAAAGTACAACATTAGTTTTTTAAGAATATTTCAAAAACCTTCAGGAATTTTGAGATAAGTAATAATAATAAATGTTGATCTGTCAATTCTGTATCGGACAGAAAAAAAAATATATATAGGGTGTTCCATTTTTCCACATGACTAGTGAGTTTATTCAATTATCGTACTGAAAAACAAAGTACAACATTAGTTTTTTAAGAATATTTCAAAAACCTTCAGGAATTTTGAGATAAGTAATAATAATAAATGTTGATCTGTTAATTCTGTATCGGACAGAAAAAAAATATATATAGGGTGTTCCATTTTTCCACATTACTAGTGAGTTTATTCAATTATCGTACTGAAAAACAAAGTACAACATTAGTTTTTTAAGAATATTTCAACAACCTTCAGGAATTTTGAGATAAGTGTAATAATAAAAAATGTTGATCTGTTAATTCTGTACCTGACAGAAAAAAAATATATAGGGTGTTCCATTTGAAAAAATGGAGAAAAATAATTTTTTATTTTGCAACGTTTGACATGGAATTTGGGTCACCCTGTATAAGTAAGACTTATAATACTCGTAGCAGAATAACTATAAACCTTTTGCAGTAAGCTACTAGGTTACCTTAGCTTTTAAGATGTTTTATCTAATTTTTATAAATATTTTAAATGTAGACTATAATTTTTTTTTCTTCGATTTTACCTTTTTTCTCCGAAACTATTAAAAAAAGAGAGATAATATTCTAGGAGTCTGTAGACTAGGCAAAGAGTGTTCCAAAAATGTAAAAAAATATAGGGTGTTCCATTTTAAAAAATTCAACTTTTATGCGCCACTATTTTTTGTAACACCCTGTATAATCAAGAATATTTTTAAAATGTGCTCTCTAATCAACAGCATATAGTGGCTTTTAAATATTTTTTCTAAAATAAATGGTTTAGGTATAATAAAAGACGGGAGGTGAGCTGCAGGACCCTGTATATTGTGCCTTTGCCCTACACGGGGCTCGCTAGTCTATGGCGGCCTGATGAGCTCTAATAAGACTGGATCATTGTGTCTGCTGTGATGTAGAACATGTTCCAAACAAGGATCATTTTCTTGTTATGACGTTGATGTACGTGTATTGAAAACATACTATCATATATATATATATATATATATATATATATATATATATATATATATATATATATATCTAAATATATATATATATATCTAATATATATATATATATATATCTAAATATATATATATTAAATATATATATATATATATATATATATATATATATATATATATATATATATATATATATATATATATATATATATATATATATATATATATATATATATATATATATATATATATATATATATATATATATATATATATATATATATATATATATATATATATATATATATATATATATATATATATATATATATATATATATATATATATATACACATCTTCCGTCATTCGGAAGCCCGAAATGTCATATTGCACGGGCATTCGAAGTCCATTGCGACCTTTGGAAGCCCACCTTCTGGCTTCCTAAATACAAACGTGTATAAAGCTTTCCTACGTTCACACCAAAGTTAAAGCAAACTGTACCTAATTTTTTGCTTTGGCTTCATATTTACATGTTACTCTCTAAAAACACACGCGATATACAACTCTGTATAGGTTCTACTGGTTTGAAAAGCCCACTAAATACGACGATTTAGCCGTACCGGCGACATGGCAGCGTCGCAGAAAATTTGGATCATAATTTTAATAATAAGATTGTGTATTATGGTTATGAATTCGAAGTGGGAATTCGTGGCCCGGACTTCAAAAAAAAACGCGCGAAAGTGAATTTAGTGAATATTAGTGACTTAGAGGAGATAACAAATTGTGGCTGGAATATTTTTATATTAATCAAATTGTATGAACGTTAAAAAATGTACAGCGAATTGGTTTTGGTTAATTGTTAAGCGGTAGGGAACATAATACTAGCATATCTTGCGCTAAAGACAATAAGATCCTCATTTTGATCTTTAACACATTCTTATTAGCTTAATATCATTATTTTTTTAATTAAATTAATATTCAACTATTTTCTACGGATTAATATTTAGAAAATTTGTTCAGAAAAATATATAAAATGTATTTAATTAGAAAAATATTAAAAAGTGTATCGCACGGCAGTATGTTAAAAGCATACACCCCATAAATTTCATCCACATAAAAACAATGCAAACCAATCAAAAACCAGAACATAAATCAACAGAAATGCATGGAAACAAAAACGACCTTAAAACGTTAAGTATAACTTTAAAAAAATAATCCTAGTTTTTTTCTTCAGTGTCAATCCTGTGATAGGCAATTTGAAAGGTCTGCACAAAAGATCGTAATTGACAGCTAAGTAAAAGGAGTTATTTGTAGTGAAAAATAACATACATGAAAAAACTTGGCTGGCCTTTAAAACTGCCACCACAAAAATTGTATTTTTTGTAATTTTAGTGTTGAGATCCATTTGTTTGTATATTTTGATAACCCTGTATATCTGACCTAAAGTTTGTTACTGTCTAAACTAATTTTTTCTATAAGCACCAACTTTAATCAGAAATAAAAGTTTCTTAATGTACCTACTTAATAAAGTTTTCCATATGTTGCATACTTTTTTGGACACACTTGGCATATGGTTGTGAAGCATTAGTCCCGCCTGTGCACTAGCAAGAGTATATTCTAAGCATTAACAGAACAAATATATATACATAAATAGATCATCTGCTTTTAAGCAGATTTAGCAATGAAACATGAGGCCAGCTTTCGAGCTGATATCAAATTGTATTTAGTGTCCAAATTTTGTATTTACTTTGATACAGGGTCTTTTTTTGGTTGGTGACAAAAAACGCAGGACATACTTTTTGGCTCACTTTAGAGCTAGAAGTTCATATTAACATGTGCTTGCAAGGCATTCGTTTTTGAGATAGGGAGTGTTAATATTTTAATTTTTTTAGTTTTTATTATATATAAGATTTGATGTACTGTATGCTGTGAATAACGCCTACAGAGTGGCTATGAAACATTTCAGAACACTTTATAGGGCATTACTTTTTCCCAGGTTGCGACTCCTTTTATCTCACAGGAATTTTTACTACCGTGCCACTAACCATTTTTACTATAAATGAAAATTCCTTATTCTGTTCTGTAACTTCTTGGTCTTTTACATTAATTTAATTTTTTGAACTGTTTAGAACTTACTGATGGAAATGTATATTTATGCTTGGTCATGGCACTCATGGCTCGTGGAAAATGGGAAAAAATGGTCAAATTGTAATTTTGTAAATAGAAAACAAATTTCAATTTGACAAGGTCTAAACCCAAGAACCGTGATTTCTTAGTTGACTCCAGCCTTGACAGCTTTCGTACTAAATGGATGCTTCCTTTGATTCTTGTGAAGTCCCGGATTTCTTGAAAACATTAGAAAATATTTGTTAATGGATATCTAAAGTTTAAATCATTCATTCATAACTAAGATAGAAGATCTCATTTCACAATATTTAAATTTTATCTAGTAAATATTACAACCTTTTAGATCTATTTTACATTATAAAAGAGATAAAACATGTCTTACCTGAATCTGTATTAAACTATGAACACGTATTATTAACACATTTAAGGCATTTTTTAAATTTTAAAACAAAACCTTCACTAGAATGACGCCATAAATGCCTCACTGATAGGGAACTTTAAATCTTTTTGAACAAATGGTTTCAATTACCCCTCTAATCCGATAAATAGTACTTGAAAGCAATTAGTTTTAATGTGTTAGTAACTATATAGACTTAAATAATGTTGCACTATTAAAACTTTACATTTTTTATAGCCTTCCGGTGAGTGGTAAGGTGTCACAAAAAAAAATAAACATTTTCTTGTATTATATAATCATATTGTTAAAAATAGTACTTGAGAGCAATTAGTACTTTAAATATGTAAATGACACATTTTTTTAATAAAGTTTTATATCCAAAGAATTAGTTTTATTTTCTTTTGTTAGTTAGTAATGATTACGACCCTTAAATGGGCAATAATTTTTTAACAGATAAACTATAAGTTCTTAAACATTTATTTTCAGACCAAGGGTTTTTACATATGGAGGTAACCACAATCTATAAAACTTTATATTTTTTCATTAATTGGTAATTAATTCAAACGCCAAATACGATCAAATCAAATAAAACAAATGGTAAAGTACCACAACAAAAACAAAAACATTTCCTTGCATTAATAATCTGATTGATAATCACAATAAAATACTTTGAAATATAATACTTAAAATTGTAGTAAATATAATAAAACCATTTTTTCTATTAACGCATAGAAAATATTAGTCTATTACAAAAATGACTTCTTCAGTTTTTCGAATTACCCTATTCAAAAATAAGTATGATAACTGTTAAGAATAAATAAAAATGCTTGTGTTGCTTGAGCATATTGGCAACGCAGCTGGGCTTCGTATATTCAACAAGTATATACATTTTTACACAGCGGGCTTCTTATTTTCTAAAAACGTATGGGCTTCATAAAACCTGGAAAATATAACGATTTCTGTATATCAAGAAAAAGTTACCCCTCTGCCTTTGCTCGCAATAACTGTAAGATTTAAATTGTTTTTCAATAAAATACACTTTGTTCAAACCAATATCTAGTCCGAGATTCGAGTAGTCTGTGGGACATACCGGGCTTCATATTAGAAATGAGATGTGTATATATATATATATATATATATATATATATATATATATATATATATATATATATATATATATATATATATATATATATATATATATATATATATATATATATATATATATATATATATATATATAATATATATATATATATATATATATATATATATATATATATATATATATATATATATATATATATATATATATATATATATATATATATATATATATATATATATATATATATATATATATATATATATATATATATATATATATATATATATATATATATATATATATATATATATATATATATATATATATATATATATATATATATATATATATATATACACATCTCATTTCTAATATATATATATATATATATATACAAACTACTCGAATCTCGGCCTAGATATTGGTTTGAACAAAGTGTATTTTATTGAAAAACAATTTAAATCTTACAGGTATTGCGAGCAAAGGCATATATAACTTTTTTCTTGCTATACAGAAATCGTTATATTTTCCAGGTTTTATGAAGCCCATACGTTTTTAGAAAATAAGAAGCGCGCTGTGTAAAAATGTATATACTTGTTGAATTATACGAAGCCCAGCTGCGTTGCCAATATGCTCAAGCAACACAAGCATTTTTATTTATTCTTAACAGTTATCATACTTATTTTTGAATAGGGTAATTCGAAAAACTGAAGAAGTCATTTTTGTAATAGACTAATATATATATATATATATATATATATATATATATATATATATATATATATATATATATATATATATATATATATATATATATATATATATATATATATATATATATATATATATATATATATATATATATATATATATATATATATATATATATATATATATATATATATATATATGTATATATATATATATATATATATATATATATATATATATATATATAGCAGGAGTTGATACTAACCAAATTTCTCCAATCGATAAGCGGTAGGTTATCCAGATTGTCATATACGTTTGTTCTCAGAATTTCGATACATTTTGCAGAAGTTAAATTTTCGTTATAAATGTATATCGAAAATTGCCTATCCATCTACAAACAGGATACATTAAAATCAAATTTTTGTTGGTAACCTTTTTCTTTTACAAAGAGTGGATTTTCTGTAACTCAAAAATGATTATTTTGACGGTCAAAGATTCCTTCGACTGAGAATTTTGCTTCATCAGTCCAAATAATTCCTTTCAGAAAATCTGGATCTTCACATTGGGTATGAGAAATTTAGGAAAAATAATTTTGTAATTGTATGTAAAAACTACCGTAAATAACGTATCATTACACCAGTAAAAAACCTTTAAAAACCAACGTCAGGGAATAAAAAGATTATTTTCAACATTCTACCTGCGAATTTATATAAACTATTTTAATTGACCTATACTCGTTATACAAGTTTTCTAAACTATTCAGGCTTCATTAAAAAGTAATTATGATATATTATATGTTGCGCATATAATTTTTTTTATTTTGTAATTTAAAAATTAACTTAAACATTCTTAATATAATATGAAATAAAATATTTTAACGGAATAAAAAATAACCTTCAATTTTATATAGGAAAATGCTTTAAATCCTGTTGATAACTAATTATCAAGTTCCAACGATAATTAGTTATCGTTTATAATGAAGTGTAATTTTTAATCGACTTAAAAAAAGGATGAGGTTCTCAAGGACCTATATGTATTTTTTTATGTTTGTTCGCGCATATTATCTAAACGGCTTGGCCGATTTTGATACGTCAAACGCCAAATTGTCGAGGACGTTTCTCTGGTGGTCGCGTATATTTTGATTTGAAATCCGTTCCCCCGTTTTTTTGTAATAATAATATTTAAAAAGGTATAAGGGCGATAAAGCCAGCGAGTTAATTAAATTTACATTTTTTTAAATACTCTTTTCAAACTAAAGTATTGAGGTCTGTAATAGCATTATAGATCCATTGTAGCTTACGCAATAGATGACGCATTTAAATGGGATGGCTTGAATCGGTCCGGAGACATCAATGCTCGCCGAAACTATATTGTTTCGTGGGGTAACCCTGAACTCGCGAAAAGGAACGAAACGCGGCGTTTTCAACCACTAAATATTAGTAGAGATCTTTTAGTTAAAAGAGGAATATTGAATTTGGCTGTTAACCTTTGGGGTTGAAATTTGATACAGGTTAGCTTGGAATAAAGTTTCTAGCAGTAAGTATACCTACGTTTTAATATAAAATAAGCTACAAAAATCTGAATAACTAACAAAAAAACAACGCTAAATATTATTTTAAACAAAAAGCATTTTTAAACCTATTAACTTACACTGAAAGAGGAACATATATTATATTATATTATGACACCCACCTACAGGGTTCTTTATTAGCAAAGATAGAGAAAGAGTAAATACAAAAAGTGTAGGGTAAGAAATACTTTTTTTAATAGGATACCCTGTATATTGTTTATTTTTATGAAAGGCCATTCTCTACTGATGTCAAAAATATATAATTTGATTATATCAGCGCAAAGCGTTTATTAATTATCTTAGTTTAACTGCAACATTACTTGCCATATAAGTCTATGATAATATTGTAATATAATACAAAATTTGTTACAGTTAATCCAAAATAATTATTAAAATTAGAAAAAAGAGAACATTCATAAAAATTATAAAAATACACGGTGTTCCATTTAAACAAAAACGTATTTGGTTATATTTTTTAGGGCATATAGATAGGTATGCGAAAGTCGTTTTTTTTTTCATAACGACTTCTGGCGGTTTAAAAGAAACCCTAAAGCAAGAGCCTTCAACCCGCGGCCCGCCTTCTAATTTCTTCTGGCTCCCAGAGGTTAAAGAAAATATTGTAGCGCGCCGCGCCCGCGAATGACACTCCGAGGACGCTAGCGCCACCTAGTTAAAAGAGATCCACTCTGTGAACTCACGATCACGACTACCCACAAGGCCACTAGATGGCGTTGCAGGTATATTGAATCTTTTTAATGATTATAGAAATTATCAATACTAGAGGGACCTAGTAGTCCAGTCTCGTAGCTGCTCGAAATTTCGAGAGATTCAAAGTTGACGCGCTCGGCCTATATAAAGCCGGCGTCACACGGTAGCGGCCAGTTCTAATTCCAAGAGCAAACGAAGCGATACAAATGTAAGAGTGGCAGCTAGCAGTAAAGTTGCTACCTGTGCGATAAGTGATTATAGTGAGGTGAGTATAATGTGTTTTCACGCGTGTAAGGCGGATACTATATTGTGGCGTACATTCGCGCAAGTTTAGTTTTGTCGTGGATATTTTTATCGGAGAATTAAACTCGTTTCTTCTACCTTGACATTAAAAATTACTTCTACTTCGGGTAAAAAACGAACATTTAGTGAAGAAAGGCGCATATTTCAAGAAAAGTGGACTGAATTGTACTTGTTCGTTAGTGTTAATCAAAAACCCCTCTGTCTGGTATGTTAAGTACCTACATCTAGAATTTCAGCCTTGAAAGAATACAACTGAAAAAGACATTACGGGACAAAGCATGCTACAAAGTTTGAGACATTCAAAGCACAATTACAGCAAGATAAAGTAAGAGCTCTAAAAAGTCAGCTTCAACGACAGCAAGATAGTTTTCAAAAGCAGAACATTGAAAATGAAGCATGCGTGAAGGTTAGCTACATTATATCCGAAAAAACAGCTTTGAAATCAAAATCTTTTACTGATGGTGAAGTTATGAAAGAATACATGGAGGCCACCGCTGAAGTACTCAGCCCGCCTAATAAACAATTTTTTCTAAACTTAGTATGTCCGGTGTTACTGTCGCCAGAACAATCGAAGAGTTAGCGGCAGACATTGAACATTCACTAAAAGAACGTGCATCGAAGTTCGTATACTATTCTGTTAAGCTCGACGAAAACAGTTTTAACCGATACAGCTCAATTAACTATATTTATTCGGGACATTGATAATAATTTTGAAATCACTGAAAAGATGGCTGCCCTTTTTCCGATTAAAGGAACTACAAAAGGATGTGATATTTATAAGTGTTTGATGACAGTACTGAGACGATATAATTTAGAATTGACAAACCTTTCTGCAGTTGGAACAGACGGTGCACCATGCATGGTAGGAAAAAACGAAGGGCTCGTGGTTTTGGTGAAAAAAACAGCAGAAAGATCTTTCTTTGATGCATTACCATTGTATCGTTCATTAACAAAATCCACAAATATTGATGAGGTGATAAAAGTGGTCGTAAAAACTGCGAACTTCATTAAATCACGAGTGCTGAACCACAGAGAATTCCAAAATTTTTTTACGCGAAGTTAATGCCGAGTATGGTGATGTGACATATTTTTCTGATGTTCGTTGGCTGAGCAGAGAAAAAATGTTAAAACGCGTTTTTGAACTCAAGAAGAAAAAAGCCTCCTTCATGAAAACTAAAGGAAAACCAGTTCCTCAATTTCGTGACCCCGACTAGCTGCGCGACTTTAGATTTCTCACGGAAATCACGCTATACCTCAATGGCTTGAACACCAAACTACAAGCAAAAGAAAAGCTCAATAACAGCCTACTTGACACTGTGAAGGCATTTGAGTTTAAACTGGATTTATGGAAAAAGTCACTTGTTGAAAAAAAGTTTACGTACTTTCCTAAACTGAAGAATTGCGAATGTATAGCTGTGGATAAATATGTCGCAGCACTAAATTTACTCAAAAATGAGTTCCAATCAAAGGTTTCTGACTTCAGAGATAATGAAAATTACATCAATCTCTTTGCCTGACCATTCAGTGTATCCGTTGAAGACAGAAAATTGTCAGATGGAGCTTATCGATTTGCATTATAATTCGGAAGTGAAAGACAAGTTCGACATGGGTTTTCTCGATTTTTATTCAAAATATGCCGAACAAAACTCGTTTCCTAAAATCCGAAATCATGCCCAGAAAATGATGTCTCTGTTTGGGAGCACATATGTGTGCGAGCAGCTGTTTTCTCGTATGAAGAATGTAAAGTCTAAAACAAAGTCGAGAGTTACAGACGCGCATCTGGAAGGAAGTTTGCGGGTTGCAACTACAAAAATAAAACCAAATATCGACACACTTGTCAAAAATAACCAATGCAAAAACCGCATGATTAATTGAACTTTTTAACCACTAAAGATTATTATTACACTTTGAAATTGTATGTTTTTTATTTTATTGATATGGTGGTAAAATGACACTTGTACTAAAAAAGGTTGAAGACCTTTGTCTTAAAGCTTTTATATTTACACTTTTTCTTTATCTTCGTTAATAAACTCTGTAGTTAGATGTCAAAATATAATGACTCACCACGTACATTTTTTAAACAAGTCAAAAAGTAATTGAATTTTTTTAAATTAAGTAATCAAAAAGAAGCTAAATAATTTCTTTTTACTAAACACATCATAAATAAGACAAGCGAGTTTTTCATAATCAACAAAATTTGGCGGAAACAATATAAATAGCAAAATAGTTATTTTTGTAACGAGAAACTAAAATCGTTTTTTTTTTGGGAAAAATCGTTGCCGTTTCCAGAGGTTAATATAGTCGCCTCAGCAAAATATATACATCGGGGCTTTTCAAAGCTTGCATCCATTTAGAGGGGGGCCTAAAAGTTGCCGTGTCTTGTTCGATCTATTGCGTAGCTATATTGATCTATTTTAATCGACATACAAGCTTATTTGCTAAAAGGTATCTCTTTTGATATCCTGTTTCATATTCGAAACATGAAGATTCGGTATGAATAAAACGTTATTAACCGACTACCCTCATTATAATTTTCAACCGGTTTCAAAAAGGAAGAGGTTACCAGTTTAACCCTATGTATTTTTTTTGTTTCGACATCGATTACTCCGCGATGGTTTAACCAATTTAGATGAAATTTTCAGGGGATATTCAGAATATTACCGAAGAGGGCCCATAGTAAGAATTCTACTCTCCCGTCTCGATTATAGGCGTTCACCATTATATCAGGAAAAACATATTACAGCCACTTGTTCTTTTAATTTGTATTTACTTTTAAGTTCCTTCGTAAAACTGAACCCTCTAATATGATAAAATGTTAAAAATGATGAAATGTAAAAAAATCACGAAAAAATCACTCTTCTAGATTTTTTCAGATTTCTACGCTTCGGGGTCCCTATAGATGCCGAAAAACATGATGTGTCTATCCATCTGTCTGTCGGTCTGACTGTCGGTCTGTATGTCAGTCTGTCCGTCGGTTCGCGGCATAGCTAAAAAACTATTTACCCGATTGACTTCAAATTTTAGTCAAAAATTAAGAATCACATGGGCTGTCCTGGTAACATTTTGATAAAAATCCAATATGACAAAACGAAATGACAGCTTAGTGAAATGTTAAAAAAAATATTACTAAAAAACTGTTTATCAAATTATCCTCAAAATTTGCACAAAAATCAAATGTTACATAGGAATCAACTGGTAAAATTTTGGTACGATTCCAATATGGCAAAACGAAATGACAGCTTAAGAAATGTTAAAAAAAAATATTACTAAAGAACTGTTAACGAATTATCCTCAAAATTTGCACAAAAATCAAATGTTACATGGGAATCAACTGGTAAAATTTTGGTACGATTCCAATACGGCGAAACAAAATGGCGGCTTATTAAAATATTTAAAAAATTCAGCCTGAAAATTACTTATTAGATTAATATCGAATTTGTTTTGGCAATTTTAAATGGCAGCGAAATAAAATGTTTAAAAAATCATCGTAAGAAAAATCTTATTCGAATGTGATATAGGGATAAACTGTTAAAAGAAAATAATAAAAAGCAGCATTGTTTTGCATGGCCTACTGCTAGGGTTGCCAGATTGAGATGGCTAAATTCCGGGATAGATACCAAGGAAGAAAAAAAACCTTCCAAAAAAGATAAATCAGTTTTTGTTATAACCCCCCCCCCCGAATCATGCGGGAATAGTACGTGAAAACAAAATCAAAACAAATCATAGTCAAAATTTCTTTTATTGGCCTATGCACAAAAAAACTAAACGAAGGTAAACAATTAAAAAGACATAAACGAATGTAAATAAATCACAACATATTAAGATAGGTAAACTAAGATTAACTAAGACAACTTATATTTATCGTTGGACTTTGCTACTTTTAAATTTGTTTCGCCTTTGGGACCATTTAATAAGGACAACAATTCTGAACAGGCCAGGCTAAAATTAGTTCCAATTTGTAGCTTATCCTTCCTTCACAAGGTCCAAAGACATTAGACTTCTCTCTTTTATCCACAAATTATTCATAAGGTTAAATATTCTCTCACAAAAAGCATTGCTAATTGGAATCGATAGATCAAATGACACAATTTTGTTTAAGTTTATAGTCTTGAATTTTACACATTCTAAAAAAATGCTACCAGATTTGATCATTTGGTACGTTTTTGGATAACTCACTATATTCAAAGTATTCTTTCAATTTTTTATTCCTTAGAGCAGAAGAACTAAACTCAATGTTAATTAATTCGAGAGTTGGCAGGGGCGTGTGTACGGGGTGGTCCACTTAAGATGCTCTTATACTTCATCTCAATCAATAAGACAATGAGAAAAAGAAGTTAAATACGAAAAGTATTTGACCCTAATTTAATTTTTTTTATAATATTTTTATGTATACAGGGTGTTTCATTGTGCCAGAACAGTAACAATACTTTTTTCTTTTTAATGAAATGGTATGAATATTTTTAGAAATTCTAATTCTACGCTTGATTTTGAGTATTTTTTGTCATTACATAGCATACGAAATTTTGAGTAGTTTTTGAGAAAAATTAACCTTTCTATTTTTTTTCGGAAAAACAGGTTTTTGGAAAAATTTGATTTTTTCACACTTGAAGACTAAAATTGTGAGTTTTGGTTATGGATCCATAAGAGTGGTTAATATTTAATACTCTGATCTATCAGGAGCGAAAATCCATTATACAGGGTGGTCACAAATGAAATGATGAAAAAAATGTTTTTGTACCTAAAAAAACTATGACACAATGGAAGACCCTGTATTTAGCACTTTTGTTGTGTTTAGGATTGAATTCTGCATCTTTCCATATATATAGTTTATATTCCAAAAATTAGTAGTTTAGAAGTTATGACCACTTTTCTATAATAATTCAGGTATTTTTGTTAAAAATCTAACTAAACCTAAATAATATTCTATTCTAAGTTTTTTTTAACAATATAATTAAATTTAACATTAAATCGACAAGTAATGCAAGAAAGAAAGTAACTAATTACTTATTACAAAACATTTTTGACATAACCCCCGTCTTTCGCAATACAAGTAGTATAATATTACGGTTACGGTTTTAATTTTCGCAATAATAGCATTTCTAAACGCGTCTTAATTTTGCAAGATATCCATGGAAAAACAAAACTAGTAAAATTGTTGCCTGGACACCAATAAATACACAGTTTTTATTGGACTTTAGTTGCCTCTAACTCTTTTTAAAGGAAAAATGGCTTTATACAGTGTCCAAGAGCGTTTAAATCTTCATGAATGTTACATAAGAAATAATAAGAGTCCAGCATTAGCCCTGCGGGAGTATCGGCTGTTGTATCCTGCAAGACGGGTACCCACGAAACATATTTTTACACGAATTGTTTATGATCTTGAAAGTGGAAGAAAACAACGAAAATTCGCAAAGAGATGCATCCTGAGATCTACTGGGAATTAGTAAGAGTAGTGTTCAAAGGACTTTAACTGATAATAACTACCATCCGTTCAAATTTTTTACCAATTTTTTACCAATTTTCAATGCGGCCGGCATGTTCAACCGAAAAAATACTCTTTACTGGTGTAACTCAAATGAACATCGTGTAAAAGAAATGAAAAACAGGGTCAGAGAAGTGTTTATGTGTGGTGTGGTATTATCCGTGATCGAATAATAGGTCCAGTATTTTATGACTTTGTTCTGAATGGTGAGAGGTATTTAAATTTGTTGCAGAACGAAATATTTCCGTTAATTGACAATCTGCCGAACGATATTAAAGAAGGGCTTGTTTATCAACAAGATAGTGCTCCATATCACACTGTAGTGCCTATTAGAAATTGTTTAAATCAACGGTTTCCATTTTGGATTGGTCTGTACGGGACCATAGATTGGCCAGCGAGGAGCCCCGACTTAACACCCCTGGATTTTTTTTATGGGGCAACCTAAAACAAGGTGTATAAAAATAGGTGTAATACTGTTCAAGATTTAAAAAGGAGAATTAGGCAAGAGGTAAAAAGACTTAATGCAACAAACGCGGTTAGAAATGCTATTGCGAGAATTGAAAACAGGTCTACTACTTGTATTGCCAAAGACGGGGGTTATGTCGAAAATGTTTTGCATTATTTGTTGATTTAATGTTAAATTTAATTATAATGTTAAAAAAAACTTAGAATAAGATATTATTTAGGTTTAGTTAGATTTTTAACAAAAATACCCGAATTATTATAGAAAATTGGTCATAACTTCTAAACTACTAATTTTTAGAATATAAACTATATATATATCGAATGATGCAGAATTCAATCCTAATCACAATAAAAGTGCTAAATACAGGGTGTTCCATTAAAAAAAATTATGTTTTTTTAGTTACAAAAACATTTTTTTTGATGGTTATTTGTGACCACCCTGTATAATGGATTTTCGATCTTGATAGGGCAGATTATTAAATATTAACCACTCCCATGGATCCATAGCCAAAATTCACAATTTTAGTCTTCAGGTGTGAAAAAATCACATTTTTCCAAAAACCTATTTTAGGAAAAAAATTAGAAAAGTTAATTTTTCTCAAAAACTACTCAAAATTTCGTATGCTATGTAATAACAAAAAATACTCAAAATCAAGCGTAGAATTAGAATTTTCTAAAAATATTCGTACCATTTCATTAGAAAGAAAAAAGTTGGTTACTGTCCTGGCACAATGGAACACCCTGTATACACAAAAATATTACAAAAAAAAATTAAATTAGGGTCAAATCCTTTTTGTATTTAACTTTTTTTTCTCAGTGTCTTATTTATTGAGATAAAGTATAGGAGCATCTTAAGTGGACCACTCTGTACATTGAACAGGCGCCAAAGCCAGCAGCGGCGCAATGTCGTGATGTAATAATTTTAAGCGAAAGTGTGTATTTTTTTCTTTGTAAACTTTATAATATTTGCTTTTTCTGATTTAATTGACGCTTTCAGGGTTAGTATAATGCAATTCCGGGTTTCGGGACAACTTACCTGGCAACCTTACCTACTGCAACATTTTGAATGCGAATTATAAAATTAGGATTTTTGTTGCTGTTTATTAAAGTAGACCCATACTGTTATATATTTTAGAGAAGCTTTATAAAAAGCAAATTAATTTCTTGACAAATATTCAGGATGTCACGTTTAAAAAAAGCAAACACTGGCCAATATATATAAACAGTATATTTAGAAAAAAACTGACTACGCCACTGGAGTATATGTAAAAAGTTCTAAAAGGATTCTTTTTTATCTGTTTGTCAAGTTGTAAGACAACTGAGACCTTGTCGAGTACCTCAAAAGTGATCTGAACTGAGTTGAAGCACATTGGCGCGATAAACAGGAAGCTGTTTAACCAAAATAAGAACTACTTTAATAATAATTTCCATCCTGTTGTGTTACTACGTTCTGTTTTCAGTTTTCATATGTATCTTTTTGGAAAAAGATGCAATAATAACAAAACTATTGGAAAATACCAACAAAAAAAGATTATATTTTTGCATGTCTTTATCTCTTGCTTTTTAAGCTCTTTCCCTGTTTGATTTTATATGGAAAAATACACCGACATGTAAAAAAGTGACGACCTAAATATATAGGTATAATGTGAAGGTTTATATCTTTTGAACGCCTTATTGCATTTTGTTACGCTTTACATCAGTCGAAAGGATATTTCATAGACAGTAATTCTGCATTTCTGTTTTTGTCAACTTGTTTCGTTGTTTTTATTTATTGTTTTTATATACAAGATGTAATGTAGAACAACGTAACTTCAGAAAAGTAGTAAATCGTAATTTACAATTTAGACTTATCTTTTAGAATTATTTTGGCTTCTGATTCGTTGCTCTATCTCTATTTTTAAAGGAGATAAAATATTTAACGTAAAACATTGTATTTTTACCATGCTATCCATACAGACTCACAAGTCTTCAAAAAGATCTAGTAGCCTTGGAAATTAAAACAGTCAGAAGGCCATTTGTGTTTGTTAGCTTATCGTCAAATGTCAAACAGAGGTCAGATACTGAGTTCAATAAAATCTAGGTCTCTTAAATGAAACAATGTTTTTTACAAAAATGTAACCATTTATTTAAGAGTTAATAAATAAAGATTAATTACAAATCCCAGCTTAGAACTAAAAAATAAATAACTAATATCTGATATTTCTACCTCTAGCTCTAATTACTGATTCTACACGCCTTGGCATACTTCTTATTAATCGTGCAATGGTGGAATATTGTTCTACCCTTCTACAAGCGCCATGCCAAGTTTTCCTAAATTCTGTAGCACGAGGTCGTTTTCTTAAGCATTGCCCCAGTTGGTTCCATAAATGTTCTACTGGATTTAAATCGGGGCTTCTCGCAGGCCAGGCAGGTTTTTTACCATTATTCCCCAAATACTCAGTTACAATACGTGCAATGTGGGGTTGCGCATTGTCATGCATAAAAATAGAGTCTTGGCCTATAAGGTGGGCAAACGGAACAACATATCGCTCTAGTACGTCGATATATCCCTGAGCATTTAAAGAATTTCTTGGTAGCACACAAAGTTCCGTACGATGACCTATAGAAATCCCTCCCCATATCATCACTGAAACACCCCCAAATTTTTCTTTTCTATAAACATTTTATATTTGTATCTTTCCCCAGCCCGTTTCCAAGCTTTCTTTCTTCTATCAGATGATTTCAAACAGAAGCATGACTTGTCAGAAAATAAAATGTTGGACCACTGCTTCGCATCTCACTGTACCTTCATTGGCGAAAGTCAAGCGAGTTCTTCGATGTTCGCGAAGCATTTTAGACCGGTCGCTGGAATCCTTGCTTTCAGCCCTACTTCTTTCAACCTTCGACGGGCGGTGTAGTCACTTATGACAGTACCACTACTTCTTGTAGGCGCGTGTTGGTCATCGTCGCGCTCTGAAATCTATTCCTAATTGCTTAAAGGACAATAAACCTGTTATTTTGTGGTGCATCTAGGACGATCCGACCCGATCCATCTTTTATACCTGCCAGCCTCAAGAAACCTTTGTCTTGCTCTTCTGGCTGTCGCTTTTGGTATACTAAAGCAATCATTTTGGCTACATTCGCTGGAGTTACTTGTCTAGCCATTATAACTATTGGTTACAGGTTTGAATGGCGCGGTTTTTATTATTTAATAATTTGACATTTCTAGATACATTAGCAAAATACAAATGGCCTTCTGAATTCTAATTTCCAAGGCTACTAGATCTTTTTGAAGACTTGTGAGTCTGTATGTATATATGTATCTTTTATACTGGCCAGTCTCAAGAAAACTTTGTCTTGCTCTTCTGGCTGTCGCTTTTGGTATACTAAAGCAATCATTTTGGCTACATTCGCTGGAGTTACTTGTCTAGCCATTATAACTATTGGTTACAAGTTTAAATGGCGCGGTTTTTATTATTTAATAATTTGACGTCTATTTGACATTTCTAGATACACTAACAAAACACAAATAGCCTTCTGAATTCTAATTTCCAAGGCTACTAGATCTTTTTGAAGACTTGTGAGTCTGTAACATTGTATCTCCTTAAAAAATAGAGATAGAGCAACGAATCAAAAGCCAAAATAATCCTAAAAGATAGATCTAAATTATAAACTAGTATTTACTATTTTTTCGTCGTTACGTTATTCTACAGCGTGTTCCAAAAATTGACAAAAAAATATTCTCATATTACACCCTATACATAAAAACAATGGAATAAGTTGACAAAAACAGAAACGCAGAATTACTGTCTATGAAATTTGCTTTCGACTGATGCATAGTGCAACAAAATGTGATAAGGCGTTCAAAAGATATAGCTCTTCAAAATATACCTAAATATTAAGCTAGTCACTTTTTTTGCATGTCAGTGCAGATGGAAACCTAGACAAAAACATGGGACTAAATGAAAAACAATTCTAGCCTACTGATTAAGTCGGATACGATTTTTACGATATACACATACACGTAATCAATATTGACGTTCGTTTCTGAATCAAGCTTTGGCAGATTATGGTAATATAGTTCACGAAGGTGTATTTTGTCTCTACAATTCCGTTACAAAGCATGGCCTGGTTGAAGGTGCTGCAACTAGAAACATTGAAAAAAGGATAATTACTTTTAATACCCTAGAACTCCCAGATCGTTGAGTTACTGATCGATTATAATAATTCTTTAATGATTAAATCGTGAGTAATTGAGCAACACTAGAAGTATGTGGCGATATCCCAAGATCTAAAAGAGTACATATGTTCTGCCAAACTATAAAAACACCCAATTCAATAATATGCAAGATGTTCTTTTTAAAAGATGACTCGTCTGGTTCAGGACCCTTAAACAAAGTAAATATTATCTTTCAAGATAGTTTTAGTATATTAAAGATATTATATTTAATATATTGTGTGAACTGAGCCCAAAAATAAAAGTAATTCTACCTTCCACAAATTACAAGTCTAACTAACGATAGTAATTACCACTAATGAGGTCGTAAAGCAAAATAACGTGTTGATATTTCTGGTCCTTGGTCCCGATTAAGAGAAACATAGCAATTTCTAGAGTAAGTGGACTGTGGTGCACGCAAGAAGTTGCAACAGAGGAAGAGCGCATATTTAAATAATATAGTTGCATATTTAATAACTTGTCCGATATTGCTTTCTCATAACTAACTAAATAGATAATCGTACTTATTCTTATTTTAATAAAATTTAGTTTATTTCATCGGTACAAATTTTATTAGTTGTATGAATAGAGGAACTCAAAATAGATTTGCAACAAGCATTGTGGAACTGGACTGTTAAGTAGTTACGAAAAAATAAAGGAACAAGAAGCCCCCCAAAATAAATTACACACTTTTTAGAAAAAAAAATAACCTTAAAAGTAAACCACTAAACGTATAAAAAGCTTAACATTTTCTTATTTTCAATATTTCCACTTAAAATAATGCAATAATAATAATAATAGGACGTTTATTAATCTCAAGAAAAATAAATACATAAATAATTGAAAAAAATATAAAAAAAAATTGTTTTGAGATTAAAAAACTACTGCGTCGGCTTTGGAGGTTGTTGAGGCTTTGTATCCTTAAAACTAAATAAACTACCTTGACTATATAAAATATTTTTAAGAAACTATGAGATGAAAAATAGAAATAATTAAATATATTGATATAAATTAAAGAAACGCAAAGAAAGAAAAAAATATTTCACTGTACTTGTGATTTTTTCTTGTCTTAGAGATTAAAAAAAATTGGTAAATTTCCTTTACCCGAAATTTCTCCCGTTATGAATATTTCGTTTCATTAGGTATGGTCAAATGTGACCCAATTTAGTTCAGTACATAGCCATTTAGTACTACATATATAATTCTTTTCAAACATCTTTATTGGCGCCATTCTTTTCCATCATATTGGATTCCGACCAATATTTTACCAGTTTCTACATATCTATGCCACACTTGGTTTTAGGGTATAGTACCCTATATGATATTTAATTTTTCTGTAAAATTTCACTCAATTATATACATTTTTTCTACGTTGATTTTTTAAAAAAATTATTTGGCTACCATCTTGTATTGGAATCTTAAATTCGTATCACAACTTTACCAATTTATCTCTATATCACACCTAATGCTTGCACAAAATCTGAAATTAATCTAACAAGTAGTTTTTTCAGGCCAGGCTGATTTTTTTAAATATTTTGTTAGGCTGCCATTTTGCTTTGCTATCTTATATTCATATCAAAATGACACCAGTTCATTCCTACGTAACACTTGATTTTTGTCCAGAATTTGAGGTAAATTGTTTAAATTAGTTTTTCAATAATATTTTTTAAACTTTTCACTAGGTCGCTATCTTGTTCCGGCATATTGGATTTTTACCAAAATATTACCAAGTTATCTCTATATGAACCTTAATTTCTGACTATAATTGAATGTTGATTTTTAGTCCTTCACGGATGGAAAAATACAATGTGTTTTCATTCCGGGTGTACATCCGTTCACTAGTTTCTTTCTCGCATCCGAATAGAAACTGAAGTGTTGGTTTTTTTTTTTTTGTGTCGATGGGGAATGCTTTTACGCACGAATTCCCTTCCAGAAGAAGGGAAGACAGTGTGGGACTCGTTGCTCTGACAGGTTTCCACTTGTCGGAGTCAACAATACCCACTAAACCCCAACGGGCCCCCATCAGATGGACCATCATTGGGCTAGCCAAGGATCCTTCGATGGGGTTGGTGCCGTCCTTTCGGGAGAAAAACTATGAAGGACATGGTCCTCGCTGTCGTAGGGGGGGGGGAGGTCCTCACTTGGCAGGATGTTTTTGCCACCTCTCGATACTTGTAGTCATCTGAAAATAAAAAAATATTATTAGTAGGGAATGTCTTACCAGGGTGGGGATATTTCTCTGTTGTCCTCCTTCCTTCTGAATTGCCGCTGCCTGCGTCCTACTGTCCCGTGGTCCAGTCTGCCGTTGTCAGTGTGCCTGGTGGTCTTCGAGTTTTTGGTCCTCTTCTGTGCCCTCAGCGACACTGCTGTTCCGTGATCCGGCAGTGTTGAGGCTGAGGTGGGGTGTTTTTCAGGTTCAACTGCAGCTCACGCCGGAGCCAGTTGAGGTACCTGGGATCCTCTTCTTTTACCTCAGGTTCAGCTGCAACTCACGCCGGAGCCAGCTGAGGTACTTGGGAATCTTCTTCTTGGAATTTGATGGCCTCTTGTTGATACTCTTGGGGTTTCGGTGAGCAAGATCTAGTTCCTGAGAAGCACGGAGTCAGAAATTTCGATTTGCCCACTTCCAACCTAGAGATATATTTTTTTACCTTTCCAGGTGTTGTGTCTAGCTAGCGGATTGTAGTCTACCTAGGCTTTCGTTTTGCCCTGAAGGCTCGGGTAGCCTTTTGCCGCATGAAGTCTTCGATAGGTGTCCATTGAAGATCACGCTGCAGATCCTCATTCCTGATAAACCATGGGGCGTCAGCTGCCATCCTAATGAGTTTGTTTTCTGTCCTCTTTAGCTTCATAAGGTGGGATTTAGAAGCATATCCGAAGGATGTGGAGCCATATGTGAGTTGGCTCCTGGCTACTGTTTGGATCAGTAGTAGCTTGGTCCTCAGTCCCATTTCACTTTTCCGACAGAGCAGTGGATAAATATCGCTAGTCTGGTTTTTGCTCTGCGTTGATATGGTTATTCCATGTCAAGCTTCTATCCATGGTCATCCCTAGGTACTTGGCCTCGTGTAACCAAGGGATCGACATCTCCAACTCGGATTCTAGCTCTTGAAGCCATTCTCCTATATAATATATATAACCTTCCATTTGACACACCAGTCATGAAGGTTATCAATGTCCTCTTGCAGTCGTCTGCCCATTATCCGGGTGCTTTGCTTTGGTGAAGGATGGCCGTGTCAAGCGTAAAGTGCCATTATATATGGGACATCGTGAGAGAAGATGGAGTATAAGACGGGTCCCAGCACAGACCCTTGTGGTACTCCAGCTACTAGTCCTCTTGGAGCTGAATGAGAGTCATTCACCTTGACTGTGAATGATCTGTTATTTAGGTAGCTCCTGATAAGCTTTATGTTTCTTCTCTCGTATCCAGCCACCTACATTTTGTGGATCAGGCCTTGGTGCCACATTCTGTCGAAAGTTCTTTCGATGTCCAGGAAAACATTGGCCTCTCTATTGTTGAATCCTTTGGTGATATACTCTGTGGTTCTAAGACCCTGAGATGAGTGCCCTTCAATTGTTCATCTGGGATGGCATCACATTCATCTTTTAGTCTTCTGGCTATAGCTCTTTCAGCTACTTTGCTTAAAGCAAGGAGTAGGCTGATGGGCCTGTAGTTGTTTGGTACTGTCCTGTCTTTTCCTGGTTTTTCAATGACGATGACTTCTGCCTTTTTCCATGTGCTGGGGAATGGCATGTTCTTATATATATATATATATATATATCCTTTCCTGGGGAAGTTTTTATATATATATATATATATATATATATATATATATGAGGTAAAATCCAAGCATCCAGGTCTGTTCGTGGACCTCTTCGGTGAGCTCTTCGTCTTCCTCTGGGTGTTGGTTTAGCTGACCTTGTTGGACTGTGGCATCAGCTAAGGCTTCAGCTTTGTCCTCGTCGGTGTAGATTGGGCCATTTACACTTTGGAGTGGATGGATAGGACGTTTGTCCATTCGAAGAACGTTGCATCTGCCAGGCTGTTTGGTGATGCTACAGCTTTTCCTGCCACTTGTTGTTTTGTTCTTGTAACCGGTTTCTCAAATTTTGAGAGTGTCGGTTTAGAACAGTCCTGTCCTCTTCCTCGTGGGATCTGGCGTAGATCCTGCGAAGGCGTCTCTTGGTCCTGATCTCCTCTCTGAGATTTTCAGGAAGCTCCTCGGTTTGTCGATGCCTGCTTATGTCTTCCACTACTGTGTTTTCATGGAAGGCATTCAGGATGGCTGTCTCTAGACTTCTTACGGCCTCATCTAGTTGAGGAGCGCGGATCTCAGGGATTTCGATTGCAGCTTTCAGTTGTCTTTGATAGGCCTTCCAGTCGGTCGTCTTTTTGGTGTGGCGGTTTACTCTGTTGAGGTTTACTCCTACTTGCAGGAGTACCGGGTTGTGGTCGGATGTACCCTCATATATAGCTCTTCCCTGATGTTTTTTGCTATATCCAACATCTCGTTTCCGCGGGGAAGGTGTGTTGGTTGTTCTGGTCCTATTATGGCGAGTCTATGGTCCTCGCATAGTCTGGATAGTTTGCGACCATTTGAGTTGGTATGAGTGCAATGCCATTCTTCGGATCTGCAGTTGAAGTCTCCAATGATAATTTTGGCTCTTCGACCTCTGGCTAGATGCTTGATGTCCTCATTTAACAGCTCTTGTGTTGGGGCGCGATACGCAGAGGTAATTTTGATCGGTACTCTACGCATGTAGACCTCTATGGAGATGGCGTCTAATTCCACGCCTTCAACCCCCAGGAAGGAGTGTGGAACGCCTTTTCTGACCAGGATCGCGACTCCTCTCTTGGCTCGGTGACCAGGAGGTTCGTATCTGTAGATGTGATATCCTGGGAAGGTCATTCTTATTTCAGCTGTTAATTTGGTTTAATGCTAGAACAATGTTCTTCCAGGAGTTCAATTAAAGGTGTTCCAGGATATGAGTTTTAGGGTTTCATTTTATTGTTCTGGCATTGTTTATTTTAAAAAAGCCTTTGTTATTGTGGGAATTATGTTTTCCACAATAGAGGGCATCATTCCACGGCTTCAGGATTGCAGCCTGGAGATCAAGAGGAGGGGATTGGGGGAGTAGTGGTAGTTTTGGCCTCTTCCGTATAGGTGGCTTTAGTTGCAGGTTTCATGGCTGCAGGCTTCACTGTGTTTTTGAAGTTGGCCCATGGGGCTAAGGTGCCTTTTTAGGGGCGGGAATCTGCAGCCCTTTACTGGCCGGATGTCCTTTTTGATTGCAGTTGGCACAAGTGGAGCCATCTTTCCTTTTCCGGGAGTCGGCATGCGTCCGATCTGTGTGGTCCTGCACATTTAACGCACTTGTTTAGGTACATAGCGATTGATATTTTGAAACACTGTTTTAGGCTTCCATTTTCCACTTTGACCACCCGGTCAAAGAGGGTGCTTATTTTCATTATTTGGTTGTTTGTGGTTTTAACCAGGAATAATGGCATGGGTTTCTTTGTAAAACCACACTAGCATGAGTAATGCCGAGTTCGTTTAGTTCTTAACTATGTCTTACCCGGGTGTTTGTGTCCAGACCGCGTGTGTCCTTTTTTCCTCCGGGAGCTGATAGGTGTGGTATGGGCGATTGGCCTCTTTAAGGTGTAGGGTCAGGGCCCTATGGTCGTTGGCTGTTTTTGGGAAAATGGAACCTCGAGCCGGAGGCCTTTTTTTATTGAAGCCTATGTTTTTTTGAACGGACTGTCCAGGTTTTCAATAACTACGGGGGGAATTTTCGGGGTAGTTTCTTGGGACACTACACTTTTGGCGGCTTCGGTTGTTTCCATAGGTACACTGTTTATATTTGTGGGGTTTTCATTTTTGGGGATATCACTGTCCTCACTTCTCACCACTGGGGGGGATTTAACCCTTTTTCTTTTAATTTTGGTTTCGGCAGATGTGTTTGTGTTTGCGGGGAGTGCCAGTCGCCTTCCCTTCTTGTTGTGTAACAAGAAGGTTTTCTAATCTATAGAGCCTGTCTGTAAGGCTTCGATTTTCCTCTCTTAGGGTCTTTAAGTTTTCATCCGGAAGTTTTCCTCCTTTCATGATTTTCGGATTTTGCTTCCCAGGAAACTTTGCTCACTTTTGAAGATTTGCTTGGCTTCATTCTGTTTTGCACTCACTGCACTAGTCCTCACAAGATATTTCCAATAAGGAAAATTATCCACTTTAACACTTTAACTGTACGGAGCCGGGTGAACCGAATCGATCCGTACTGTTTCAATGCAAAAAGCAAACTGAGAAGTGTTGGTGAATGCGACGCTTCCTTTTATATCCCCACTCGGGGCCAAAGGTTATATCTGCGCAGGCGTTGGTCGTTATTTATGTTGTCCGGATGGTGCTGTTGTTGTTGCGCTAATTGCGCTTGAGTTTTTGCGATTTTAGATTTGTCGATTATTGTCTTCCATACTTGTAGTAGTTTTAATGATTCGTCCCTTTTATTCAAATCACCTTGTTTTTCAATTTCTATGGCTTCTCGGATTATTCTGGTCTTATAATGTTCTACGCCCTACATCCATCGAAATTTATTTTATGGCCGGTTTCTTGATGATGTAGGAATAAAGCTGAGATTGTTTGTTTATTTCTGATGCTGAGTTTTATGCTCTTCCACTCTTGCTGATATTCGCCTGTTAGTTTGCCCCACGTACAACGTTTCACAGTCCTGGCACGGAATACTGTATACTCCGTGGTTTTCGAGTTTGATTTTATCTTTTGGGTTTCCAAGTAGTTTACCTATAGTTGTTTGTGGCTTGTGTATTGTTTGTATGTTGTGTTACCTAAGAATTCTTCCGATTCTGTCTGTTATGGCTTTTACATATGGTGAGACTACTCGTTGCTTTCCCGGTTCATAATTTTTGTTGTTCGTTGTTCGGGAAACCTGTGCATTAATAGCTTTCTCTGTGGTGCGATTTGTGTAGCCATTTTTCTTTAAAGCACTAGATATTACCTTAAGTTCGTTTTGTCTCGTCTGTGTTTGCCACAGCTTGAATTTGTGCTGGGTGATGATGTGATTTTGCATTTAAATATCTGTCTGTATGTGTTGGTTTTCTATACACGGTGTATTCGAAATGTCCGTTATGCAGTTTTGTGACCAAAACATCTAAAAATGGTAGTTTGTTGTTTTCCTCTAACTTTAGAGTAAATTGTATTCTGGGGTGGATTGAATTTACGTGAGTCAGAAATTTTTCGAGCTCTGCATGACCATGTTGCCATATAATAAATATGTCATCCACATAACGAATCCATAATTTGGGCTTTAAACTTGCTTTCTCAAGAGCTTCTTTCTCGAAGTATATCATAAATAAATTCGCGACTACTGGTGATAGCGAGGACCCCATTGGAGCACCATCCATTTGTTTATACATTTGCCCGTTGAATGAAAAATAAGTATTTTTAAGGCAATGCTCCGAGAATTGTATTATATGTGCCTGGAAATCCTCGTTCATAGCAATCTTCTCCAATGCTTCGTCGATGGGAATACTGGGATATAACGATTTGACATCTAGGCTTGCTATGATATCGTTTTTTTCAAGGACGATATCTCGTATAATTCGAGTGAAATGCTCCGAGTTTTTTACAAATGAATCAGCTTTTTCTACAGTTGGTTGATAAAAATACACAAACTAGGGGCGCCCATCGGACCTATAGTTAGTATTGTTAATTCCCCGCTACAAAAACTGGAGAAATACCTTTTTTGTTTCTATTGCTTCTATCGAGTCAGCTATTTACAATAAACCATCCGAACAGGAAGATGGTATCAGGTCAGAGATTGTTAATGTCATTACCAACCATAAAATTAAAATAAGATACAAAAAAATACAGCAAAACAAAACTCAAAAAAAACTATCAAAGCATGTAAGCATTTTTTAAAAACAAATCCACAGATAACAGTCTTAAAGCCAGACAAAAGTAACAAGACTGTAATAATAAATACCATTGATCACAACAACAAAATTAATGAACTTCTTGATGACAAAAACACATATAAAAAAATGAGATTTGATTCGACGAAATCTCTTCAATACAAAAATAACTCGTTCATAGAAAAACTGTTAAAACGTAATCACATATCCGAAAAAGAAGCCAAATCAATAAAAATACATAATTCTGTTCCACCAAAATTCTATGGAATGCCTAAACTTCACAAACCCGGCATTCCTATGAGACCTATTGTTTCCCTAGATTCAGTCACCATTCTGCAAACTTTCAAGCTTTTTATCAAATTGCTAATCAAAAATTACAGGCAGAAATGATTATTACATTAAAGATTCGTTTGAATTTAAAAAATTTAGACACCCTTAAAATACCAAATAATTTCCAACTCATCTCTCTAGACGTAATATTCTTATATACAAACATTCCGACTAAACTTTTAAAACAAATCATTAAAGAAAAATGGAATCAGATAAAGAATTACACAACACTCACTTGCACATAATTCATAGAAGGAATAGACCTCATTCTTTCAAACAACTATTTCCAATACAAAGATAATTACTACCAACAACTTGACGGATGTGCGATGGGTTCGCCCATCTCTTTCACCGCAGCCCAAATAGTAATGGAATATCTAGAAGAAACAGTGTTACAAAAAGCCAATGTACCAATATTATTTTTTAAAAGATACGTGGATGTTTGTTTATTAGCAATACTAAAAAATAAAACAAAGGAAATTATCTCCCTCTTTGACAATTTTAATCCAAAATTGCAGTTTACTTCCGAAATAGAAAATGATGGCCCTATAAACTTTTTGGATTTAACATTAATAAGAGAATGGCATTAAAACTAAGTGGTACACCAAAAAAACCTGGTCCTCCCGCTACCTTAATTATAATTCCAGTCACCCAAAATGTCAAAAAAACTCCGTCATGATAGGATTAGTTGATCGTGCACTAACACTAACATCACCTATATACCGAGTTGACATTCTAAATAAAGTTAAAAACACTCCCTTAAAAAATCATTTCCCATTAAAAGCCATCGAACGAATTATAAAGCGAGGAACCCATAAATTATACAATGGCACAAAACGTATTGTAAATAATCGTGACAACAATAAAACCACTACATACATATCTTTGCCATACACTGAAGGACTTTCTGAAAAGATTAAACACATTCTCGGTAAACACGATATAACCGTATGCCACAAATCTAACAATACCCTTAAATCTTTATATACACCACTAAAAAGTCAGACACTAATTAAAAAACAATCGTACAGACGTAGTTTACAGCATTCCATGCCTAAACTGCCCCAAAAAATACATAGGCATGACCACACAATACCTATCAAATAGACTAAATGGGCATTAATATACAAAAAATGCTTCCACAGCACTACATAAACACGAAAGAGATATGGAACATGAATTTGATTTTTCGGGTACAACGGTCTTATCAAAAGAACAACATTATCATAAACTGACATTCAAAGAAATGGTCGAGATAAAAAAAAGAAAAAAATACAGTTAACGCTCGGAAAGACATTGATAATCTCAGCCAAATATATCACAGTCCAATTTAATTCAATTGTTATAAACTATTTCCATCAATCATAAATACATACTGTATACTGTCAGACTCACACAAATACTTTTAAAGCAACCCGTATCCACCAATGGTGTCTACAATGTAAATATAATCACAAAAATTAAATGATATCCATAAAAAAAAACAATAGAATTCTTTAACCAGTGTATCACTTACCTCCACACCGCCAAGCAAAGCAAAATAACATCTTTCTCAAGGTATGTACTGTACTATTTTAACTGAATGTTTTAATAATTTTAATGCGTGCCGTTATACCTAATTGTTTTTATTTTTTAACTTGCATATATACACTTTCTGTATTTAATTTTTAGATGTGCAGAAATAAATATTTTGAAAAAGCCTGAAATGGACAGGCGAAACGTCAATTAAAGTTTTTTTGCTTCAATCAACGACCCTAATCCCAAGAAAGTATATATATATATATATATATATATATATATATATATATATATATATATATATATATATATATATATATATATATATATATATATATGTTCCAAACAAGGATCATTTTATATATGGAATGAAAACATATATCATTTATATATATATAGCCAGCGGAGTAGTTGTTTTTGTGATTCAATTTTGTACCTTTGCCTTACACGGGGCTGGCGTCTATGGAATAATAATCGTCGTTTGACTAAGATTTTCTCTTATCATCTATGTCATTTAACTAAAAAGATTCGTGTCATAGACAAATGATGTTTTCAAATTTAAATTTCAAATGGTTTTGTTTCAAATTAATTCACGATAACAAACTTATAGATTCAAATGTGGTAATCACCAATTCTAGTAAATTGTATTAATTATTCACACATGAAAATTATCGCAAACATTAGAAACAATGTAGGCACAAGCGCCGACTTTTCAGAAAAACTCTGGGTGCTTTGTACAGGTACACAAATAAATTTTTTAAGGGCAGGGTGGACAAAAAATATATAACGGATTGACCAAATATAAAACTTGAATTAGCAGTTTGTTCTGCCCTATTGGAATATTACCAGGTCATTCCCACATGACCCGTAATTTTTGACCAAAATTTGAAGTCAACCCGTTAAGTAGCTTTTTAGCCACGACTCCGCGAACTGACAGACCAAAGGAATTGAGAAAACATATTTTTCTCCCTCCCTGTATATAAGCAACCTATCTTAATACTGCTTTGACAGACGTAAGTGAAAGTTACTCAACAAGGTATTGGTTGCCCTTAACGACAGGATGTAAGTCAACTTACATCCCTAGAGAAATAATAATCTAAAATTATTATAAGTAGTTTTAATTTTTGATTTCATCAACATATTACAAAAATCCGGTGATATTAATTGAAATGAATATTAATGGTACAATTATTACAACTATTCACATTATTAACAAAATTTGAAAACACGTTTTCTTGTTTCTTCTCGATGTGTATTATATTTTCTGACTCCACAGACCCTTCATTTCTAACCAATGTTTCTGTCACTGTTGAAGCACTGCAAGAGACTTCTGGCTGGGCCTTATTGTATAAAATTGTATTCGCTACTTCGTTTTTATTATTAAGGCTCTCAGCTAGGTAACTTTCCGCAATAGTAGCGGATTTCCATCCACCATGTCGCTTGATAGCTAATACGTCAACTCCAGTATTTGCTAATAAACTTGCCGACGTTCTTCTAAAAGAGTGTCCAGTAAACATTTTGAAGTTCTCAAACTTTAGAATTTGCAATTTTACTTGGAATTGACGAAAACGTATTTTTTTCCGACAGGCTGGTTTAAGCACTTTCCATTTTGATATCGCATAAAGAAGCGCAGATTAATAGTTGTCATGTGGGATCTTGTATAGTTTTGAAAGGCTTTATTAATTCCAAGAAGATACAAAAAAAAATCTTATGCTAGGAATTAAAGCTACAGAAAAAAAAAACACTATATATTATCAGCAAATAACACCTTAGAAACTAATTTATCTTGTGATTACACCATATTTTGCCTGAGGAAAAAAAACACTATATTCTTTTCCTGAATTGGGAAAAAATATGAAAGTGATTGTAAAAAAATACATAATACATTTTCACACAAGCACTGTTGTCAGATTTCAAGAGTAGACATAATATAAACATTTAATAAGTAGAACTTGTGTTTTATTCCAGGGTGATTAGTGTCCTTAAAAACTTACATTTTAAGTTTCTTCCTTTAGTTTTTCTTGTTATTTCATATAATATATGCTTATCCTTTTTGTTGAATGTTGATAATTCTATATTTAACATGATTTATAAAAATTTTTTGTTCAACATATTTAATTTTTTTTTAAAAACCCTTTTCTACAAACTCAATTAATTTTTTACATATATTTTTTATCCAAAGTACATATTAACCTAAGTCTAAGATATATTTTTTTAATTTAGTTTTAAATAGGGATGTACTATTTGTATTTCTAAGTGTACTTGGAAGTGTATTAAATAATTTCAGACCATTGTGATATATTGATTTTAAACCTGTATTTGTGAAGAATCTTGGAAGATGCAAATGTTCACACTGCCTGGTATAGTGCGTGTGTCTCTGCTCATTTTTATGAAACTCAATAACAGATCGCTTATTTCCATGAATTATATAATATATATATATATATATATATATATATATATATATATAAAGTATTATTTTAAATTTATATATCCCTGAAATATCCATTAGTCTATTAGGCTTATACAGCAAATGGGTGGAAAAGCGTAAGGGAAGTTTAAAAACATTTTTGACTGCCTTGTTCTGTAAGACCCTTAATGGGTTCAGTGAGTGTCGTCACTGTAAATGTACATGCCTTCCATTTTTGGAGTCAGGAATGGTCACAATTATGACTTCTTGACTTATTTTAACATTGTCCACTTTCATTTCACAGAGTTCATTAGAACGGCAGGCTCCAGCAACTCCCATTACCATTACGACCTTCATCGATAATGAATCGGGGGCTTCAAGCATGAACTTATTCACATCTTCCCTGTTAAACACATTCGATTTTTTGGGTCTATAACCATAATTTTTTCTTTTCAAAAATATTTGGATACTTAGAAATACATATATTTTCCTCTATAAAAAGGGTGGACTTCAACATCGAATACTCACACCATAAGCTTGATGGGGACTTCAATATAGTCCTTTTTTACGTGGAAATACGCCAAAAACAAGTTTTCTAAGAGTGCAGTAGCCGTCTTGCTTTGGCACCAATTTTTATAGGATTTATATGCTGCTTCAGAACTTTTTTTCGACTTTTCCGGTAGTAGAGATAAACAAGCAATATTGGCTGATTCTTCTATGTCTGAAACATCCATTTTGTCCTTACAGAATCAAACAATTCGACTTCTTCAAACTTTTCGCAATGAATTGTCAACTTGACGTTGTTGATAAAATAAAAACTGCTTATGTTGCTCTGGTAACAGATCACGGCTGCCTTCATGATTTATTGAGAATGCTATCAAATGTAATGATAGTGAGAATTCAAAAATATATCCAGCATTTTCTTGTAAACATACAATACATGGAGGGGGAAAAATGTTATATACTATATGGTATGTAATCCCTAGTACCTAGTATAGTACCACACCAGGGAGGGTGATTTTCTTCACTATTATAGATATTTTATTTGGCCGCCATTTTGTTCCGCCATCTTGAATTCGTACCACAATTAATTATCCCAGTTTATCTCTATATCATAATTAAGTGTTGTACAAAATTTAAAATCCATCCATTAAGTAGATTTTTGAGGCCGAATATTTAAATATTTTCTTAAGACGCCATTTTTGTCGGCATTTGGGATTCGTAACAAAATTTTACTAGTTAATTGCTACATAATACAAAATATAACTTTTAAGACATTTTTTTTAGTGTGAAATGAAGAATGTTGTCACATGTGTATGTGTTATATGTTATTTTAGAAGTAAATATCTTCTTCTTTTTGAAACAGATACGCACTATTATACATTTTTGGAAAGCTTATCTCATCTATTTATATCTGCATGAATTTATAGACAAGGAAGTGAAAAGAAAAAACTTAAACCTTAAGTTTGTCGAAACTATTATCAATTACCCACGTTTCCCCATGCCTCGAATATTATGTTAATTTGTAACTCGGTAATACCTTAGTCACATAAAAAAAATCAGCTGCATCTTTTTACGGGTTCCGAACTTATTCGGGAAAATATGTCAAGTCGTGACTCTAAAAAGACATGAAATTCCAAGTTTCCTACCCCCATCCTCTAGCTCTGAACGACTTAACGTTTGAAACCGACCTAAAAAAAAAGTGTTTACAATTTTTTAAAGTAAATATTAAAACAATCTCGGCAGGTCGTTTAATTCAATGGCTGATAGAGCGATACCTTATTTAAGAGATCTTTTCACTTTTTTCATTCTTAAAATTTGAAGTCGCTGTCGTGCCTCAAAAGAAAATGGCGGCGCATCAAAAATTTTATTTCAATTTTTTTTTGGTATTGTAAATACACATATCAATAGTATCAAGCAATTATCAATAAAATAACAGTTTCTACCAGTTAAATTAAATTGTATTTTTGCTGATTTCAAAAGCCTATAACTTTTTATTTTTGTAGCTTATTCAAAAAACGATTTGTCTGGTTTCCAATAGAGACTCTATGTAATCTATCCAAAATGACATATACTGTCAAATATTCATAAAATTTTGGGTAGAGTTTAAAACTGGGAAAATATACAGGTTGTGCCATTTAAAAAAATAAAAAAATTCACTGGCCTTCTTTTTTGGGACAATCTGTGTACATTAATTTAATTAAAAAATACGCAATCAAAAAATAATTATACACGTGTCACAGGGTATGCTAGGTTGAGAAATAATGAACTTGTCCCTTACGTTATGTACAGGGTAGCTTCTCATATTTTGACAAGCTCGGGCAGTTTTATTATAATATATAGAAAATAAATTCAAATACAAAAGTCGTAAGGTTTCCCTTAAATCGTAAGAATTTGCTAAGAAAAGAAACAAATGAACGTCGCAGAGCTGTCAAAAACTGATAACTTTGGTTTATTTGATGGAACACCCTGTATATTATGTCATATTTGGATTCTACGGGGAAGTCTGATAATATTTGGTAGACATACCCTAAGTCTATCTATCTCCGTTTCTGAAATATAGACATTTGGAAAATGACACTTTTCCCTCTTTGACAACCCAAACGATACAATATAGACCAATGACACTAGGGACATACTAATTGTTTGGCTGAAGGTTGCATCGTATGGATTCTGTAGCATATGAAAGAGGAATAACTGTCATTTTTCAAATGTATATATTTCAGAAAGTTCCATTTAAAAAAACCAAAGTGGACAATTTTTGACAGCGACGTTCATTTGTTTCTGTTCTTAGAGTATTTACAAATAAAAATTTAGTATATACTTGCCACATATCGTTATTAAAAATTAAATTTAGAAGGATTATAAAAAAAATAGAAAATAAGTATTTTAAATTTTTCGTCTCAGTTCCGATATTTCCAGTTCCATTCTACTTCCTCTTCTAGTTTTTTCAGCTTTTTTTTTCGACATCAGTTTCTTTTGCTTTCCCTTTTCGGCGATTTTGGTTGTCAAAGGCATCTTGAAAAGTTTTATAAGCATTTTTAATACATACCCTCATTTTGTCGGAAATATTAATATTTAATGCACCTATTTGATAAATTGCGTCATATACTTGTCTTTGGCAGATAATGGACTCCTCCAATAGATTTTCAACTAAAATATTTTTATGTATGAAGAGAAAGGATCAAAATTCACTTAATAACATACCACAATTTTCAAAGTAGTCATTTGGTACTAAGACATTATAGAAAAATATATCCAATCGAGTAGTTTGATTATATGTTTTGCAAAGAGTTAGAAGCTGGCTATATTGTTGACAACTTTTTTCTGCAATTTCTGCGGAAATTATTTCTTCCTAGTACAAATACTTTAACATATTTTGGTCACTTATATGTGATACTCCTTGATCAAGCATGAGGTTTGGTTTTAAGCATGTTACATATTTAATAAACTGACAATTAAGACAACAATGTCCTATTAACTTCTTTATTTAATTTATCGAAAATGTCTAACGTTCCGACAAAAAAATAAGTTCGTCCTTTTCACGAACATTAGCTATTTTAATACTGTTTTAGTGGCAAAACCAACACCAGTCTTATTAGTTGGTAAAAGGATAGCTTTTTACCAAAATTTAATTTTAAAATTTGTTGGAGACCTTTATCCATAATTTGTGTTTAAGATTTTTTTGATTAATTCGTTTAGTATTTGTAATAGATCATCATACAAAAAGGAAACATAGATTTATCGCTGTGATTTTTTTAATGGTTCTAAAATGGCGGCAATGTGTGAAAAAATGTTGGTCTGGTCTTAAAAACGTATCCTTTAAAGCCTTTTTTGTCTTAGTAATTGAAACATTTGATGAAAGCTTAGTGAGAGATAAAATGTTCAAAGCCCTTTCACAGGCTCGAACATTTTCTATCCATTTAATTTTACAAATTTTATAGGAGAATTGGTCACAAGTTGTAAAACTAGAAAGTCACACTACTTAAGCCGATTTTCTAGTCGTCGGAGTTACTGTTATAGTGAATAGCGCCAGCGGGCAAGTCTAATTATACGGGGGATGTTAAATAAATTTCTTATGTAAAATCCGCAAAATAATTTTAAGTAATACAAGGGATATAAAATAAATTATAGTTATATAATATATATGTATGTTAAATATAATTATAGTTATATAAACGCGATGAAGTAATTTCGGGTAAATTCAATCAAGCAACGCTGGTGGAAATATTAATTTTATTATTTTTCCAGGTTTAGTATAAAATCCCCTGACTTTCTATTACTTTTTGTAAATTGCCTGATTTTTCTCTGATTTTTAGTGGGATTTCTGAATTACCTGATTTTTCCAGGTCGCTAAGAACCCTGTATTACTTTCTGGGGTAGTTCTCCAAACGTATTTTTACCAACTGACTGCGTAATACATTGATTGTTTTGGTAATGAACGAAAAATTGCAAATGAGGAGTCTCAGCTCTTCTTAAGCCATATACTTGCTGCAGTTTTCAGTAAAATTGACAGTACTGCTAACTGAATTTTTAACAATGAAATTTATATAAATTTTGTTTTTGGTATTTTTAATATTAATCATAATTGAGTGATCCAAATCAGTTACATCTTCCACCGTCAACTCAACTAACTCCTTACTTCTATAGGTACCTGCTACACCAAAAATATAGGCAACCTTCATCATTAAAAACTAGTTGTCTGGGGTAACTATTAAAAATTCATCAACCTGGTCACCAGTCAGGATCTTGGCTTTTTTTACTTATATCCTTCGTTTCTTCTTTTCAGCAGTTAGCATAGCCTTCAGCATAGAATAATGTACCCAAATAGTGCATTTTCGTTGAAATTTTTCCCGTTTTGCTCACAGCACCATCTTACAAATGTTTGAAATTGCGCTTTATATATTTTCCTTGATTTGGACGACAAAATATCTTCTGGCCTCTCTTCAGTTGCTTTTTCCCGAGGCCTATTAACTCTATAGGTTGCCTTGAGCGATCTTGACCTATTCCAACTCGATGCGAGCGATCTACGTCACTCCGCGACCGGCTTGCTTTAGCACGGCATTGTACAGGGTGGCCCACATAAGATGACCCACTACCTTATCTCATAATCCGTACGAGATAGGGAAAAAAGTTTTATACAAAAGTTTCTTGGGTTTATCTAAATTTTTTAAATATTATATTTTTATATATACAGGGTGTGTCATTTTGCGTTGACAGATGTCAACTTTGTTATTTTAAATGGAACACCCTGTATATTATTATGGATTTGAATAGCTCTCTTAGAGACGATTTCAACGATATATTATAAGATGGATCTACGAGGCACCGTTTCGGAGATATTTACGATCATCTTCAATTTTTGACATACTTTCAACTTGTTGTATCTCTGGTATTTATCAACTTTTTTGTTTCATTTTTGTGCAGGAAAAAACATAATTTTATGCTTTATTGGACGTTTAGGTAAAAATATTGAAATTGAAAAAAAATGTTACAGTGTTGTCACGTTTTGCGTACCATCAGTTTTCTCAAGATTTTTAAATGCAACCCCCTATATTTTATAACGGATTTAAATAGAGCATCGAAAGACGATTTCAACGATATATTATAACATAGGTTTACAAGTCACGGTTCCCGAGTTTTGGGGATTTTCTTCAGGAATCAATTTTAATATTAAACAATTTTTACTAAACATAACATAAACTATTAAACATGACATAACAAGAACAAAGACAAAAAAATAAACATTACTTAAATTAAATTTTCTATATAACCACCTTCCTGTGCTATACATGCTGTATAAATAATGTCTAATTTTTTTATTGCCCTACAAACTGCTCCACTCTCATTGATCAAATGGATCTCTTCCATTGTTCTCCCCCTTAAATCGTCTACGTTATTAACTTTATTCTTATACACTTTGTCTTTAATATTTCCCCATAAAAAAAAATCTAGTGGAGTTAAATCGGGACTCCGAGCTGGCCAGGGTATTGACCCAAATTTGCCAATCCACATTGGAAATCTTTCATTTAACCATTCAATTACAGGTCTTACGGTATGGTACGGCGCACTGTCTTGTTGAAATACAAGACCATCTTTAATTTCATCCGGTAATTCATTAATAAGAGGTTGTATTTCATTTTGCAACAAACTATGGTATCTCTGTCCGTTAAGAGTCCTATCATAAAAAACCGGCCCAATTACTCGGTCCTTTATTATTCCGCACCAAACATATACACTTTGATGTCCCTGCTTTCTGATGGCTTTGATTTTATGTTGATTTTGCCTTGACCAGTAGTGGCAGTTCTTTCGGTTAAATATTCCCGCGGTGTTGAAAATTGCTTCGTCAGTGAAAAGAATTTTGTCAAAAACCGGTTGATCAAAGTGGCGGTCCATCATATCCATGCAAAAAGTAGCTCTGTTGTCAAATTCAGCTATGGATAGCTCTTGTACCGTAGTGAATTTGAAAGGATGGTAATCGTTGATATTAAGTGTTCTCTGAATACTTGCTCGGCTAATATGCGGTATGTCCCGTGCGGCATCCCTTTGGGAATTTTCATTGCTTTCCTCAAAATATAAAAGAACATCAAGTTGATTTTCTTCTGTAAGAACTGTCCTAGGCCGGTTTCTTTTATTGTTTATCACAACGCCATTTACCAGATCTCGTGTAATTCTTACGAAGATTTTCTTACTTGGAATTCTGCTATTTGGATACAGTCATACATACTCCCTTAACGCTAGTGCGGGACTCTTATTGTTTCTAATGAAGCACTCATATAAATTTAAACGTTGTTGAATAGTGTAGTTCGACATAATTATTTCTTAAATTTACTAATTTAATCAAGAAATGCAACCAAGCTGTCAAATTTCATGCAAATAATATTTCGTTTGTTTAAATGGTTTTGAAGCACAGCCTACTTAAAATTGTTGATAGGGTTGTGGAAAGGTTGGTAAATAATTGTGAGAGAAAAAACACGAAGCCAATACTTGATGACGTTTATTACTCGACTGACTTTCAGACGCTCTATATAAAAACGAAACAACAAAAATGATTAGTAAGCAAAGACATTTTGCGGCACCATTATCGACACAGTCGCCTTGGCCGTCTGTTTCGGTAATCGCTAATCATAACATTGATAAGGCTTATTTAGTATATGGGAAGGAAACATAAAGAACTATTTTTAAATAGATTTACACTATTTTAACAAAAATACACATTATGTATTTAACTGATTTTTAGAGAGTTTTACGTTTGATCCGGAAAACGGCGAAAATAATTATTCAAAGCAATTAGAAAATCTAATTTAGATATTCTTTAGCATATAATATTAATTTTGTTGTCTTCGTTCATGTCATGTCACGTTTAATAGTTTATAATATGTTTTAGTAAAAATTGTTTAATATTAAAATTGATTCCTGAAGAAAATCCCCAAAACTCGGGAACCGTGACTTGTAAACCTATGTTATAATATATCGTTGAAATCGTCTTTCGATGCTCTATTTAAATCCGTTATAAAATATAGGGGGTTGCATTTAAAAATCTTGAGAAAACTGATGGTACGCAAAACGTGACAACACTGTAACATTTTTTTTCAATTTCAATATTTTTACCTACACGTCCAATAAAGCATAAAATTATGTTTTTTCCTGCACAAAAATGAAACAAAAAAGTTGATAAATACCAGAGATACAACAAGTTGAAAGTATGTCAAAAATTGAAGATGATCGTAAATATCTCCGAAACGGTGCCTCGTAGACGCATCTTATAATACATCGTTGAAATCGTCTCTAAGAGAGCTATTCAAATCCATAATAATATATAGGGTGTTCCATTTAAAATAACAAAGTTGACATCTGTCAACGCAAAATGACACACCCTATATATATAAAAATATAATATTTAAAAAATCTATATAAACCTAAGAAACTTTTGTATAAAACTTTTTTCCCTATCTCGTACAGATTCTGAGATAAGGTAGTGGGTCATCTTATGTGGGCCACCCTGTACATGTCTCTTCTGTGTGCGTTTAATTACATATATCAATATTTTTTTTGTTCAAAATTGAAACTTTTTTGTTACAATAAAATGCAGCCTTCAAGATATAAGTTATTATAATTTTTGACTTATGTTTAGGGATATTGGTTCAAATTTTAACCAATTTTTTTTGCTGAGTGCATTTCAAAAAGTCCGCATCGTAATAGAAAAAAAATGTGTGTATTTTTAAAGTGTCAAAAAAATGTTCTTGTAAAAAGATTTTTAAAGTTATAAACAAATAGTTATATAACTTTAGAAAATGTACATTTTTTTTATACAAGGTGTCCCAGTAGTATGTTCTGGGTTTTGGTGATAATGGTTAGAGGTTGAGAAAAAGTTAAATATAAATATTAGTATATAGGATGACTTATATACCTACTTAAATAGTTTTTCATATATGAAACACCCTATGTTTTATTCCATTTTTGAATTACATCTAAAATTCTGCGTTTACTTCAAATATTGTTCATAGGCCTAAGTCTAATTGTTTTTCAGATATTTACATTTAAAAACTGGGATTTTCAATTTTGAACAGCTGTAGAGTCTAAACTGTTCAAATTAGAACAAAACGGTTTGCACTTTCCTGATTAGATTTTAATAGTAATAATAAATTTCTTCTCTATTTCTAACCGATACGAAGATATCAACCGAGAACACACTATGGGAACACCCCATGTACATTTTAAGTATTTTTCATATTTTATTAACTATGGGTATACTATTTGCAGTAAACACAATTATTTAACTGTTCAAACATCTTTTTTTTTTAAATAAAAAATTCAGTTAATAATTTTTTTCATTTTTTTATACAGCTTTTAAATATTCCAATTATCGCAACCAAAACGTCAAGCTGAATAAGCAATAAACTGGCCGCCTTGTCAGATCGGGTCGCCAGTCGACGTCACGACCTCCACCTCCCCGCGCGTCCACCTCACGCGATAACTGCTCATCGAGGCAACCTAATAGAGTTAGTGGGCCATGGCTTTTTCCAAAGTTTCCATTTCGATTTATACCCACGAAATTAATTACACTGACAACTTGTTTATTTATGTTGTAACTACGTGATTTCATTATTTCAAAGCACAGTAATCAAATTTGTTGCCTGCAATAATTTGCCACAGTATGAGTTGTTTTAAATTTGCACTTATACATTACATTATTTAATAATATTGTTCCAAAAAGTGCAAAAAATAATGTATATATCGCAAGACTAAAGTGCCCTTAATCCCTTGAATACTCCCCAACTCGAAACTTAATTCGCGGAATTAAATTTGTCACTTTAGTCCCTAGTTATACAATGTACTATTACATTTCTGATTTCTGCTATTCAATAGCCCCATGTAATTAGAAGAAAAATGTTCCATAGTAACAAAATTTGTTTTAGGATAGTCAGATCAATGTACAGAACACTACACAGAGCAACCTTAAGAATAGTCGCACGAGTTCTGGATTTGTTAGTGGTAATGTGGCTCTCATTCTACTATATTGCAGAGGCTACAGTACTGAATTTCACACCTCCAGCCCTCAGGCAAGAAAAAATTATTCTAACAATAACCAAACCATATTTAAAAAAATTATAATTAATTATTAAGAACACAAAGAACCTATATGAAACAAATGCGTTTTCTTTTTAGGACTCTTAAATCATTAAGAGGCAAAACTATTCTGGTAACGGGTGGTGCAGGAGGTGTCGGACAAGAACTAGTAATCAGACTAGCTCGATACAAGGCTAAGGTGGTGGTTTGGGATATCAACGAAAAATGTAAGTTCACATAACTAAAAAACATTTCGTTTTTTACCGATAAATTGACAATTTTGTTATACAGGGTCCTTCATCTTACCTCCCTTCTTTTGTAGCTCAGTTATTAATTGACTTAGGAATTTAATATTTTACCTAATTTATCTGTATCTAAGGCTGCATTCTAGAGAAATAATTTATTATTATACGGAGCGACCCAAAAATGTGTGACGTCATAACCACATATTTTTTTTCGTTGATATTATAGAGTATAGGCTGAACGGTAAGAGATACAAAAAAAACTAAAATACGTGTCCCGTTCTCCTTTTTAGTGTTTAATTTAATGGCGCGGTTAGATCTACGTTAACTGGGTTGGTTTAGAAAACACAGGGTGATTCTCAAAACCTCCTGTTTTTTATTATCTTTTATTACTCGGATATTTTCGGAAATAAATAGGTTTGAATTTTTGAGATATTATCAAAAGTAGCATTTTCTTAAATGGGACACCCTATATCTAACTATCTATAAAAATTGCATTTTTTTGCGATTGCAACAATATATAATACTTAATATTTTGCTTTCTCCTAAATAGTTAAAATACCAAAAAACATTTATATTTAGTTGGCCATGGACTGAATTCTTTAGGCGTTTGTTTATGTATGTTTACATATCATAAAATTAAATGACAATTAAGTATTGATTGTCAAATTCCGTTTCCGATTATATTTTTTAAAACAAGATGTCCAAAGTGAATGTTTTTCAAAACTACGAAAAGTTAAACATGTTTGAGTACTATATTAACTAGTAATCTCCCTAGTGCTTGAATTATTGCAGGAAATTATTTCCGTGTGGACGAATTTTATGATAATTTTCTCGAGTCGAAGATGAGGGAAAACTTTCTTAAAAAATTCGTCACCGAGGAAATAATTTCCGGTGTTAATTCATGCACGTGAAAGATTCGGTAAGAAAATTTCACACCAAAATTTATTTTTAATTTTCATCTCGATTTTCGTGTAGCTTGATGGCAAACGACATATTGTTCAATTATTGTTTAGTAGGCTGGAATGATGAAAAGTCAGGATGACAGACCCCTTGATGATTTAGTTTACGGTGGACTAGTTATCTGTATATTATATGGTATAGTTTTGGTTCGTATAAAAAACACACATTTTTTTTAGGTTTAAAATTAAACTTTTCCAAAACTTTAGTAAAGTAAAATATTTTGCACTATCTTAAACATAAAAAATACTAAAATTTAATTTTTATTTAAGCTTAATTTACTAAAATTCAAGGAAGTATATTTGATTAAATAAAACTTGCCAATTTAATTAACTACCACCTACCTACGGTCTTGTAGAAGCTTTTGTTACCTAGAAAAAAACTAATTTCCGTAGCATTCACTAAAGAGAAGTATGCTTTATCACATTCAGGACATTTTGAAGTTGAAATTTTGTCCTATTTAATATCACTAAACTTGACGGAACTGAATGAAATTTACCATGAGAGTACATTATGTAAGTATTATGTACAGGATGGTCCACTTAAGATGCTCCTATACTTTATCTCAATAAATAAGACACTGAGAAAAAAAAGTTAAATACAAAAAGTATTTGACCCTAATTTAATATTTTTTATAATATTTTTATGTATTTATATGTGCCAGGACAGTAACCAACTTTTTTCTTTTTAATGAAATGGTATGAATATTTTTAGAAATCCTAATTCTACGCTTGATTTTGAGTATTTTTTTGTCATTACATAGCATACGAAATTTTGAGTACTTTTTGAGAAAAATTAACTTTTCTAATTTTTTTCGGAAAAACAGGTTTTCGGAAAAATGTGATTTTGTCACACCTGAAGACTAAAATTTGAATTTTGGTTGTGGATCCATGGGAGTGGTTAATATTTAATACTTTGACCTATCAAGAGCGAAAATCCATTATACAGGGTGGTCACACATGACCGTCAAAAAAAAATGTTTTTTTAACTAAAAAAACTTAATTTTTTTAAATTTTATTATTTATTATGTTTAGGATCTAATTCTGCATTATTCCATATATATAGTTTATATTCCAAAAATTAGTAGTTTAGAAGTTATGACCAAATCTATCTAAACCTAAATAATATCCTATTTTAAGTTTTTTTAACATTATAATTAAATTTAACATTAAATCAACAAGTAATGCAAGAAAGGCAGTAACTAATTACTTATTACAAAACATTTTCGACATAACCCCCCGCCTTTGGCAATACAAGTAGCATACATAGTTTCAATTCTCGCAATAGCATTTCTAACCGCGTCCGTTGCATTGTCTTTCTACGTCTTGCCTAATTCTCCTTTTTAAATCTTGAACAGTATTACACCTATTTTTATACACCTCGTTTTTTAGGTTGACCCATAAAAAAAATCCAGGGGTGTTAAGTCGGGGCTCCTCGCTGGCCAATCTATGGTCCCGTACCGACCAATCCAAAATGGAAACCGTTGATTCAAACAATTTCTAACAGATACTACAGTGTGATATGGAGCACTATCTTGTTGATAAACAAGCACTTCTTTAATATCGTTCGGCAGATTGTCAATTAACGGAAATATTTCGTTCTCCAACAAATTTAAATACCTCTCACCATTCAGAACAAAGTCATAAAATACTGGACCTATTATTCGATCACAGTTAATACCACACCACACATAAATACTTCTCCGACCCTGTTTTTTACATTTCTTTTACACCATGTTCATTTGAGTTACACCAGTAATGAGTATTTTTCCGGTTGAACATGTCCGCCGTACTGAAAATTGCCTCATCGGTAAATAAAATATTTTTAAAAATGTCAGTTTCAAAATGGTGGTCCATCATAAGAGGACAATAAAAAAGCCTTGTTTGAAAGTCCTGTTGGGATAATTCCTGAACTGGTAAAAATTTGAACGGATGGTAGTTATTATCAGTTAAAGTCCTTTGAACACTAGTCTTACTAATTCCCAAGTCTGGATGCATCTCTTTGCGAATTTTCGTTGTTTTCTTCAAAATACAGGAGAATTTCTAATTGCTTTTCTTCTGTTAGGACAATTTTTGGGCGCCGTTTTTATTTATTGATTACCACTCCACGTTCAAGATCACGAACAATCCGTGTTTAAAAAACAAAAAAAATATGTAACAGTGGTTATTTGCCTGTCTTGCAGTCCAATACAACAACCGATATTTCCCGCAGGGCTAATGCTGGGCTCTTATTATTTCTTAATCAATTCATAAGATTTAAACGCTTTTGGACACTGTATAAAGCCATTTTTCCTTTCCTTAGAGGCAACTAAATGTCAAATAAAAACTGTGTATTTATGGGTGTCCAGGCAACAATTTTACTAGTTTTGTTTTTCCATGGATATCTTGTAAAATTAAGACGCGTTTAGAAATGCTATTATTGCGAAAATTAAAACCGTAACCGTAATATTATACTACTTGTATTGCCAAAGACGAGGGTTATGTCGAAAATGTTTTGTAATAAGTAGTTAGTTACTTTCTTTCTTGCATCACTTGTTGATTTAATGTTAAATTTAATTATAATGTTAAAAAAAACTTAGAATAGGATATTATTTAGGTTTAGTTAGATTTTTAACAAAAATACCCGAATTATTATTGAAAATTGAAACTTCTAAACTACTAATTTTTGGAATATAAACCATATATATGGAATGATGCAGAATTAAATCCTAAACACAATAAAAGTGCTAAATACAGGGTGTTCCATTTGAAAAATTAAGTTTTTTTAGTTACAAAAAAATTTTTTTTGATGGCCATTTGTGACCACCACACACACACACACACACACACACACACACACACATTAACCACTCTAGGTGGATCCATAACCAAAATTCACAATTTTAGTCTTCAAGTGTGAAAAAAAATTTTTCCAAAAAAAATTAGAAAAGTTAATTTTTCTCAAAAACTACTCAAAATTTCGTATGCTATGTAATGACAAAAAATACTCAAAAAAGCGTAGAATTAGAATTTCTAAAAATATTCATACATTCCATTTTAAAAGAAAAAAGTTGGTTACTGTCCTGGCACAATAGAACACCCTGTATACATAAAAATGTTATAAAAAAAATTAAATTAGGGTCAAATACTTTTTGTATTTATCTTTTCTTTCTCAGTGTCTTATTTATTGACATAAAGTATAGGAGTATCTTAAGTAGACCACCCTGTACAATATTTAAATTATCATATTAATTAAGAATGACAGTGACATTTACACCGCGCAACGTTATGTGAAGATTTTTTTAAAATGGATAATTTAAAAAGTTACGCTTTATGTAAGTTTTGTAAGAAGATTAACGATATTAAAATCACAGAACATTGCCTTGCCTAATAAAAGTAGTAGAAAAGGCCGCTATCTACTCTTGTCACTTGAAAAAAGTCTCTTTGCGGATGTCAATTAAATTGTTTATCAAAAGCCTTGGACCGATTATCCCGAAGTAAGCGGAACAGAGTAGTGTACAAATATTATATCTACTTCCTGAAATATAAACATTTATAGGAATCTGATGAGTTGTATTCACCTGAAGCACCTCCTGACTCCCCATTAAGAAAGCAAGAAGTAATGCAAGAATTTAGGAAATATTTTGATGCCTATAATGTATTTTTTATGTCTTATCACATGACATCTGTCAAAAAGATTTTTAGTGTAATAACCTCCAGCTTACCCCGGACGCAAAAAATTGCCGGAAATCCGACCCGTTGCTATGGTAAGAGCTAGTACACAGCTTTAGACCCATATTTTGAGCGTTACCCGTAACGACGACAGCACAGTTCTAAAAACGTTAAAAAAGCATAAGTATAAACTGTACAATATAAGGAAAGTTCATAACTTACATCCTTGAAATGAAGAACGGCGCCGGCGTTTAGAATTTTGTCACTGGTATTTGCAACAGATTAGTCGGAATCCCAATTTTTTTCAAAATGTAATTAATATGGACTAACGAAGCTTTTAGCTAGCGAAGAAATTTTTAATCGACATAACAATCGATATTGGTTAAACATAAATCCTCATCAGATCGCCGCTAGGGTACGACAAGGACGCTTTGGCTTCCACCACTTGGGTAGCACTGTATCAAAATAGAGTCCTTAACTAAAAGATTTATAATGAAAATTTGAATGCTGAAGGATACATCCAAATTTCGGAAAAATGTGTAATAAAAAAGTTGGATAACATGCCACTTGCTGCAAGAAATAATGTTTATCTACAACAAGACGGTGCCCCAGCCCAGTACAGCCATATGTTAAGTCACTTACTAACTGTCAATATCGGCGAAAATTGGCTTGGTACATATATGGACTAAACAAATGGCTTCCGCGTTCTCCCGACCTGATGCACTAGACTTTTATTTTTGTGGATTTATCAAGAATGGAGTATATAAAGCCCGAAGTAATTTTTTTAGAAGAACTTAGAGCAACTTTTATTAATTGCATTGGAAGAGTATCAAATATTCATATTTATAACGCCACTCGCTCAGTTGCAAGCCGAGTTCAAAAATGCATCGAGCAGAATGGAAAACAATTTTAGCACATTTTATGATTAAACAACTATGCTAAGCGTTAAGCCTTCAAGATAATTGTTGAGTTATTATTATAATTTTATGTTACTTTTTGTAGATGTTTTAGTTTATCAATATTTGGTACTCTTGGTAACTGAGTTTTTAATATACTTATTATAAAATAAAAGAATACTGATTCAATCCATGGCCAACTAAAAAAAAAAATTTTTTTTTGGTATTTTGGATATTTAGGACAAAGAAAAATATTAGGTATTATATAATGTTGCAAACGCAAGAAAAATATGCATTTTTTTCTATATACTTAGATATAGGGTGTCCCATTTAAGAAAATGCTACTTTTGATAATGTCTCAAAAATTCAAAATGGTATATTTTTTTAAGTACGCCGCTGGATTTTACGTAAAAAGTCGTAAAACTTTTGTATTTAAAGTTTTTTATACCTCCATAAAGATAATAAGAAACGGGAGATTTTGAGAATCACCCTGTATTTTCTAAACCAATCCAGTTAGCGTAAATTTGACCGCGCCATTAAACTAAACCCTAAAGAAGAGAGGGACACGTATCTTAGTTTTTTTTGTATCTCTTACCGTTCAGCTTATACCCTATAATATCAATGAAAAAACCAGTATATAGTGCCTCGTCATCAGATTCAAACGAGGAACTTATTAAGTAACGTCAAAGAAAATAATAGTAAGCTATTATTTTCTTTGGTAACGTATAGCGGTTTTGCTGATCAAGTCTGGTCGATCTAAATTATACAGGGTCTCGGAAATTAACTGGTAAACTCACCAAACTTTGAAGAGCTTTATTTTTCTTATTTTAAATATAAGCCTGTGTAGTTTTCGATTGCAATAAATGCGAGTTTAAAAAACAAAACTTTTTTCTTGATACATCACTATTTAAATTCCTAACAGATTGAAAGTTATTTGCCGAAAACTCGTTTTGTCCAATATTTTAGTAACAATTTTAGGAATAAAAATCTAAAGGTGCCTTTACTAAACAATTTAACGACATTAGGTTTTATTCAAGGTCCTCTTCCGTTCTCCTCTAAGCACAAACAAACACGCGTATGAAAACACCTTGCCACCCTTCTTAATAGATCGGGTGTAATTTTTCGAAATACGTTTCGGATTCTTTGCTGCATGTTTTTAAGTATTGTAGGAGGTCCCTTAACGTAGCCCCACAAAAAGAAATCTAATTTGGTAAAGTCTGGTGATCGGTGCGGCCATCTACTCTTCCAATTCAGCGATTTGCAAAAGTTCTATCGAGGTGGTTCCCGACCTGTAATGAGTAATGTGCTGGTGCTCCATCATGTTTCAGCTAGATTGCATCCCTTATTGCTATTAGTAAAGGTTGACTTAAAGGGGATAACTCATTTTGCAAAAAGTCTAGATACATATCTCCATGTAAATGCTCGTTGAAAAAGTGTGGATTAATGACATATTCTCCGATTATCCCCCTCCCCCCCACACACACACACACACACACACACACACACACACACATTAACAGACCTTCTAGGTTGTCGATCGATCTGCTTAGATTTTGATCTGAGTAGTAATGAAAATTATGGCGATTCATAAATCTGTTTTTATGGAAGATAGCCTCATCGGAGAACCAAATCTTATCAAAAAGCTTAGCAGGATCTGATACGCTTCGAAACGGTTGTATTTTAAAACGCGCTGAACGGTGCTTACTTTTCGGCATCAGCGACTTCATTCTGACTATTCTAAGGATTTTCCGTAACATGAAGTAACACAGCTAATTCCTTTTCTTCAATTCGAACCTATTTCGAAATGGTTTTGGGTATTCTGTCGACTTGCCAAAAACCAGTTCTTTTGGGATTGCCCTAATATGAAAATCACAACCTCTTTCCTGATGTAATTCATTATAAAACCACTTAAACAATTTTCGCAGTACTTACAATCTCAAAAGTTTGCAATACTTATGTCAAAAGAACTATCCCTTTTGTCACTTGAATAAAATCTAATGTCATTAAATTGTTTAGTAAAGCCACCTTTGATTTTTATTCGTTAAAATTGTTTCTGAAATATTGGACAAAACCAGTTTAACTTTCAATCTTTTAGGAATTTTAATAGTGATGTATTTAGAAAAAAAGTTTTGTTCCTTAGTTTCGCATTGGTTACAATCAAAAAATAAAGACGCTTATATTTAAAATAAAAAAAATAAAGCTCTTTAGGGTTCTGTGAGTTTAACAGTTAATTTTCGAGATCCTGTATAATTTAGATCGACCAAACTTGGCCAGCAAAATTCCTAAACGGTACTTAATAACTTCTGCGTTTAAATCTGATGACGAGGCACTATTTGTATTTTTAGCAATTTTTAAAATCAGTGGTGTACAACCGATTTATTTACATTTTATTTTTTTCGCGTATGTCAGCCAGCCGATTTCAATAAAATTTTAGAGTTATGTGGGCAACCATAGGAGAGACTAAAAAAATATGGGGTATGTAATTTAAAAAAATATGTCATTATGATATCACACTTTTTTGGCCGCCCTGTATAATCAAAACTATTTTTCTAGCATAATATGTGAGATATTAAAAAAAAGCAATTAATAATTGAGCTACAAAAGAAGGGAAATGAGATGAAGAGCCCTATACATATAAGAAATTGGCATTATTATTATTGCCGTTAATAATGTTAGTGACATATCGTAGCTTATATTTTCGGAAAACTATCACAAAATGTATGTTTGTAAAGATAGATAAGTTCCGTGAACCTCGTGTATAGAAATGGTTGGGGGACCTGAAAGCTGAAAATGTCAATACCAGTTTGGAAACTAAACAGATAGCTTAATGCGGTTTTTTAGAACATGAGAGCTGCTATTTAATAAAGTATAAGCCTAAGAAAATGTCCATTTTTGTTTTTTAGTGATCAGGTTAAATACTGATTTTTCGTTATCACTCTCTTAAAGGTTCTTAAAAATAGGCAGGTGAGGCTTTACCACATTTGTTTAAACAAATAGATCCTAAATTCTCAAATTTATATACCTTAAATTTTTTTAAAAAATTGCATTAACAGTCGCAATACTTGCGAAATAAGCATTGCGCCTAAATTTGAATATTTCTTCTTATAAAATCAGTTTCTTTAACGTCGAGAATAACCCATCGCTTAAGAAATTATGGTTCTTGTGATTAGACCTTGTCAAAATGAAATTACTATCCGACGTTTCGTTTTTCATTGCACGAGATCTCTTCAGGGATCTTCACCCCATGAGATCTGAACACGGAATGGGCTCAAAGAGATTCAGGCGAGCTTTTATACCCGACTTGTACTCGCTAAACCGTGACCCTGTGTTAAGCTTGGTTAACATATATAACTAAACTATTAAAGTTTTTGTATGTGTGCAAATTTCAATAGAATCTCTAATCTTTTGTTTATAAAGTCCTGGAACCGACGCTAGAACCTTGGTTTCTTTTACATTTATAATATGACCAGTGATTTGTTGGTATTCAGCTACACCAGATTAAACAATTTGGGTTTTTTTGAATACATCGTTTATGCTTCTTAAGTCTAGTGGATATTGAGCGTCGTGTTTCTCCCAAATACTTTTCCACAGGAGCAAGGAATTTTATGTACCTTCTTCATCTTATGTGTATTGAAGATTGTATGTATGTTGGACTGCCCGAGTAATCATCCTATTTTGTCTGCATTGTCATATATGTAAGAAAGAACAACACTACCTAACGATGGCTCCTTATCATTCTCATATCATTGAGCGCGTAATTTCTGCAGTGCAATAGCAAATTCCTCTCAGAGCTACGATGCTAGAAAATCTCGATCAGAAATCGAAATAGCTCTTAATACTAATGAGTTAATAAGCGATTTCTTTTGTGTTGGATGGTAGTGCGAATTTGCATTTAAGTAGCTATTTGTATGCGTCGATTTTCTATACACAGAATATCCTAATGTAACATTTTCCTTCCTTTGAACAAATAAATCTAGAAAGGGAATCATTCCATTAGAATCAATTTCAATTTTTATTAATATTGCGATGTTGTTGACTAAGGTGGTCCAGAAATATGAGGAGATTTGCCTGTCCATGAAGTCAAACAACAAAAGTATCTTCTACATACCTGAACCGGATGTTAAAGCAATATCCTCAAAGGCCACCATTAAGATATTCACTACGACAGGTGATAGAGGAGATCCCATAGCTGCCTCTGAGTTTTGTTCTTAAAAATTAGTACATGTAAGACAAGCTTCCACTAGGTCCATTAGCCTATTATCAAGATTATTATGTTCCAATATGTCTGACATAATGGAAATTGAGTCTTTAACAGGGAAACTTGTGTATAGTGATTCTACATCGAAACTGATCAAGATATCTTCGGGATCCAATTGTTTTGACTTAAGTTTTTTACGAAATGTACAGTTTTTTTATAAACGAATCTATTTATCCAGTAAACGGATCAAGAAAATTTTAAAGGTATTTACCTAATTTGTACGTGGGCATGTTCTTCCTAGATGCCGAGACAAAGATGAAGTACCTAATTCACTACAGGTGAGACAACACCTTAAGCGTGCCAACACTTAATTAGTTAGAGAAATGAGGCAAAGCGTGTGATTTAGATACAAATGTCCGTAAACTACTAGAAATTCACCTGAAATTAGATTTTAAACTTAAAGGAACTATTTTTACAACTTTGGACATCATCACCAATGCACAGGCAGAAAAAAAAATACATAAAAAAGTTATACTTAAGCAACAAAAAAGTTTGAAGGACTCGTCAAAGCCCTTAACTGAAGCAGAATATTTCCTCTCCAAAGGCAAAAATTTGACAAGGACACCGAGAAACATTCCTGTAAGAGAGATATCCTCCATTGAAGCCGCAATCAGATTTCCAGTGGATCAAGCCGATAAATCAGGTATGAGACAGCGAAGAACACTAAGAATTCAAAACCACCGAAGTCGAATCTCTCTGCACCCGAAAAAACAGCGATGAAGATCTTAAATAGAAACACAGACATCCTGGTCCTTTCAGCTGATAAAGGCATCGCCACAGCCGTAATGGACAGAACGGAATATATGAAAAACGTAACTTAGGTTATTCAGGAAGACCCTACAACTCGAATAGAAAGATGCATCACCAATCTAATTATCCAACCTCCACCAACGGAGAAGAAATCATTAAAGCCAAGCAGCTCTAAGATTCTCAGGTTCTATGGTCTTCCCAGAACCAAGAACAATGTACCACTCCGACCGATGGTCAGTGCAATAGACTCGCCCACATACAAATTAGATAAATATCTTCCAAATTTTCTTAATACATTTACTCGGAAACAGATTCGTTTATAAAAAACTCCGCACATTTCGTAGAAAAACTAGGCAAAAGCCAATCGTTTCGATTAGAATCACTATATGCAAATGTTCCTGTTAACCACTTAATTTCCATCAGACATATTGGAATATAATAATCTTGATAATAACTTAATAGACCCAGGGGAAGCTTGTCTTACATATACTTATTTCCTTTTTATGAACAAACCTCAGGGGCAGCTATAGGATTTCCCCTATCATCTGTGGCAGCGAATATTTGTATGGTGGCATTTGAAGATACTGCTTTAACATCCTTTCCACTATAACCAAAACACTGGTTCAGCTATGTAGATGATACTTTTGTTGTTTGGCCTCGTGGACCATCCAGCACAAAAGTAATCGGTTGTTAACTCACTAGTACTTAGAGCTATTTCGATTTCTGATCAAGATTCTCTAACATCGGAAACAGCGAAACTGGCCGAAGCTCTGAGAAGGAATAGCTAATGCACTTCAATTAAAAGATATAGTTATCCAACTCCGCGATAAAAGATTGATAAGGAGCTACCATTAGATACTGTTGTTCTTCCCTACATACAAAAAATGGAAAATACCACTGGCCATATTCTAATGTAAAAGAAACCAAAGTTCTAGTGTCGCTTCCAGGGTTTTATAAACGAACGATTAGAGAATCTATTGAAATGTTCAAACATACACGAAACGCCAATAGAGATATGGGTTATGATCTACATCACACATGGGAAACGATCTTAACGGTTCGGCGAGCATAAACCGGGTGTAGAAGCACCGCCTCTATCTCTCAAGGCTATTCCGTGTCCAGATCTCGTGAAATAAAGGTCCCTCAAGATGCCTTGTGCAATCGAAGGCCAAACGTCGGATAGTAATTCCAACTTGACACGGTCTAATTCCAAAAACCATGATTTCTTAATTGACCAAAGCCGTGAAAGCTTCCGTTCTATGTTAACCTATCGCGTGTAAGAAATTAAGTTTAATTACGTTGTAATTTTTAGCAATGGCGAAAATTAAAAACAAAGTGTCTGAAGAAGGATACACAATCTACACTTACGCTGTAGACTTATCAGATAGACAGAGCATCTACAAAACTGCCGAAATTGTAAAAGAAGAGGTAGGGCCAATTGATATACTAATCAACAATGCGGGCATTGTTTGCGGTCAAACCTTTTTGGAACTGCCAGACTACATGATTGAAAAAACATATAAAGTCAATACTTTGTCCTGTTATTGGGTAAGTTATATAATTTTATTAACATTGTATTATTATATTATTTCTTTAACAATGTATTATATAATTGATTTAATAATGTATTATTATTAATTTTACGTACAGTAGCGTAACCAGAGGAAAATACTGGGGACATGTTTTTTTGTAAAAAAGTCATGTGTAAGTAGTTCTCTTAATTGAAGTTGAGCTTAAATTAGTACGGAGGATTGCCAAACATAAATAGCATTTAAAATAAAGACTATTTATGTTTTATTTAATGGAATACAACATGTGTACATGGTATCCCATTTTCGGCAAGTTTGCGAGGTATCTCCCTTATTTTTAAAGATAGAGGGTTGCGGTTTTCGCGATAGTGTGCTACTTTTTGTGAAATTAAAGATAGCGCCAGCACAATTTTCATAGCCCTTTTGGTTTTTGAGGTACAGGGTGTTTTCGAAAATGCAGCATTTGCAGGCATTCCTCGTATCGCAGCTATCTGATAACTGAGGCGAAAGTGTCCCTTATACAACTTATTCGTAGAGTTCAGTGCCGCTTTCAGAATAAGTATGCAAGTTCAGGTCAAAAAAGTTATCGGACTCTACTTTATTTTTTAAATGGGACACCCCGTATATTATTCTTTATATTTATTAGGAATACAGTCGGCTTTTCAAAAATATATACGTATATCCAGTTGTTTTAAAAAACAAGCTCAAAATTCGAGATTTTCTTTTATGTCCAATTAGTAGGTAGTAGGCTATGGCTAATTTGTTTGGAACAAAAAGCAAAATCCCAAAAACTTTGCGGTTTTGTCAGTTTTTGATTATTAATGAAATATTTTTGTTGTTTTGATGTTACTATAACTGTATACTATATTTAATTTACTTTTTTTACAATAATGACTGTCCAGGAAATTTATGAAAAGTAGGTATATGTAGGTTTGTTTCATACAATCTAATGAAAATAAATCTTCACCACCAGTGGCGCAACTAGGGGGGGGCTAGGGAGGCTAGGGGAAGCTTAGCCCTCTCAATCTCGGAATTAGCCCCCCCACGAGGCGATTGGTGAGGGTCAACCAAAACATGAGATGTGGCGTGATTTTGCGAGCAAAGCCGAGCAAGCGGAATGCCGACTATTATCCATCGATCGTCAGGTTCTCATTTTGTCGCGGTGCACCATTGAATAATGTTTTTAAGTTTGTTTTCTGAGATACTTTTGATTTTGCTGTTACAATAGTTAATAGTTACGACATAGGTAAGGTAAAAACTTGAAAAGAATATCTCTTAATGTGTTCCAACGCCTTCTATATTTTCTTAAAAATAACACTTAAACTCCATTTTGTTTGTAAAAATGGATAAAAAATTATTTTTCCGTAGCGTAGTTTATTCTTCTTTTGTATCTTCCTTTTTTTCTATTTTTTAACACCTATACTTTTGATCAATTGAATTGGACACTTACGAAAATGAAATTTATTGGCTCTTGGAGTGTACAAATTATGTGGTGTTTGAAACATTTTTTACATTCAAAATATTTATGTTCGTATAAGCGGATCAGGTTACGAGGTTTTGCTCAAGGTGGAAAGACAGCGGTGTCGAGGTCAATCGACGATTGCAGGCGCGCTTATTTTGAAGTTATGGAATCCAAAAGTTTGAGAAAAATTGTATAAAAGAGTAAAAAAATCATCTTCTTAGGACGCAAAACCGATAATAGTCACAATGAAAACAGAAATAGGTGGGGTAAATGTTCTAACATTGAAAAATAATGACGTAGATATTTAATTTTTCTCGAGTAATCATATTTAAAATAAACATAAAATTGGGGATGTTCCAAAAAACTTTTTGTATCAAAATAATGTTTGTTCATTATACGGGGTAGACCAAAAAGGGGGGCAGTTTGGCAGGTATTTTTCTCCAGTAAACATATTTAAAATAAAAATAAAATTGGGGATGTTCCAAAAAACTTTTTGTATCAAAATAATGTTTGTTCATTATACGGGGTAGACCAAAAAGGGGGGCAGTTTGGCAGGTTTCCAGTTAACAGGTCAAGTAAAGCATATATTATGTTATACAGGAGAAGTGGGTAATTTATTCAAAAAAAAATATATATATATTTTGTCAGATGTCATACATATTAATCAAATCATATATAGCTGTACGGTCATGGTCTAAAAAATAAAAAGAGACCTAAAAACTTAGAATATCGAGAGTTTGTAATTAAAATGTAGCCGTACGATAAAATTCGGCCTAATAAAAGGCAAAAAATATTACTAAAAACTGGATGAACTGGTAAAATTTTAGTTCGTTTCAAACGTGTACCAAGAAATAGATTAGAACCGTGTCTCAACAATTTAGATTTAGGATACCATGGGTGTAGAAATTCGATTTTTTAAGGGTACAAAACTTTAAATATTTTATATTTTGAGAACACATTTTAATTCGATTCAAACTTGTACCAAGAAATAGATTAGAAACGTGTCTCAACAATTTAGACTTAGTATGCCATGGGCGTAGATATTCGATTTTTTAAGGGTGCAAAACCATAAATATTTTATATTTTGAGAATGCCAAGTCAACTATAGTCAAATTGAAAATAGATATAGTTGGGGTAAATGTAACATTAAAAAACTGCTGAAGTCATTGACGTAGATTCTTATTTTTTTTTCGATTATACATATTAAAATGTCAGGGTTTGAGCTCCCTCAAAAGTCGGTGTCTAGTTGCGCCATTGTCCACCATCCATATAAATTCCACATAGTGCAACATTTACACCCCGACGATGCCTAACGCCGAATGTTGTTTTATGGCAAAATGGTGTTTACAACAAATCCATACTGATAAATCTTTTGACAGACTCGTTATCTGGTCCATTGAATCTTATTTTTCAAATGCGGGAATTTTCAATCGCCATAATACAAAAAACTGGTCCGCAGAAAACCACCATTTAATGTTTGAGAGGGCACAACAAGTACGCTTTGGGGTTGGGAGTCTCGTGTTTCATTGGCAGACGCGTAGTCTAGAGAATTTTTGCACTTATGCCGTTTATCTTCAACAAGACGATGCCCCAAGCCACAAATTTGCGATTTTAAGGGCATTTTTAGATAATAACTTTCCTCAAAGATGGCTTGTTAACCCCTCGACCTCCTGATCATTCAATTTCAGATTTTTTCTTATAGGGTTTCATGCAAAATAAAATATATAAAACACGGTATCAGTCTGTAGTGGAGCTTCGTGCCTATGATTCTTTTGAACCCTATTAGAAGAATAACGAAAATGTGCCAATTTTTCATACGGGAACCACTTTTGAAAACTCTTTGCTTTTTCAAAATTCTGTTTTTCCTACCTTAAGTTTTAAGTATGGTAGGTAGTTATTGTTTTGTTTTGATTAAAATTCAATAATTTTATCATAATTAAGTTAAAATGGGGTGACAAACAATTAAGAGTTGAGATTTAAAAAAGATATTTTGAATTAAGTTTGAAAGTATTACATCTTTAGTATAATAATTACTTACATGAATTTTGTTTTTAATACATTTTAGCCATAGCCTACTGCCTACTAACTGAGACCCCCAAGAGTATTTTAGAAAATCTCGAATTTTGAACTTTTTCTCAAAATACCTGCATACATGCATATATTTTTGGAATGCCCACATTATTCCTAATAAATATAAATAATGATATACAGGGTGTCCCATATAAAAAAATAAAGTAGGATCCGATAACTTTTTAACCTGACCCCCTACACTTATTCTAAAAGCGGCACTGAATTCTGAGGAAAAAGTCATACAAGAAACAGTTTTTGCCTTTTTGACAATTTTAATTTCACAAAAAGTAACACACTTTGCGAAAACCGCCACCTTCTATCTTTAAAAATGAGAGGGATACCCCGCAAAAGTGCACAAAATGGGATACCCCGTACTTTAATATGTTTTGTATATTTTAGACTGCTAAAGCCTTTTTACCCGACATGATAAAACACGGAAAAGGTCATATAGCTACAGTAGGGAGCCTTACAGGGCTCTTAGGAGCCTACAACTGCACTGACTATAGCGGATCCAAATACGCCACAATTGGATTCCATGAGAGCCTAATGGTAGAATTAAAGGTAATTGGTCTTACTTTGATAGTTTAGAATTATTATCAAATAGAAAAAATATAGAGAAAATTTCCGTCTGACCTTCACTTTATATTATATATATATATATATATATATATATATATATATATATATATATATATATATATATATATATATATTATAAAAATGCGCTATCACAATCTTTATCAAAAGTTCTTGGCCGGAAAAGATATAACAATAGAAATATATAATTGCTCTACAAGAAGAATACATATATATATATATATATATATATATATATATATATATATATATATATATATATATATATATATATATATAAAATCGATAAAAATGCGCTTTCACACATCTTTATCAAAAGTTCTTGGCCGGAAAAGATATATATATATATATATATATATATATATATATATATATATATATATATATATATATATATATATATATATATATATATATATATATATATATATATATATATATATATATATATATTATTTCTTAAACCCGGTATATATTAATTGGACTTCTTTCTTGGATATAGGTTTATTTGTAAAATCAAACAATGGGATTAATTTGACGTTTCACCTATCATAGTAAGCTTTCTCAAACATTGCTCATTCCTTTATTTTTTTGTGGTATATAAGGCTTTTCTTTCCTATCTACAATTAATTTAAAAAACATTTAGTGGTCTAATTATAAAAAGACATTTACAATTTTTCTAAAACGAATTTAAAATTTTATACTATTTACAAATAATTATTACAAAATGAATAAAATAAGGTAACGTACCTCGAAAAATGCATGTTGATTATTTATTTATATTTGAATGATAGGTAGCAAGTTAGTGGTTTGCCAGGGAACTCATAGCACAGTTTTAGGTAAAAAGGTGTTCCTATCGTAGTACGTTTTTTTTTTGAGGAATTTAAAGATAATTTTTTGCTATTTTTTAATTTAAAGCTTAGAGAAGAATCACACATTCACAATGATATACTTCATTTTAAAAATAACGGCTTAGATGAAGTTAAAACTATACTAAAATATCAAATTGTGGTATATTTGACTTAAATTTTTTATGTCTTGTTTGTCATTTACTGCATTTTTTCTTCTTTTATGTGAATCATTTCTTTGATAATTAATTTCTGATACAGGTTATCTTCATCAATGTTTTGGTTTCAGAAAAATTAAATTCGTGTTTTGTGCTTTTTTCATGTTTATGTAATGCAGTGGATGCATTCTTTGTATACTTATGCCCTTTTATTCTATTTTCTAAAAGTTGAGTTGTCATACCAATATATTTCATAGGGCAGTTTAAACAAGGAATTTCATATACGAGATTAGATTTTTTATTTTTAGGAATTTTAGTTCTTAATTTTGTAAATAGGGAGCCTATCAGGTTCTGGGCTTTATGACACCCAGTTATGTTATATTTCCCTAAGATATGTTTTAATTTTTCAGATAATTGAGATGTGTATGACAATGCAATATATTTTTTTCCATATTATCTTGTCTTACGTTTTCTTTATGATTGTTATAATATATGTACGTCCTTTGTTTGATAATTTTTTTATCAATTTTTCTGGGAAATGATTTGCATTCAAGGTCTCTTTAACTTTATTAAGGGCTTCAGGACGGTATTCTGGTGACGTTAAAGATATGGCACGGTCAACTAGACCAATCACAACACTTCTTTTTTGTTTGTATGGATGGTGGGAATTGAAATTAAGATATCGTCCAGACCAAGTTTCTTTTGTAAACCATTTAGTTTTTGAATTATTTTCTTTTTGTCTTATTATAGTAACGTCGAGAAAATTTATTTTGTTTTTTACTTCAACTTCAAGAGTGAACTGAAGTTTCGGGTGGAAATTATTGAATGCGAAAAGTAGTTCTCCTAATTTAGTTTTCTGGAACTGATGCTAAACAATCATCCACATATCTCTTAAAAAAAGTAATATCAAAATTCAATTTTTCGAGAACTTCCTCTTCTAGGTATTACATAACTATTTGTGCGAGTGTAGAGGAAATAGGTGAGTCCATAGCACATCCATCAAGTTGTTGATAAAATTGGTTTTTGTATTGAAAATAATTATTTGACATTATAAGATGTAAGGCTTCTAAGAATTCAGGAGTTAGAGTTGTAAAATTTTTTAAAATATTCCATTTGCCTTTTATAGCACTAACTATGAGTTCATTTGGTATATTAGTATACAAAGAAATTACATCTAGTGATATTAACTTTGAATTTGGTGGTATTGTTAATGTATCTAGAAAATATTTAAATGTAAAAGAGTCTTTTATGTAATAAGAGTTTTTACCTATGATATTTGACATTTGACATTGGTATATTGACAGTGACGAATAATTTCCCAAAAAAACTGATAAAAAAATTATCAAAGGACGTACATATATTATAACAATCATAAAGAAAACGTAAGGCAAGATAATACGCAAAAAAAATATATTGCAACGCCATGCACATCTCAATTATTTGAAAAATTAAAACATATCTTAGGAAAATATAACATAACTGTGTGTCATAAAGTCCAGAACCTGATAGGCTCCCTATTTACAAAATTACAAACTAAAATTCCTAAAAATAAAAAATCCAATCTCGTATATGAAATTCCTTGTTTAAACTGCCCTATGAAATATATTGGTATGACAACTCAAATTTTAGAAAATAGAATAAAAGGACATAAGTATACAAAGAATGCATCCACTGCATTACATAAACATGAAAAAAGCACAAAACACGAATTTAATTTTTCTGAAACCAAAATCATTGTTGAAGATAACCTGTATCAGAAATTAATTATCAAAGAAATGATTCACATAAAAAAAGAATAAAATGCAGTAAATGAAAAAAAGACAAAAAAATTTAAGTCAAATATACCACAATTTGATATTATAGTATAATTTTAACTTCGTCTAATCCGTTATTTTTAAAATGTGGTATATCATTGTGAATGTCTGATATTTCTCTAAGCTTTAAATTAAAAAATAGCAAAAAAATTATCCTTAAATTTCTCAAAAAAAAACGTACTACGATAGGAACGCCTTTTTACCCAAAACCGTTCCATGAGTTACCTGGCAAACCACTAACTTGCTACCTATCATTCAAATATAAATAAATAATCAACATGCATTTTTCGAGCTATGTAACCTTATTTTATTCATTTTGTAATAATTATTTGTAAATAGTATAAAATTTTAAATTCATTTTAAAAAAATTGTAAATGTCTTTTTATAATTAGACCACTAAATGTTTTTTAAATTAATTGCAGATAGGAAAGGAAAGCCTTATATACCACAAAAAAAAAATAAAGGAATGAGCAATTTTTGAGAAAGCCTACTATGAAAGGCGAAAAGTCAAATCAATCCCATTGTTTGATTTTACAAATAAACCTATACCCAAGAAAGAAGTCCAATTTATACATATATATATATATATATATATATATATATATATATATATATATATATATATATATATATATATATATATATATATATATATATATATATACGTATATATATATATATATATATATATATATATATATATATATATATATATATATATATATATATAATACGCCTTTAACAATTTTCATGAAAAGCTGAAATTCACTATCGAAACTGAAAACAATTCTCAAATAAACTTTCTAGATATGATATTACATAATAAGAACAACATTAACGAAACAGAATGGTATACAAAAAGCACATGGTCAGGCAGATATGTAAATTATTTTTCTCAACATCCAATGAACCAAAAAAAATCAGTTATTATCGGGCTAGCCGATAGAGCAATAAAATTAAGCAATGTAAAATATCAACCACAAGCAACAAGAAAAGCTAAAAATATCTTAATTCAAAATAGCTATCCAAAAAAATTAATTAACTCTATATTTAATTCTAGATTGCATAAAATAAACAGCCCAAATCAAATTATACCAACCGAAAAAAAGACAGATAAAAATAAGTTTCTCTCAATCCCATACGTACAAGGCCTTTCAGAAAATATAAAAACAATTTTTGATAAACATAATATAACCGTATGCCACAAAAGTTACAACACCTTCCAAAAAAATTTTTTTAGTTCTCTCAAAACCCCAACTCCAACCAATCAAAAAACACACACCATATATAAAATACCTTGTAAAGATTGTCCTGGAGTATACATCGGTCAGACTACACAATACATCAAAAATCGCTTAAATGGGCATAAATATGATAAAAAAAAAATAAAACTTCATTAACAAAACATGAGAATGAAACATCCCATAAATTTAATTATAAGGACACACAAATCTTAAAAACTGAAATAAATCAGAAAAAAAGGGAATTCTTGGAAATGATGTACATTAAAAAACACGAAAATTCAATTAATGACAAAACGGAAATTAAAAACTTAAACCAAATATATTACAACGTAATAAAATAACTGCATATATTCTGCAATTTTCTCGTAAATCTAAATTTAAATTTTAAAATTAAATGGCAATTTGCAAAAATAAAAAAATTGTTCAATTTTCTACATTTTATCTTAAATGAAATAATAATAGGTACACTAATTACAAAAATATAAAATAAATGCGCTCGTTCCACATACCAAAATAATAACAATATAAAACACCTTGTTTTTTAACCCAATAAAAACAATATATATGACGAGCAACAGCAGCAAAACGAATTTTAATTTCAGTCAGTCATTAGTTTTAAGTATGTATATACTGTATTGTCACATATATGTAGAACAAATTTTAAGTGTATACGTCCCATTTGTGAATGGATTAAAAAAAATTACCTTCTTAGGTGAGTTATAGTATAATTATATATCCAATTTGAACGTTTTGTTTTAAAAATAAAAAAAAAGTAATATTAATTAGGTTATACGTGTTTATTAAATTTCTGTATATATGTATATATTTGTGCAGGGGTGTACTTATGTATGGACGTATATGTATATAAAAGAATATTTTTATCCTCTTACACAAAACAAAAAAAAAAAGGAAAAAGTAGACATATTTATAAGTAAGAATCCAAAACAGCATTGTTTGTTAGTTTTAGTGACCTGTATTAGAATCCACTGATGAAGGCATGTTGCCGAAACGTTTGGGAAAAAAAGAAAAAAAAACAAATTAAAATGATTTCCGAAGAATAAACAAGTTTTATTTTACAAAAAGATATTTCAGACCAAAAACCCAAGAAAATCTCCTAAGTATATATATATATATATATATATATATATATATATATATATATATATATATATATATATATATATATATATATATATATATATATATATATATATATATATATAGTATATATATATATATATATATATATATATATATATATATATATATATATATATATATAGGTGTTAATTTTAAGGTACACCACTATTGCTATCTCAAAAACGGCAAGAGATACGATGTTGGTTAAATTAGAGAAAAAGTGTCCTTTATGGGGGACGTTAATAATCCATTTACAGATTTTTAATTTTTTTCCTGTTCGTGAAATACTGAGAATTTTGGAAAAAGTGGCCAAAATTATTATATTAAATATCTCAAAAAGTTAGTACTTTAGAATTAGTTTTAGTTTTATAACACTTACTTTAACGTTCTCTACAAAATGGCACCCTTAGATTTTCTATCTGACGTTTCCTCTACCGGCCACCACCACCAATTTTTTTTCAAATACGGACATGCATGAGTGCATGACTGCATTTTTTATTTCATTTTCTTGAAGAACAACAATTTACAGTTAATACATCAGCATACACCTAAAACATTTTTATTAACGTTTCGTACTGTTATATTCATCTTCATGTTTCCTTTTTCTAGTACGGCTCTGGATTTTCACTGAAAGAATGGGCTTCTTCATAAGTATCTTTGTTTAATAATATGAATCCCGGAAAACACAATCAAAATTTTTTACGGTTCATCACAAACGAAATTGCAATTGAATACCTACTAATATTAAAATGGTTTAAGTTTTAAAATTAATTACTTACAGAAAAAGAAATCATGGTTCTTGGGATTACACCGTTTCAAATTGGAATTACTATCCGACGTTTCGTGGAGTAAAGATCATTGAAGATGCCTCGTGCAATCGAAGGCGAAACGTCGGATAGTAATTCCAATTTGACACGGTCTAATCCCAAGAACCATGATTTCTTAATTGACCAAAGCCGTGAAAGCTTCCGTTCTAACAAGTAACGATTAGAAATGTTGGAAATGTAGGCCGTTATTTCTTAGACACTCTCTAGCATTTTTGATAACTCTTTTCTGAATATTTCTAAGCCCTCTTGGTGTTATTATATACCAGGTCCTTTATGTATCCCCATATTGAAAAAATCCATTGGAGTTAGGCCCGGGGAACGAGGTGGCCAATTAATAGGAACGTTATTACCAATCCAGTGGTTAGGTTTAAGATTATTAAGGAATCGGGTACCGCGACGGTAACGATGCGCTGGAGCACCATTTTGTTGAAAAAACTCAGAATTTCTATGCACAGCCAAGGGCAGGTTATCTAACATTTGGAAGTCATTTGTCAAAAAATTCGAGTAGATATCACCAGTTAAATGATCTTCAAAGAAGTAGGGACCTACAATTTTAGAATCCAAAATTCCCAACCAAACGTTAATCCCGACCCTATGAATATTACGATTAAACCACCCATTATTACAAAATCGGCTCTGGTCTGACCACAATATTTTCTTACAAATATCCATCTATAGAAAATTCGTCATTTACGGAAATCTGTTAGCCATAGATGTTGCACTTTTCTGCACCGGTAGTTTCTGATTTTGTGCCAAAGTAAAATCTTTTTGGACGAATCTTTGTTAAGGGGGAACTGCACGCAGTAATATGGATAATTTGCAAGCCTTCCGCCGCTGCAATATTACGTTAAAACTATAAGAGATATGTATTAGCTTCAATGTGATTTTAATAGGAAAATATGTATAGTTGGGCGCTAAAGGCGAATTTTTATGAAAAAATCAAATTTAGAGGAGGAAGTTTTTTTTAATGCATAGGTACCTTTTCATCTTACTTTCAACTCGACTAGACGTTGTCGCTGCTTTTTCACTTTTTGTGTGCAGTTCTCTCTTAACAACGGTTGCATTCTCAATTTCTAGCAGGGATACGTCCTGATTGTCATGATTTTTATAATTTACGAAGGCTGAAACAATATTTAAATTAAAAGGCGGCAAATTTTACTCCAAAGAGGTCTTACCTAATATATTTACTTCACCAACTCCTTGGACTGTACAGTTGGAGAATGGCTTTGTTTTCTCTGAAAAGATCCATGTTTCGTAAATTTCTTTCTAGTCTACGGAAAATGCGAACACTGGGAACAGCTCTCTCGGGATACATATGATGGTACAGTTGAACTGCATTATCTGCGTTACGCATGAATCTCGCGTAAACAAACAGCATATCTACTATCTCGTCATTTGAATAATCCATATTATTTCAATTATTCAACAACAGACCAATAATTGTCATCAAATTAAAATAATTTGACCAATGTTTTATCTGTCGGTTGCTCAGTTATAACAAGGCGCATTATCATTTCAACTGTTCTTTCACAGCCTCCTTACTGTAAGTAATTAATTTTAAAACTCAAACCATTTTAATATTAGTAGGTATTTAATTGTAATTTCGTTTTTTGTAAAATCCCCGGTATTTCAGGAACAAAGGAAAAAATTCAAAACCTGTAAACGGATTATTGACGTCCACCATAAAGAACACTTTTTCTCTTTAACCAACATCGTACCCCTTGCCGCTTAGGAGATAGCAATAGTGGTATACCCTAAAATAAACACCCTGTGTATAATCTGCCACCTCTACACAAGTGCTATTTCTATATCTTACCGTAATAGTTCAAAATATACTTAGTGTTAGATCTTCTTTCCTACCAATGCTATACAAGTAACATGATTAAATTTGTTTATAAAAGAAGCTTTAAAATAACGAGTATTAAAACAATATTTTTTTCTTTTTCTTAGAGCATGGGCTACAACAAAATCATCTTAACAATGGTAAGCCCTTACTTCATAAACACTGGAATGTTTGAAGGATGTAAACCTAGTTACGCACCAATGTTGGAACCCAAGGACGTGGCCAAAAGGGTGATTCTTGCCATAAGGAGGGAAGAATTCTTTTGTACTATACCTGATCAATCTATTTACATTTTAGGGTTTAAAAAGTGAGTTAGAAAAGTTTTTAAACCTATTCCGTTGCAAGAACTAGTGGTATGAGTAGGGTCTTTGTTTATTTGGGGATTTTAAACAATATAGTGTTAACCAAGTACATTTAATACAAAATTTGAAAATGTTATTGCTATACATACGGATAGTTGGATTCTGGGTGACCTCACCGTTGATCTACTAGTGGGTTATAATGAAAGGTAGGCACTTGAAGTCCTACTAAGTTCCAACAACCTATAACAGCTTTCAATACGGCTATCCCAAGCCGAGTACCATCAAACACAGAAACCTTAATTGATCATGTTTTAACCAGCCCAGATAGTGATAAAAAGAAACAACTTTAGCAATAGTTGATGGAAGGTTTGGTGATCACAGATTTCCGTTTCTTCAATTGAAATGTAAAGCAACCGAAATAAAGATAGAAAGAATGATGTTGGCAGAACTAGACAAAGTGACTCTACGAAATAAACTTGAAACTATATCAATGTCTGAATGGACTGATCCAGGTGGTATCTGTGATGAAGTGATACGATCATATGCAGTAAATCTAAAGCAAAACATTTTTAGAAAAAGGTCTAAAAAAACAGTGTCTCTTGGTTTAATATACACCTATATAACTTATTAAAAAAGCTTAGATAGATAGATAATACAAAATTATGGAAATCAGTAGAAATCAGGAAATTAAATAGCGAAAACGAGCTTTACTTATATGCAGAGAGTATTACTGGAGAACTTAACAATTACTTCACAGCAATAGGACCTATATTGGCACAGACTTTACCAAATATCTCTAGCTATACTCCGCCAAAGCCACAAGCTAAAGAAATATCTTCTACTGGGAACTCACAGAGCCAATAGGAATTAATAATATAATAAAACATCTGACATACGATAGATGTTCAGATATTGACAAAATCTCAGTGTATATAATAAAAGAATATAGACCCGAGATGTCCAACATAGTGAATACTTTGGTCAATCTTACATTCATAATAGAAATTGTCCCAAATTCACTTAAAATTGCTAAAGTCAACCCTATATACAATGGGAGGATGTTACACTGACTGAAATTTCACACAGGCAAGGATAACTTCTATTTTTCCGGTCAATATGGATTTAGACGGAATAGTAACATAACAGCAACTACAATATTTAATAACTAACATAACAACTAATGTCCATAAAGGATTGACTGTGTCATTCTGTGTCAGTTGACTTAAAACAGGTTTTTGATATAGTTAACCAACATCTTCTAATATCTACACTGGAGTGCCACAAGGTTCGAAATTGGGACCATTATTTCTAATTTATGTTAACTCATAATCGAGACTATTATTAAATCCACACATAAATTACCTTTGTAGAAAAAGTTCACCAGCCATTTGAATTTCACTATCAATCTATCTACACAGTCTTTGTTTTTTTTTTGTTTAGATCTAACCCCGTTATTAGTGTCGCTTTTGAACCTAATTTTTGTATTACATCTAAACGTTTATGTTGCTTCTCACAGTTGGTGTAGTTTATTGACATTGCACAGGTTTTTGCGCCTTTTCTATCTTTTTGTTCCAATATATTTAATTATTATTAGTTAACAAGCCCCTTTAATCAAGGTTGCCAAGTCAGTCTTGAACTGTTTATCTTTGAACAGTGTCTTTCTCTCGCTAGGACGTCACATCGGCGTTTCCAATCAGATTTGTAGTAAATTTCTATTGGCTGTTTTTCCTTCGCAAGTTTACAAATTATTCTATATTTAAATTTCTATTTTGGTTATACAAATTAAGATAATTTGTCATATTTCAATAACTTATCTATTATACATAAGGATAAATTTAACTGAAACCTAAAGACTTAAAATTTTAATGATTCTGGATTATGGTAACAGAATACAAACACAGCAAGATTTTTGTAACATTTTTAATGACAAATATCCTTACAGAAATCCATTAGCTAGATCTACTGTAAGTAAAGTTCTGAAAAAAATTCGTGAAACTGGAAACGTCATTAAGGTCATTTGGCTTAGTTTCGAAAACCATATTTTTTAGGTGGCCCCACAAGAAGTAATCGAGAGGCAACAAATCTGGGAACCGAGCTGGCCGTTCAATTGTACACATTCAATCCGTCTTTCAAAAACACAACAGCGGTGGGGCATCATCCTATTGAAACGAAATTTCATCATGTGGCGCTTGATTATCACCAGAAAAATACCGTTCAAATATTCAATACGACCGGTAAAAAGGTGGTCACAACTACTTACGATTATTTGGAAATAGTTGTGCAACAGTTGGGATAATTTCGCTTCTCAAAAGACTTAAACATCTTTCTCCATTTAATGTTACTTCCATGAAAAAGGGGCTATAATTATTTTTTGTCCTACTATACCGGCCCAAACATTTGATTTTTGGGGATATTGGGTATGACTTTCACGTGCCCAATGAGGATTATGCTGGGCCCAATATCGACAATTGTGCATATTAACTTTCCCATTTAAAAAATAAAATTGATTCGTCAGAGGAAACTATTTTGTGAACAAAATTTGGAATGCCTTTGTAGCGTTCCATCAAGGTCTCGCAAAATTCCAATTGCCTATAGTAGTCATCTTCAAAAGTTCTTGCACCAGATTTACTTAGTATAGATGAAGTTTTGGTTTTTAGAAAGCGATCTATGGACATGAGCGAAATATTGTTTTGTTTTTTTAGTATTCTGGTAGATAGGATTTTCCTCTAAACTTAGTAAGACAGGTAATTCATTAAAATTTTGATATTAGACCATTATTTCCTCAAAAACTTTTAACAACTTTCGAAGAAATTGCTTCAGATGAAAGGTGGAGAAAATTCTTAGCAGAATTCGAAAATGTAATAAAAAATAATAATTCCATTTAAAAAATAAAAGTTCTTATCAATTACTAAAATTAAATTAATTTGGAAAATATGGAACACTCGAATTGTCTCATTTATCGCTCACCTGATTTTAATAAAATGTTGTACACTTAGTCATGAAATTATGACCGATTTAATGGTGGCATTTACAACATTGCCAAATTTCCCGTTTTTCAGTAATTGATGAGAACTTTCATTTCTTAAATGGAACTGCTTTGAAATTGCTTCAAATGAAAAGTGGCGAGTATTCTAAGCAGAATTCGAAAATGTAATAAAAAAATAAAAATTCCTAAAAAGTAAAAGGTAGTATTATTATCTTTTTTCTATTTGTATTGATATACATATATTGGTCTTTAAGCAACCTCTATTAAATACCATCAGTTTTTTATTCAGAATTGACTTATTTAAATCAAAATACAATAATATATTAAGTTAGTGCTAAAAATGTACTTTTTTCAGCTATATTCCAACGAAGCTTTCTTGGTTACTCCAGAACAGAGTCCTACGACTTCCTCAAGCCATGAAAACAATGAGAAAATTCAATGAAGTCGAAGCTGCTTGACAGGCAATGCCAATTACTCTATACAATTAAAATTAGCAAACATATTGTTTATAAAGTAGATAGTTACAGATATTTATATATTTTAATGTTTGATTGCCACAAGTCGTTAAGAATTCTTTTATATAAAAATATTCTTATTAACTATTCTACAGGGTTTTTACTTTTACAAGAGATAAAAAAAATAAATGGTAATACTAAGTAAGTTGTTTGGTTGTATTTTAAGAAACCCATTCTTGTTCTTCGGAATTGGAGAAAACTTGATTCACAGTATATTTGTTTTTAAATATTCGCTTATTATCTTCATCTTCCGAAGAGTTGTCATAAAGATGCGCCTTGTTTTTATTTTTGATAGAGAAACAACAGTATTTCTAGTTAAATTATACAGTCTTACACCAGTTCGGACCTGCATTTTACTTTTAAAAAATGTTTAAGAACGTTTTTCGTTGCTTGCTCATCAACGTCCGTCCTAGTTGTCTTGCGAATATATTTTCGCGACATCTAAAAATTGATTTTTTTTATTGATCAGTCCCACCCATAAACCTGCCTGGGGATGATACAACCAATGGTTGAATTATCTCTCTTCACGGATGAATTTTAATCTTCCCGATAAGCATAGCTACTATTACACATTTACACAAAAACAATAGGGTTATGCCTGATAATGCTGTTGAAACATAACATTTTCACTTTAATGCCATTATTGCTCTACGATAGAAAATAATGTATTAGCTGTAAACACAAAGAAATGTAAAATTCTTATCTTAATTGACCAACAACAAATATTTAAACAACACGCTCAATTCAAAGACACAATTTATTTAGAGTGTTGTCAAACTTTTTGCCGCGAAATTTAAATAGTATAGGACATAACTGACAGATTCCTCTCCAAGGTTTAATCATATATTAATTTTACATAAATATATACCAATTAGCACAAATTAGCTGATGAGCTTTTTTGCCTAACAGTTAACCATAAAAGACCGTATAAAAACCAGAGATTCGTCAAATTTTAGCAAACGATTCTTGGTTTGTTTTCTATACACGAAAACTCGCTTCAAATTAGATTTTTTCGCTCCAAAAATAGCAGTTTTTAATGTAGATTAGGCTATAGCACAATTACTTGCCCAAAAATTATATTTTATGGGGTAATTAAACCTCCAAATTTTTTATGTAATATTGGTTGGCCAAAAAGTAGAAATATCTGTCAATTTTGTTGCCACAATATAATAATAATAATAATAATAATAATATCTTTATTTCCAACAAAATCATTTTTTACAATGACAAAGAAACGTCAACAAAAAAGTGAACTACGACTTGCATACCAATGTATATAAATTATTTTAATATTTGACACAAAAATTTACAAACAGATTAAAATTTTTTTATAAATTTACAGATTAAAATTTTTAAAAAAATTACAAATGGCACTAAGATCTCTATACTTATCTTAAACTTAAAATATTGTAAATACAATAAAATAAAATAGATACAATAAAAAAACTTTTGGTAATGGTAATTAAAATTCAAATTTAAATGAATAAAAGCACTTACTCTGCAAGTACCTTATCACAGCCTTGCGGAACATATTAGTACTTGCAGTACTTGATATATTGTTTGGTAGTGACTTAAAAGCTTTTATAGCCTGATAGTAAGGGCCCCTTTCGAAAAAGGTTGAGTTGTGTGAGGGTACACTAAGACCATGTCTGTTTCTAGTTACAACCGTCATCGATTCAGAATAAAAATCTATGTTGGTATAGAGTAGATGAGGATTTTTTTTTACAAACATTACCAGTGCCAAGAAATATAGTGATGGTACTGTTAAAATACCCAGACTACTAAAATGAGGTTTACAAGATGTTTGAGGATGCAATCTGAGAATACATCTGATAATACGCTTTTGTGTTTTAAATATATTATTAGCATATTTTGAGGAACCCCAAAATACAATACCATAGCTTATGATGGATTGCACGCAGGCGAAATAGAAAATGCGAATACTCTCTATGAAGAGTGAATTTCTAATTCTGCGTATTAAAGCGCAAAAGCTATTCAACCTAGATTGAAGAGCCTGGGTATGAACCTCCCAACTCAAAGTCGGATCAATGATGACCCCCAGAAACTTGATGCTGTTAAGTTCAGGGATAGATTTACCGTTCAGTTTAACATATAAAGAGTAGCTTTTTAAAGACTGACACACCAGTCCCGAGGGAAATCCATCCTTGAGGCTGTTCGCATACAGCAAAAACAAAATGGGACCCAATATTGAGCCTTGAGGGACACCTTGCCTCATTTCAATAGCCTTTGAGAAATATTGCTTGCCATCCTCAGTGACACAGACACACTGTTGTCTTTCTGCGAGATATGAACTTAATAATGCGGCACTTGCTCCTCTCAGTCCATATGCCTCTAGTTTGGCCATCAATAGCTGGTGATCAATGGTGTCGAAGGCTTTCGAAAGGTCGAAGTATAAGCCTGCGACTTTTTCATTCCTGTCTACCATTTCTGTAATGTAGGTTATTGCTTTAAAAACTGCCATTTCTGTAGATCTATTTATGTAAAAAACTCATTAATCTTGTATATATTGCTCTTTCAAAAAGCTTTGACATCGATGACAATAGTGATACCGGCCTGTAGTTGCTTACTTCATGTGGTTTTCCTTTTTTAAAAATAGGCACTAATTTTGCCTCTTTCAGCTTTGCAGGGAAAATACCAGATATGAAACTCTCATTCATTGTATTGACCAATGGAGTACAAACAAACTCGGCTGCATATTTCAAAATGCATACTGGTATCTCATCAAGTCCGGCAGAAAATTTGTTTGGAAGGTCCATCATAATTCTGTATAATTCAGATTCATCTACAGGTGTGAGAAATAGAGTTTGGTTCTGACTAATTTTAGGTTGCTCTTTAGAGCTTAAATGAGTATTGACAGGTGTGTTAAAGTGCTTGCTGAACAGTTCAGCAATAACCAAGGGATCTTCTGTAGTCCCCTCCAACCCAGAACTTAATGAGATTTTAGCATGTGATGTTTTTTTGTTAGTTTCAACCTTAAATATATTCCATACTGACTTAACCTTATTATTAGAATTAGATATTTTATTATCGTTAACACATTTTTTATAATTTGATATAAACTTTCTATATTCTTTTCTTTCTGCTTTATATTGATTATAGATGACCATATTATTTGTTTGCCTATACCAAACATAAAGGTCCTTGATATAAGCAGAGTATTCTTTTATTTCAGCACTTACCCAATTCTGATGGGAATCCTTGGATCGGGAAGTTGTAATTGGAAAGGATATATCAAAGTAATAATAGAATATGTTGAAGAATGTTAAATATTTTTGATCGACACTTATGGCCTGAAATACTGCCTCCCAGTCCTCATTTCTTAGATAGTTAGTAAATGCGGTTATATTTTGATGAGTGAAAAAGCGTTTTCTAATAAATTTCTGTTTACTTACTTGTCTTGGAATATTAAAATTTAAGATTTGACCATAGTGATCAGAGATATTTGTTATGTATATAGAACAGTTTAACAAATCCTCATCCAATATGTTACTGAAAATGTTATCAATCTGTGAACTAGAAACAGCAGTAATCCTAGTCATTCCTTCCCCATGGGGCTTTAGGCTATAACTAGAGAAAAGATCTAGCACAGATGAAGTATTTTGATTGTTCTGGGCAAAATTTATATTAAAATCTCCACCTATAATAATGTATTTATTAGGACAGTATATCTCATCTAGTAATTCTGTAATTTTTGAGAGAAAGATATTGATATCTCCATTTGGAGATCTGTAAATACTAATAAATATGTAATTTGTTTTATTAAGTTTTATCTCGGATACAGAAAACTCACAGTCTTTTTCAACTGGTGTGCTGTCACTTATAATATTTGAGATTATCAAATGATTTTTTGAATAGTTGGCGGTACCCCCATCCCTATGTGGTGTTCTTGCAGAGTAACTGGTCAGACTGTAATGATTAAAATTTAAATTTACTATATCTTCCCTGCGTAACCAATGTTCTGAAATAAAAAATACATCTGGCTTTATAATAGAAAGAACAACTTCTAATTCTAGGTGTTTTTTGTTTACACTTTGTATGTTTAGATGAAAAACTGAAAATGAATCTGGTTCATTACTTCCTTTAGGTTCACTTAGAATCACGGTGTTAGTTTTTTCAATTATATTTTGTATAGCTGACTTACTGCTACAGCTGTTTAGTTTTTGTCTAAAAAAATTTCGCCCAAGAGCAAAATTAAATCTTTCATATGCAGTTCCTCTTGGCTAAAAGGTTTCACTGTACACAATGTCTTTAAATTCTGGTTTTACACCTACCATGTACCTTAGTGTATTTGATAATTGCTTCTTTGGTTGGCATGGCTTTACTTGTACATCTTCAGGAGAGGCTCCGGTATGTTTAATTACATGGTTTTTCACCACTTCTTCAGTTACTCCTTCCTTTATTTTGGATAAAAATAGCCAAATCTTCTGATCTCCACTTGACTTGGTGGATTCAAATTCATTTTCGCAATCTCTTGTGCCGTAGCGAATGTTTTTCCTAAAATTTTTCTTTCCATCACTTTTTTTGCTATCATTTTGTTGCCGATTTTGACGTTTTTGTTTTCGTGACTGATATTTCTCAAATCCATCATCAAAACTGCTCTTCACACTTTCTGCCGACGGTGTTGCCGCTTCCTGCGATGTTTTTAATGTATTAGTTGATACCTGATAAATTTTCTCTGTTGATACGTCAACTTTTGCGTTATTGAACGCTGTTGGTGCCAGTTTCTGGTTGCTAACCAGATAACCAGATATATTCTAGTAAGTATTAAAGTTAAATTATAGCAAGTATAGCTGTTTAAAATGCCAGAATATGGCATTTTTAATCAATAGAAATCGAGGTCAGAATATGATCAATAAGTAGGCATTTTTCCCAAATGCCAACCAAACATATTTTAGCAAATATTGAAGTTTAATTATAGTAATAATAGCTATATAAAAATGCCAGATTATGACATTTTAAGAAAAAAAATTCGAGAGGAAAAAATATGGCTTTTATTGTCATATTTTTATTTCAAAATTAATCTAAAATTGGATAGTTTTATTTCGCTTATTTTTGCTATAATATTGCCAAAAAATGCACATTTTCAAATTTACGTTTATAACCTATAAAACTATACTTAACCAAACTGAAGATTTACTTAGAAAAACGAAATATAAATTATTTACCATACAAAATGTCTAAGAAAAAGATTAAATATTCCATCATATATTATAAAAAAAACGCCGACTTGGGTTAATCGTCGTTTAATTTTGTTACGATGGCTCCTGGGTCTTAAATTAGTCATTTTATAGCGCGTACTAAAGGCAAACCAAGTAGGCATTTGTATTAGCAAAAGTTTAGTAAATGTTGCTACATCTTGGCTACATTTGAACATTATTGCCGTTTGATAGATATTTGCTTACAAAGTGGCCAATTTCAAGGAATATTTGCTTAAAAAATAGCCCAAAGCTTTTTATGATCCGCCATGATTGAAATTAAAATTAAACTAATTTCCTAGCAGCCATTACTTGACTACTTTAAAAAAACATATTCTTTCTACCTATAAAAACGTATTTTCACGCATGTTGTTTTTTTACGTTATAGACGCTTTAATCAATTATCTTAGTAAAATACACTTCCAAACTAAAAAAAAAATATTTGTAGAAAACGAAACTTTTAGTTTCAAGAAGGGGCGCTTGTTTTACATGCCTATCTTAGATTCTTTTAACAGTAAAAGTTCCTGCGCAAGTGTTTTTTGTTCCTACCAACCGTCAAACCTCTTAAAATATTTTACACAATAAGTCATAGTGTATGTATTTCTACGAAACCATGATTTGTTATCTTTGCATTTCCTCTTGACCCATAAATTCTTACACTGATTGGCTCTGTTAATCCTATTTCTACATAATTTGAAACAATTGATGATTTATCATATAAATGAAGAAAAGGCAAAAAAATTAGAAATTATTTACATAGTCAGAATTGAGCTAAAAAAAGTCAAAAAGTAACTAATAAACCCATCCATAAAATCAAAAGAGAGGGTCGTATAATTGCCAATTGGCCATTTTTACCCCATTATGGCCAAATTATTATTCCCCACTTTAGCCGTATTTCCGTCTTTATACTGTAATAGAACTGTTATTTTGGCTAGCAATTTTAGCTAATTAGCCAGGGATATTAACCAATATCACAGCATTTTAGCCCATATATGATTATATGTCTTATTTGTGATATATATATATATATATATATATATATATATATATATATATATATATATAATGTGTATTCATTCCGGGTGTACATACATCCACTACTGTCGTTCTGAAAAGAACAGTTTTGCTGACATTTCGCCAAAATCACATTTGGCATTTTCCAAGCTTTACCTCTTGCGTCCGAATAGAGACTCAAGTGTTGGTGACTGCGACGCTTCCTTTTATGCCCCTACCCGGGGTCAAAGGTTAAATCTGATCGGCCGTTGGTCGTTATTTATATTTTCCGGATAGTGCTGTTATTGTTGCGCTAATTGCGCTTGATTTTATGTAAGATTTGTCGATTATTGAAAAAACAAAAGCAAAGGAGATTCGACAAGAAGTAGCAAGAATTTTAAGATCAAGCAAACCACCAGAATAAACCTTAAATATCACTGAACAAATGACAACACCTATAACAATTCTTCGAAAAAATAAAGACATCACAATTCTTCCAGCAGATAAGGGAAACACAACCGTGATTACGAATACCCAATACTACGTACAAAAAATGCAGGATAATCCTACAAGATAATTGTTATAAGCCTGCTCCAAGGGATCTGACTACGTACCTAGAAGAAACAACTAAAAATAAAATAAAAAGTTCACCAATATACTTCGAAATTCAACAACAAAAATCATACCACGGGAAAAGTCGAGCAGATATCCCAAACTCTATGATTTACCAAAAATACACAAACCAGGGGCATCCGTCAGACCTATTGTTAGTGCAGTTTATTCGCCGCTACAAAAACTGGAAAAATATGTTGCTGAAATTATGCAACCAGCTGTGAAAAACACTGATTCATTTGTAAAAAACTAGGAGCATTTCACTGGAATTATACGAGATATAGTTCTTGAAAAAGACGATATCATAGCAAACCTAGACGTCAAATCGTGGTATCCCAGTATTCTCATCGACGAAGCATTGAACAAGGTTGCTATGAACGAGAATTTCCAGGCACATATAATACAACTCTCGGAGCATTGCCTTAAAAATATTTATTTTTCATTCAACGGGCAAATGTATAAAGAAATAGATGGTACTCCAATGGGGTCCTCGCTATCAAGGGTGGTGGCTAATTTATTTATGATATAAGTATTTCAAGAAAGAAGCTCTTGAGAAAGCAAGTTTAAAGCCCAAATTATGGATTCGTTATGTGGATGATATATTTATTATATGGCAGCATGGTCATACAGAGCTCGAAAAATTTCTGACGTAAATTCTATCCACCCCAGAATACAATTTACTCTAGAGTTAGATAAAAACAACAAACTTCCATTTTTAGATGTTCTGGTCACAAAATTGCATAACGGACATTTCGAATACACCGCGTATAGAAAAAAACAACACATACAGACAGATATTTAAATGCAAGATCACATCATCACCCAGCACAAACTCGAGCTGTGGCCAATACACTAATATCCAGATACATGCCATTAACTAAAACACAGGCGAGACAAAATGAACTTAATATAATACCTAGTGCTTTAAAGAAAAATGGCTACACAAATCGCACCATAAAATTATTAATGCATAGGGTTCCCGAACAACGAACAACAAAAATTATGAACCGGGAAAGCAACAAGTAGTCTTACCATACGTAAAAACCACAATAGACAGAATCGGAAGAATTCTTAGAGAACACAACATACAAATAATACACAAGCCTCAAACAACTATAGGTAAACTACTTGGAAACCCAAAAGATAAAATCAAACTGGAAAACCACGGAGTATTCAGCATTCCGCAACAGAACTGTGAAAAGATGTACCTGGGGCAAACTGACAGGCGAATATCAGCAAGATCGGAAGAGCATCAACTCAGCATCAGAAACAAGCAAACAATCTCAGCTCTATTCCTACGTCATCATGAAACTGGCCACAAAATAAATTTCGATGGGTGTAGGGAGATTGTCAATATAGAACATTATAAGACCAGAATAATCCGAGAAGCCATAGAAATTGAAAAACGAGATAATTTGAATAAAAGGCACGAATCATTAAAACTACCAACAGTATGGAAGACAATAATCGACAAATCTAAAATCACAAAAAATCAAGCGGCGCCGCGGCGCAGCAACAACAGCACCATCCAGAAAATATAAATAACGACTAACGGCCGCTCAGATATAACCTTCGGTACCGGGTGGGCGTATAAAAGGAGGCGTCGCAGTCACCAACACTTCAGTCTCTACTCGGACGCGAGAGGGAAAGCTTCGAAAAACCCAAATGTGATTTTGGCGAAACGTCAGCAAAACTGATCATTTCAGAAAGACAGTAGTGAAAACACATTGTATTTTTCCATCCGTGAAGGACTAATAATCAACGCCTCTGATTGAAGACCTTCCAAAGAATACGAAGTTGTGTTTCTTTAATGAAACACCCAGTATAATATACACTCTTTGAATTCTCCACTTTTTTTCTAGAATTAATAATAAAATCTTCAGTGGTGCTTCAAAACAGAAATATTTTTTCCAGTGAATTAAAATGTACGTTTTTATTTATATTTTGTTAATAACATTTATCAGTGTTTAGTTATTAATATATAAAAAAGTTATTATGATCGCAGTACTTAAAAATCTGTTAAATACTGTAAGTATCTAGATGTATAGTAATAGCATATACCTGCTACCTAAAAGTACTTAGATTTTCCTTTTTTTAAGTAAAATACTGAATATTTTAAGTACCTTTGCAAAATACTGGTGATTATTACTGCAAGCAGATATTTAAAATCAAGTACTAGTTACTTAATACTTGCTGAATACTTATCACAGCTCTGCCTATACTTACTTAAATAATAATTCAGAAATAATAGAAATCTCAAGCTGTAGTATTCAATCTATTTATTTAACTATTTAACAGCTATTTTTATAGATTTGGATATTTTTTATTAAATTATAGCTTTTAATATAGATGGTTGAGAGGTTTATACATACGTTGTGGAATATTATATTAGTATGAAAAATTTTGTATTAACAGCTTGTCAAGTATTTAATCTAAGATCAACTTATCAATCATCATGTCTTTCAAATTATTATTTATTTTTTTTGTATATTGATAAAAATGTTCATCTGCATTTTAGATAAGTAATCTTATCATGCACTTTTTTTTAAATAGATTAAACCCAACAATTTTCCAATCTATGTTACTCGATTTACAATTACGTTCAATGTGCGGGTATATTTCATATTAAAAGATAATTTATTTTTTGAGTGTTATTTGCTTTACTTTTACTTACAACTTGCAACACTCTCAGACCTCAGAAGTGTCAGAATTTAAAAAAGGTAATTGTTAACATTGTCTTACCGGATTACTTTGTTTTCATTGTCAAATTAAAATTGCAATTTTTTTTAATGTACTCACAAATTAATAGTTAAAATTCAGTAATCTTTTAGTTCATGTAAGAAATTATTTAAAAAAATAGTTTAAAATAATAAACTATATATTTGTAGATACTGGATTAGTTCACATATTTCTAGGCATTCCATATTTTTGAAATAAATGGAAATGGACGGTGTCGTTCCTGATACCTTAGATAGTGTACCGTCAGCAAAAGTAACTGTCATTTATCCTGGCAAAGAAGTTGTATTTGGATGCGAACTAACGCCAAGCGATGTTAAAGAACAGCCCAAAGTCACGTGGGATGCAGATCCTGATAAATATTATACTTTAAGTTTTGTCGATCCTGATGCTCCTAGTAGGAATAATCCAATCTACAGGTAAAATTTTTGTTTTGAATTTTGGCATTGATAAAATTAGAAATTCCTTCCGAAGGGTGTGACCCCTTGAAAGGAATTCCGCAAATCATTCATTGTTAAACCACAAGATGTTATATAATATACTATAGTAGGAATATAGCGGTTCCGCAGCAAAATAAATCGCTAACGGATACAAAATAAAGCGTAGCGAGAGCCAATTAACAGCTCTTTATGAATCTGATTTAGGACAAGTGGTGTGGGAAGCTTCCCTTTTTCTCGCAAGAATCCCTAATTTTTTTTTTGCGCTGCTAACTTGTTTTAACTGACTGACTGACTCTTCCGTTTAACGTCGTTAGGAGCAACTTTTGTTCACCTGAAATGCGTTATTTGAAAAACAGAATTCACTGCCTTCTAGAAGCCCTCCTTAACAACGGGAAATGACAATTTTCCTGTAGAAATACATCATTTCTATTTTCCACACTTTAGAATACTTCGTTTGCATCTCATTCTAAACACTAAAATGTCAAAATGTTCCTGCGGATATTTGTCGTATCCATTTTCCGTGGAAATTTTGTTCACTTTAGAATAACCGAAATAAGTTACCTAACAAATCTACTTTCATTATCTTCTAGAAACCCTCCTTAACAATTCTATAAAGCCTTCTGAATATAGAGCTTAAAAAATTAAGATAACCCCTAACGAGATACAAATAAAAATAATGAGGAATTTCCGAAGAAACATTTTTTGCATTTTTATGTTAAGAAAAAAGATCAAAATGTGGTTGTTTTTATAAAGGTGGCTTCATGAATATCAAAACCTTGTCGGCATTATGATTCGAAGATATTTGCCGTTGAAGTCTTGGAAAAAATCGGTAAATTTCCTTTACCCTGAACTTCTCTTTTTATCAATCTTTTCTTTTGTTAGGAATAGAGAAATGTGACCCAATTTAATTAGGTACATACATAAATATATATATATATATATATATATATATATATATATATATATATATATATATATATATAGTTTTGGTATATCCTCTTTGACCTCCTAATATTATAATATATTTCTAAATTGAAATTTCTTGGTTTTAGGTCAGTTTGTGTTGAAATAAATTGGTTCACATTGTCTTTTTGAACATTTTTCTTAACGTTTCGACCTTTTTTTAGGCCTTTTTCAAAAGTCTACAAATTTCAGGAATTTTTTAAATTTTAAATTTAACTTACATAAATGTCAAGAATCTTACCTTAAACGTAGCTCAATTTTAAAAATAAAATTTCCAATATATTTAACGATTTCACTTTTACATATCTCACTAACAATTTACAATCACAACCGAAGAACATAAAATAAATAAAATGTATGCTTGGGTACTATAGAACTGATAGGTAGGTTTTACTTAAATTATTTAGATCTTTTTTGTCGTTTATGGCATTTGGATTTTTTTGGATTGCTACCATTTCGAGGAACTCTCGTTTCTTTTTGTTTGGTTCGACTAGTAATATTTTAGTTTCGTCGAAATTAAATGTATGTTTTGGCGATTTTTGATGTGATGTCAAAGCAGTGGTATTTCCTTTGTCATACTTATGACCCTTTAATCTATTTTCTAGATACTGCCCTGTTTGCCCAATATAAACCCCGGGGCAATCCCTGCATGGAATCTCATAAATGATATTACTTTTTTTATTCTTAGGTGTTTTTGTTTTTAATCTTGAGTATATACCCGAAGATAATAAGTTGTCTCCTTTATGACACACTTGTATGTTATTTCTTTCGAAGAGATGTTGGAATTGCTGTGAGAGGCCATTTATAAAGGGCAATGATATAAATTTTGTTGATTTATTTGTTAGTGTTTTCTGCTGTTTTTTTTTGTGAATTTTAAAATATATGAATTCTTTTTTTAAATATTTGATCGACAAATTTTGGTGGATAACTGTTCTCCAAAAGTGCTTGTTTCGCTTTGTCGATGGCCTCTGTTCGGTATTCAGGATCAGAGAGTTGTACCACTCGATCTGCCAAGCCAATAACCACTGATTTTTTTTGGGCAATTGGATGGTTGGAGTTAAAATTAAGATATCTAGAGGACCATGTTTTTTTTGTATACCATTCAGTTTTTATTTTTTGATTTTCATTGTATATATATATATATATATATATATATATATATATATATATATATATATATATATATATAGATATATACAGGGTTATTCACGCAACCCGTTGATTAAAAGTTTTTGATGATGAAATTTTGGGATTAAGGTAAGGTCAAGGGGTACTTCTTTTTTGAAATATTTTCAACTTTCTGCCACTTCCGGTTTAACCGGAAGTTAGTATCAACTTGCTTATTTTAAATGGAACACCCTGTATTTTATGATATTTTTGGATTCTACGGAGAATTTTAATGCTATTTTATGTAGCATGTCCTAAACCTAGGTTCAAGCGTTCTTAAGATACTTTACCTTGAACCAAAAATGAGCCTTCGGGGTACCAAATTTTAAAATCTCATATTTTTGTAAGTTTTGAAGATATAATCTTCATATTTTGCAGACGATCGGTAAATAATCTTAGGTTTCTATTTTTTTTTATTGAATTTGTCTATTTTTATACAGGGTGTCCTAAATTCAGCGGCAAACATTCACATTTTCAAAGCCGCTAAAGTCCGTTTTTTTTAATGGGCCACCCTATAACTTTATGCACTATCAAATGTAGAATTTTATTTTCTATCGAACTGTATTAAGCTTCCCTATACCTATTTGCTATATGCTTACACCTTCCCGTAGTAAGCCATGGAAAACAATTGTTGTGCTTTTCTATTCAACATGACAGCTGATTTGAAACTTTTAAATTAAAATAAAATAACACTCAAAAGCTGATATTCTCAATTTATTTTATATTCGCGGAGAATGTTACAAAATATTGGAGCGAACTTGCCATGTTTTTAATGAAAAACATTTATCTCCAATGAACAAGAGAAAATTGAAGAGGATTGAAACGAAATTTTTTCGTTTCGGAAAAGTTAAAGTTATAAAAAATGTAATAAATTGTTTACATTATTTTTAACCATATCTACTAAGTTCGAGGCTGTTCTAAACTTGTTTTAGTGAACTTAAAAATTATAGCAATCTAACAATCAACAATAAATAAATAAAATAATAAAATTGAATTATAACAAATGTTCTATATGAACGGACACATTTGAAGACACATTTCAATTCTTCTTTGTACAGTTGCTGTGGCCCGTTGAATTTGTTCGTTTTCTAATTCGGCAAAAGCTGTTCGTATCCTGTCCGGTAAATTTTGTTGGTTATTTACTGGGGAAGCATAGACTTTACCTTGATAAATCCCCATAAATAAAAGTCTAGGGGTGTTAAATCAGGCGAATCACTCAAACTAACAATAATTTAAAAACAAAATGGTTTACGAAAGAAACATGGTCTGAACGTTACCTTAACTTTAATTCTCATCATCCCAATAATCAAAAAAGAATTGTCGTAATTGGTCTAATTGGTCGTGCTATAGCCCTCACGTCACCTGAATATCGCTCCGAAACTCTCCAAAAAATAATAAATACCTTAAAATCTAATAATTTTCCTGAAAGGTTTATCCAAAAAATAATTAAGCAAAGAACCCACAAATATTATAACCAAAGTAATCAATTAAAACAAGATAATATTAAAAAAAATATGTGGCAATACCTTACACAAATCAGTTATCAGAAAAAATAAAGTACATTTTAGGAAAACATAATATAATTGCATGTCACAAAGCACACAACTTAATTGGTTCTTTGTTTACTACACTAAAAAGTAAAGTACCAAAAAATAAAAAATTTGATCTAATCTACTCAGTACCATGTTTAAACTGTCCAGCAAAATATATAGGCATGACCATTCAACTATTAGAGAATAGGTTGAAGGGACACAAGTATACAAAAAATGCATCGACAGCCTTACGCAAACACGAAAAAACAGAAAAACATGAATTTGATTACGCCGGTACCAAAATATTAGATACTGACAATAAATATCATAAACTGAAAGAAATGCTTCATATAAAACAAGAAAAATACGCTGTTAATGACAAGCAAGACGTTAAAAAATCTCAGCCAAATTTACCATAATTTAATACATGCATTACAACAAAATATAAATAATTTCTCCATCACCTATATTTATTAATTTGCTATAGATTTAAATAGTTATATTTCTACCTTGACTAAGCCTTACAAAAAAAGGGAAAAAAATATATTCCTCAAGTGTTGATCTTTAAACAAATTAGTTGGCAAGCAGATTAGCAAACGACAAGTAAACAAACATTTTTCGAGGTATGTACCAATTTCTGTTCCTGTTTTTGTCCCATTTTCGTTTAAATTTTAAAATGTATTGTCCTTTTTTATTCTAAGATCTACGATATTTTAAATGTAAGGTTTATATGAATGTTAACAATTTGTAAACTTATTTTAGGTTTAACATGTAATTTAAAATGGGAAAAAAAACTTAAATAATAAATAAGCCCTTTTGAAAAAGCCTACTAAGACGGGCGAAACGTCAAGGAAAGAGCTTTTTTCATTATACAACATAAACCTATACCTTAAGGAAACTAAACACTATATATATATATATATATATATATATATATATATATATATATATATATATATATATATATATATATATATATAGATTTTGTAAGAGTTTCTTGACCTTTCTTTTATAATGTTAATATTTATAATTTTCTTGGGTATAGGTCCGAAAAAAAATACTTGTGACTTAGGTATTAGTGATGTCACATATATTGTTAGTTTAAAAAAAATGTTTTGACGTTTCGGCAGAAACACACTTGCCTTTATCAAAGAGTTCTTCCTAAAAGGTAAAACAGTACATCTACATTTTACAATAAATTAAATTACAAAATTGTATAAAGAACAAATTTCACTTATTTTACGAACTACTCGACATATAACAAAGAAGACGACCACAACATACTGTTTGCAACTCGCTATTTGGCGATATCACGTACACTGATTTAAATTTGATTATTTTTAACAAAATAACCCTTCGTTAGAATAGAAGAGACGTGTGGCGCTTACCGTAGTTATATTATGTCGTAGTACACTTTATTTAACAGATCTATATCTTTTTTGTCATTTATGGTATGCCTATTTTTTTATTTCTATCGACTCGTAAATTTCTATCTCTTTTTATGTAATTCCGTTTTTAAAATTTTTGTTTGGTCAAAATCAAAAGTGTGATTATTTTGTTGTGCGTGTTTTGATAACGCAGTTTGGTTTTTTTTTGTCGTACTTACGAGCATACATTCTTGACTGTAAATATTGTTGTGTTTGCCCAATATAAACGCCATTACCATCCTTCCATGGTACCTGATATACTATATGTGTCTTTTTTTAATTTTAAAGTGTTTGTCTTTGCAACTTGTATGTTATATATAGAGAATAAATGTTTAAATTGTTCGGATAGCCCCTGTATGTATGGCAGGGTCAAGTAACTTTTCTTTGCAAGCGGGTCAAAAACTTGCATATAAAATGAAGTTGAACCCCTAGTTTTAAAGACTCCCTCAAAAATTTAGTGCATGGAATTAACAATTTTGAGGAGAAAGTTATGGAAAAAATTATTTCCATGGAGGACTGCAGAGCCGATTTCAATTTTAAAATTGACGTTATATTTGTGTATATATTTATTGCTCGGTTTATTGCTTTGCCTCCTTAGACAGTAAGACAGTTACTAGTGAAATGACTTTTATTGACTAAAAAATACTTATATTCCTGCCCTTTGAAGGTTTTGAAGCTCATTTTGGAGCAGATTTTAATTTTAAAAATATATGTTATATTTGTGTATATATTATGTTGGCTTTTTTTACCTTCAGTACCTAATAAAGTGACTTTAACTTACATTATAAAACTATTCTTGTTCCTGTCCTTTTCAAAATGGAAGCTGATTTTAAGGTAGGTGAGCTAGTGAGTACTCGTGAGCTTATATTTGTGCGCCCTCTCTAAAGTCAAACCCACGAGCCGCCACTGGTTACATGTTTAAATGTGGTGACGAAATGTGAAGTGAATATTTTAAAATATCATTTGCAATATGTTTTAAAATTCGACCGGCCGCATCGTGGTTCTTGCTGGACAATATACTTTTTTGGTTGTATATGTAGCTTTCACTTTGGCATCTATTTTATTTTTTATAATTTTTTTTATAATTTAATTAAATTCGCTGACTAGAGCGTTTTACTAAATTTTTTTCTTATTTATCAAATTTATACTCTAGCCTAGATCTGCTATATATAAGTTGTTGCCTACCTTTTTATCATTGAAGAAATAAATAGAAAATAATAAGACTAGTATTTGACCAAATTTGGACGCGGCACCAATTAGCACCACATTGGCCTCAAGAAAACCTTTCGGGGGAGGGGGGGTTAATTTAAAAAAAAAAGGTTGTTAATATATTTTATTGTAAATGGTATGAGAACAACATAAATACCCATATTTTTTATCATACTTGTGGCATAAGTGAAAAAAATAGCCTCTAATAAATGGTTAGAGAATAACGTCCAATTTTTTCCCTGCAGCAAATTTATTAATTACATTGTTTATATTTATATCAATACTCTATCTACGGATATGCAAGAAAATTTAAATTACATATGATGTTTGACCGGTCTGGGGGGAGAAGGGGGTTTAATTATTTCATTACCCCCTCTCCGTAAAACCGCCCTTGATTGGCCTTGAGCCTCGGTCGACCCTAAATTTTAGAGTACCAGCCGTCACTGCTCTGCATACTGCCAACAATCTGCCAAATTTTGTCGACAGGCGAAAAATATTGCAGAGAGTGGCGCTACTAGTTTATTTCTACTATGGTAGTTCTTTATTAATAATTTTTTTTACATTTTATTAAGTTGCCATTTTGTTTTGCCATACTGGATTTTTACCAAAATGTTACCAGGTCAACCCCATATGACCCTTAATTTTTGACCGTAATTTGAAGTAAATCGGGTAGGTAGTTTTTTAGCTATTCCGCGACCAGACGCCGACAGACAAACAGACCAACGGAATTGAGAAAACATGTTTTTCGGCATCTAGGGATCCCGAAACGTAAAGATGTGAAAAAATCTCGGAGAGTAATTTTTTCACAATTACAATACTTTTCTTTTACGAGGAAAGTAGAAAGTTATTTTACTGAAATAAAATGTCTAGATCGGATCGACAAGTTAAAGCTTGTACGAAATGATGCTAGTAGTATAGTTTTTAATTTAAGGAATTTAATATTTGAAGTCAAAAAGGGGTACATGCAATTAGATTATATTCGCTAGATATTTTTAGGTGTTTTCCGAACAATTTCGACTTTTGAATTAATATATAAAGACTTTGTGCAATACTCCGATGCACATATATCATTAATAATTGTTTTGCTTTTAGAGAATATAACCACTGGTTGGTGATCAACATTAAAGGAAACGACATTTCCACCGGAGAAACTATTACGAGTTATATGGGATCCCAACCTCCAAAAGATTCAGGTCTCCACCGCTATATTTTCATTGTTTTTCAACAAAAAGGCAAAATTACAGTAGAGAGAGGTCAACTAGAAACAGAAAGGCGAAACTTTTTAATTAAAAGGTTTGCTAAAGAGCACGAAATGGGAAAAGCGTATGCTGGAAACTTCTTTAAAGCACAATGGGATACATCCATACCAGAATAAAAAAAATAAAATTACCTATACCTAGAATATTTTAATTTAAGCACAAAAACAATAAAAATACCTAATTTTTATGTATTGTCTAATTGGAATTTGATCTACTACCTTCAATTCAACTATTCGATTTCCCGGGGCCTTTTTACTAGCGCACGGAATTTTAAAATTTTAAGTATTCGAATATTCGTTTCAAATGTTATTCGAATAATTCCCTATTCGAATAGTAACAAAGATATTTGAATATTTAAATATTAAAATACTCAAATGTTCCAATATTTGAATAACCAAATGTTAAATTAATTAATTAACTGTTTACTATTCATTCACAATACTGAACTTTTCATTCGGCTAAGAGCTTCTAAGATTTACTTTTAAATATATTTAGTTTTTTAATTTGAACATGGGCGTGCGAATTTAAGCGCAGATATAGGGTCAAGTTTCACCAAAGTATATTATAAATAATTTCAAAACTATAAAAAGTTAAATACTGTCTTATCTTAGGGCCAGATTTAGCCGTTCAACCGCTCCGTGCAAAAATAAAAAATTGCGCCCCAATAGAACTATAACGAAAGCATTTTAAAAAAGATATAGCTGGAAGTCTAGGCGGTGTCTAGATTCATGTCTTCCTAGAGTTGGCAAGCTATGTATGTTTTTTTTACATTTTTTATTGAACGTCTTAAAATCAACAGTGCAACTTAGTAACTGACACAATTGTCTTAGAATACTTTATTTAAGAGAAAAACAGTTAACAGTATCTACTAATATCAGATGGTTTTTTTACGAACTTTTAGTTCAGAGAATTCTCTAATTAATTTAGAAACATCTAAACTGTTACTGAGTTCATATTTAATTCCCATAATAGCGAGATCGGACAATCTTATTTTTCTTTGAGGTGTTGGCAAATGATTATTATTGATTATTTTTAGTTTGCAAAAACTACGTTCCCTAACATTTATTGGAAGAATAAGTAAAATTCTTAGAGCGATGCTCAAGTTGGGAGCAAAATTCACTTTTGTAATTAATGTTTTGAAATTAAGGTTGTAAATCTTTTTCCAATAGAGAGCACACCACTGATATTTGATCACAAAGTTCCTGTCTATTTATATCCTTTGATTCACCATCTGTTAAAATGGTTTCCAAGCATTTACAGTTGGTTGATATTATAGAAGAATTAACATCTTTAATAACAAAAATACGTAATAATAAACAGGTAATAAGAAATAAAAGTATTTGCTGTAATGCTGCAGCTGAGAAAATCTTTGTTCTAAAGAACTGAGTGGAGTGTCAACCAGGTAATAAAACTATAGGCTCATCCTGATTTTCATATCCGAATTGTCTTTCGCCGGCAAACTCGACGTCTAGGTGTTGATTCAAAATTTGTATCCGCGTTTATTTCGGATGCCACATTTCACCAGAATTGACAAGGACGGCATTATGATTACAGTGCTGTCCGATCTCGAATCTTAAAAAAATTATTATCCAGAAGTTTTACTGCCAATGCAATATCGTAATTTTTCCCCTGCATAAGTTTACTAATAAGATAATTTAATGCGTCATATCATATCACGACAGAACAAAGAAATTTGAATTGTTTTATTAGTCGCCCAGATGCTTTTTCTCTTATTGAAGTACTATATCCTTGTTCTGTGTAAGTGCTAAGCAATGCATCATATATCTGACCGATTTGATACCTCAGCGGCTTTATAGCATCAATGCGATTTCCCACTTGGTGTCGCTGAGAATGTTTAAGGTTAGTCCTTCAACGTGCTTCAAAAAAACAGCCCATCTAAAAGTTAATAAATATAAAACTAGGTATAATTTTTGGACAATATTAAAAAAGTTGGCTCCTTCTGTTAAGTGATTTGGCCATATCATTTGACACCAGGTTAAGGGAGTAACTACCACATGGTATACAAAAATCACGGGGGTTTATATTCCTAATCTTTGCTTGCAGCTAGCATGTGCTCCTTTCATATCCGCCCCATTATCATATCCTTGTCCTCTTATGTTTGGCAAAGGCAATCCCAGGTTTTCTAGCTCCCGGAGTAAGACGTCGAAAAGTTGTTGGTTCAATCCAACGGCGGCTCGTCAGATGAAGCAATTGAGGCGCCGCCGCCTCACTCGCTTTCCTATAAATATACATTTTTATTTTCAAAATTAATTCTTTCCAAGTTGATACATTATTCTCTGAAAATTGTCTCAAACACTATGAAAATTTCATCAAATATGCGTAAATCATAAATACACACTTTACTTTACTAACCAACAGTACAATGTCCAATAACTGCAATATCATTTCTTTTTTATTCGACTTTACCTATACGCGGCGATGCGAATTGCGCCTCGGACACTTGAATGGTATTTGGATTTTTAATAAGTCTGAGAAAGAGGGAAAAGGGTCATGTTGCATATGTAGATTCATTCCATCTCTTTTTATTGCATTTGAGGCGATGAACACTTCGCTTAATGATTGGGACGTTGCCATTTAATGTTAGCACAGATTGAATATAAATGGAAATAATTATTATTTATCGGTAAATGACAATCGCGCATCCGGCTGCCAAATGCAAGCCGTTTTTGTTTTTGTTGATATTTGCGTGGGCGTGTGGGGTATTCGTATTTGACTGTTACCGGTAACGGTTTGAGATTGAGCGGGAAGTGGGTGGATATTGAGATGATTCGGCAATAATTTGGTGTTTGTTTTATAGTATTATTTCGTGAATGTCGCGCGTTTAGTCTGTGTCGAATGTTACTCTATCTAAAGTATTTTTGACGTTGCGTTAGTTTAATTATTAGGTAGATAGACTGATAGAGTAGTTTATATGAATTAGTGATTTAAATTTAAAATAAACGAAACGTGTGAACTATGAATCCAGTCCACGATATCGTTATGTCACTATTGACAACGGCTTTTTCTAGGCGTGCCGAGGATGAAAAAAAGAAATTCTTCGCGGAGATAGACCCATGCCGAGGATAAGTACCTTAAGTAGTGATAAAAAAGACGGTCGACAATTTAAACGATCATTTCAAACGTCATGGTATCAAACACACAATTGGATTTGTGGAAGTGTTTTTAAGCAGCTTTTATATTGTTGGTCTTGGTTAATACTGGGAAAAACAAAAACAGTATGGACTTCTGATGGATACGTTGATTTTAAAAATTTTTCTAGAGCGGTTAAAATGCATGAAGGGTCTAAAGACCATATTCAAAATACCTTAGGTTTTGTACGTTTGTCTCAAAATATGACTACAATTAAAGATGCACTAATCGAAAATGCTCGTTTATCTAAATTATTGTACAATGAAGATGTTAGGAAAAACCGCTTGCTTTTGACATACCTTATAGATACGACTATATTACTGGGAAAACAAGAATTGGCTTTTAGGGGGCATGACGAATCCGAATCTTCTTTTAACAGAGGGAATTTTAAGAAAGTTTTTAATTGTTTAATTAAACGTAACACCGAACTTCTAAAGCATTTAGAAGAGAAAAGTGTATTTACGGGACAATCGAAAACTATTCAAAATGAATTAATATTTTATATTGACGAACATATTAGAGACTTTATTAAACAAGAAATATCGGAGGCTACATTTTTCTCATTAATTGTAGATGATACGACGGATATAGTTGCAAAAGCCCAATGTTGTGTAACTGTTAAGTATGTAAATAAATTAGCCGAAATAAAAGCACGTTTTTTAGGCTTTTTTGATATAAGTGAGGATTCTAGAGCTAATGCACTCTATAACTTAATTGTAAGAATCTTGGAACCTTTAAATTTTAAACGGAAATTAGTAGCACAATGTTATGATGGAGCTGCGGTTATGGCCGGAGAATTGAGCGGTCTACAAACACGAATAAGATCAGATGCCCCACAAGCAATGTACACTCATTGTGCTGCTCATCGCCTCAATTTAATTTTACAACAGGGTTCAAATTATATTAAGGAAAGCAGAATCTTTATCGCAACTTTGAAAAGTTTGCCTGCTTTTTTCTATAAATCGTACAAACGTACATCTATACTGAACAAAATAATAAAAAAACCAGTTCCGCAAGCAAGTGATACAAGGTGGTATTCTCGATCAAAAATTCTAATTTTTGTTGCAAATAATTGGGAAGGACTAACCTTAGTTTTTCAGGACATGATTGAAAATCCAGAATTAGACTCAGATACTATACACATGGCCAAGGGGTATCTAAAAGACCTTTCCGATTTTGAATTTGCTTTTTTAACTTTTGCATTTAAAGAAATTTTTTTTGTTACTGATATCCTGTTTCAAGTTTTTCAATTAAGTAACCTAGAAATTGATTTCTGCATTTCACAACTGAACATTGCCGTCAAACGATTAAATGAGCTGCGCGCTGAAAATTTCCTTAAATCCATTTTTGAAAAAGCAAAATCACTTACCGGATTGCCATGTAGTACACAAACCCGTAGCATGAGCGAATCAGATTTAATGGAAAAATAGAAAAATCTGTTTTATGAAATTTTAGACTGTATAATTTTTCAAATTAACATCAGGTTTGAAGATTTACACAAATTGGAATTTGTGAAACTTCTTAATACATCAAAATACAAAGACTTTGCCACAGAATTCCCTATTAGTCTATTAAATTCGTTAGAAAAAAACGTATCCAAAAATGTTTGACAAAGACCACCTCAAAAATGAGCTAAGCATAATTTACCGAGATGAACAATTTTATAAAGTTAATATTCAAGATCTCGTTAAACAAATTAATAGTTTAGAATTAATTTCAGTATATCGACTTGCGACATTAATTTTGACAATCTCCTTAACAAGTGTATAGGCCGAAAGAGATTTTTCGTGCTTAAAGCGAATAAAGACCTACTTACGAAATAGTATATCTCAAGATAGGCTCTCAGCCCTGTCGATCATGGCAATAGAAAAAGAGTTATTAGTTAAACTTTCTGAATGTAATGGTGACTTTTATGACAAAATCATTGAGAAATTTGCTTCTTTTAGAGACAGGCGCATTAATTTAATTTACAAAAAGTGACTTAACTGCACCATCCACATACCTATTTGCCTAAACAGTTTTGGTTTTGTATAAAAAAATTACTGTCCACACCATATTAGATTATTACAGGTTTATTACACTTTAAACTTGATTCTGACTATTTTGATTAAGTATTTTAAATATTTTTTATAAAAAAATCCAATGATGAAAAATGTGTATATTATACCTCTTTGAGAAGAGTATATATGTACATATATCTGAGGATAAAACGAACTACATGAAAATTGAGTGAATATCTTAAAGATTATTATTTTATTTTTATATCTATGTAATAATTTTTATTTTAAAAATTACTTAATGAAAAATTGGGCATATATCTTGGTATTGGTATGTAAAAGACAAAAGCAAATCATAAAAATGATTAAATTTGGGCGTGGCAGCCCAAAAATTTTTCGCCTGCGGCGCCATCTACCTGTTATAAGTAACAAACCTTTTCTCGCCTCACCAGTTTTAGACACCACGAGCCGCCACTGGTTCAATCAACACATATCTTATAACAAAGGTTAATTATTCTGCTTTACTCAAGTCAGGTAGCCAATCTAATACAATTTAGTAATATTTTCATTTTTTCACATCATCTCATATGTGACTTTTGACATTATTTGCTATTAGGTGAATGGCCCCATTTTAAATGGTTTTACTCAAGTTTGTGGTTATTTTATGTAGTTTGTTCAAAGCCCCCATACATGCTCCCCCATGACAGGAGCAAATTCAGCTAATAGTTGTACTAGCTTCGAAAAGTGTTCATTCCAGTAGCATTGAACATTTTCATGAACTCGTGTTCGTAAAAATGTTCATTGCTATCTCTAAATGGTAGGCAGCAAAGGTTACCGATCAAAACTATAAGATGAAAAATGACGATCCAATGCTGGATTTCTGCATTCTAAAACTTTTGAGAAGAAGAATCACCTATTGTTTGCGAAGTTTTTAAACGAAACTCAATTGAAGTCAGGACTTTTGGGCTTCAAAATGTTTTTTTTTTGTAGTTTCATGATTTTTAAGAGTTTTTACTATATGCCGCTAACCTCATAGCCATCTCTTGCTAAAGAAGATGTAGTCGTTGCAAAAAATTTGCAGTAGAAGCAGAATACTAGTCTTTGATAACAGAATACACCAACAAATTTCTGTGAATTTTCTCTCTGTTGCTGAGACACCTTGTATAGTTGTTTGAGGTGAATATAAGTCCGCTGGCATCGGTAGGGAAATCGAATTTATACATTGACGATCTTCATCTGTCTCCATCTGCAGGTGCAGTGCATTTCCTACCTCTTTCGCTCCTTCCTCTTGGTTTTCTTGGTATTCAACATACTCAGGTACACTGCTCTATTGAAATAACGACATCCTCAACGCCCGCTCAGCTTCAACGCTGGCCAAATCATCTTGATGGTTTTACTTGGCCGATATGTGTCTTTAAAAAACTTTTCCAAAGCTACAGTTTGTTTTTTTAAGGATTCCGTCTTTCGTCATCTTTTTCTAAACTGGCTATCAGGTAAAGTTGCATTTAAATAAATATTTTTCTTCGAACTTTTAATTTCGCAAACATTTTTAATTATTCTATTCTAAAGTCGCTACTAATCTTGGAAAAGCTAACACTGCCTAAAAATTGCGCTCCTCCACCGCACAGTGATCCCGTTCGGACTAAAAGCGGGCAAGAAACAAATGAAACTATAATATTCGATAAAAAATACACTACAGAAAACCATGTAGTGTCTTGAAAATTTTGTGGTCATTGGTACAAAAAATTAGGCTAATTTATGTTTTTGGAATCCGTTTTTCATAGAATTTTCTAATTATGTAATTTAGGAACTCCGTTGGGATTTTTTCTCATTTTGTTTTGTCCGTTTTGTGCCCCTTGATCTTTTTATACTGCGTGCCGGGGCATGGACTGACGGATTGTTCGTCCGGCCCTGTTTTCTGTTCCAATTAATGGCCTCTCTTTTTAATGTATTTTGGAAATTATTGAAACTATTTTATATATTATGGTACATAGGTAATAGGGAACTAATGGCTTAACTACAATATTGGAAGCAGAGGTTTACAACGCAAAAAATCTAAGTTTTTATATAACGATCTTTGTAATTCAAGTTCAGATTACCTCTAGAGAGAAGGAAAATAGCATAACATAAATATAAACATTTAAGTTGAACATACTACATAAATATTCTACAAAATGAAAACTAGTTTTATTATACGGGTGCGCAGTTTTATAAGAAACATTACAAATTACATGCAAATATTGCAAAAGGCTGCATTGGCTATAAGTTATAGAATAACTTTATATTTAGAGAAAAAACGTTGAATTTCCCATAAAAATGCGATTTTTTTTAATGCTTTTATTAGTTAAGTTCAATGACTGGCTAAAACCCTCTGATCAATTTTCTAGTTTGCGAAATGTTTTCAAATTTATTAAGCAAATACCCGAATTGGTTTTTAATTACTTACTACTTTAAATATAAAAACAATAAAATTATTTACATATTAGCGCAGAGATAACAATTTTTCTTTACGTTACTAGTTTTGAAACAGGCGCGTTTGGCACTAACTATGTTACCGGCATCAGAAAATGATCTCTCCGACGGCACAGAAGTTGCTGGTAGGCAAAGGTACGATGTCTTATTAATTCGGATAGCTTGTATAAGTAATTCTCTTTTATCGGCTAACCCCTAATCGAAATTATATATTGAATTTTATTTCAGATAAGAAGAAATCGGTATATTGCAATTTAAAAAAAAAATCCTTATTTGCAAATATATTTAGCCCTAAAAACTTTATTGATTTTATGATTCATAATATTACTATTAACTAATTAATATGAGTTAATGATTATACCAGTCTGTAAGTTTATGTTCAATAAAATGCACAAGAAAATACTTTTGTTCCAAATTTGTAGACCTTACAGGTCACTTCTATTTTTCAATCATCTCAAAAGGGCAGCAACGTTCAAAATGCTCTATCTCTAATAGTAAAATGTCCTATTTGTCAGGAAATATTAAATGTAAATCGTGCAACATTGTAAGGTGTACTGGCTCGCATATAAATAGACGCCATCTTTTATAATAAAGCAGTTGCCAACTAGACTCATTTGTTTGTCGTTTCATTTCATTGTCCTCATCCCAGACCCGCTCCCAGCAGTAACAAATGGCGCAGTAAGGTCGTCCATTTTGTAAGCGGAAAAAAAAAGAGAAAAACTGAAGATTGAAGCTAGACGAATGGACTTTAGAGGGATTCCACCCATGATAATGTCGGGAAACCTTTCAGAAAATTGGAAATTTTGGAAGCAAAGGTTCAATACGTATTTAAAAGCAACAGAAATATCAAAAAAGGACGAAGGTACAAAATGTGCTCAGCTCCCCACGTTGATTGGAGACGAAGGTATTAGAATATATAATGCATTTACTTGGGGGCAGGATGAAACGGAAACTTTGGAAAGTCTGCAGATTAAGTTCGATGCTCATTTTAACCCGAAAAAGAACCTTACCTATGAACGGCATAAATTTTTCACAATTCAGCAACTCGAAGGTCAATCGGTTGATCAATTCATTACTGAACTAAAGAATCTGTCACTTTCTTGCGAATTTGGTGATTTAAGAGAGTCACTTATTGAAGACATGCTAGTTTGTGGATTAAGGTCTACCACACTGAGAGAAAAGCTACTTCAAGAAGATGCTACTACGCTGCAAAGGGCCGTCCAAATTTGTGTTAACATAGAAAGCACAAGGCATCAGAACAGATATATCACCAATAGTATTAAACAAGAAAAACAAGTGGAAGTGGACGCTATTGGTACCAGGTCTCGTAAGAATCAGGGCCCCCGATCACAGCAACTAAGAACTGACCATCCAGGTTCGTTAGGTTCATCTACAGGGCACAATCAAGGCAAATCCACCTGTCCCAAGGGTACCAAACGTCATGAATATGGGAAATGCCCTGCATTTGGCAAGAAATGTTTAAATTGTGGTTCTATTGATATTCACACAGTCTCGCCAAGGGGTTCAAGAGCCACCGCTGGGATGTCTGAGAGTCTGTGGGTTACGACTTTGGAGATTGAAGGACAGACTTTGGACTTTAAACTGGATACAGGAGTCATGGTCAATATAATACCTGTAAGTTTTCTACAAAAAATCAATTTTGATCTTTCAAAAATAAATAAAGTTAAAACCAAGCTCACTTCTTATACTGGGCATACTATTCCTATTATTGGTCATTGTATTTTAAATTGTAAGTCTAAAAATAAACAGGAGAGTCTGTTATTTTATGTGGTCTACTCAGAGAACAGTCCTATTTTGGGTCTTAATGGTTGTGTAGAACTAGAACTTATTAAAAGAATAGATTCAGTAGAAAATAATTTTCTAAATAAAAATTTTGAATTAAAAAGCATTTTAAAAAAATATAATTCCGTATTTAACGGTATAGGTTGTTTAAAAAAAGAATATCATATTGAGTTGAGAGAAGGCGCAACTCCAGTAGTAAATTATCCTAGAAAAGTTCCATTTGCTCTTAGAGATAAACTCAAACTTACTCTAAATCAGTTAGAAAAGCAGGGACTTATAGAAAAATCTAATGATTGTACTGATTGGTGTCATAATATGGTAATTGTTAGAAAATCAAATGGTCAGCTTAGAATAGCTATAGATCCCAAAGATTTAAATTCAAATATTAAAAGACATTATTTTCAAATTCCCACTCTGGAAGAATTGACGGCTGATTTGACAGGTTCAAAATATTTTAGTGTCTTGGATGCAACACAAGGTTTCCTGCAGATTAAATTAGATAAAAATATTTCAAAACTTTGTACTTTTGCTACTCCATTTGGGAGATATCGATTTTTAAGTTTACCTTATGGGTTGTGCAGTGCCCCGGAGGTTTTTCAGGAACGAATGTTTGAAATTTTTGGTGGTATTGAGGGCTGTAGTTTCTATGTTGATGATATTTTAATATATGGAAATACTATAGAAGAGCATAATGCCAGGTTAATAAAAGTTTTAGAATTTGCCCTAAAAAATGGCTTAAAATTTAATAAAGATAAATGTAAATTTTTGCAATCTGAGGTTAGGTATATGGGTCATACTATAAGTAGAACAGGTATAAAACCTAATGAAGATAAAGTACAGGCTATAAAAGATATGCCTTCACCAATAGATAAAAAAGACGTTCAAAGATTTCTTGGTATGATAACATATATGAGTAGGTTTATTGAGGGACTTTCAGAAAAAACTGCACCTCTTCGTGCTCTCCTGAGGAAAGATAATCTTTTCCAGTGGGATGACATACACGAAGCTACTTTTAACAACTTAAAAAATATTTTGTCTAAAGCTCCTTGTTTACATTTTTATGATGTGTTTAAACAGTCGGCAACAATATCTGTGGATTCATCTCAGTTTGGGATGGCTGCCGTATTACTTCAGGATGGAAGGCCTTGTGCTCATGCATCCAGGGCCTTGACAGAAACTCAGTGTAAATATTCTCAAATTGAAAAAGAAATGCTAAGTGTGTGGTTCGGAATTTCTCGTTTTTCGCAGTATGTATATGGAATTAAAAATCTAATTGTAGAAACTGATCATTTGCCTCTAGTTAGTATAATTAAAAAGCCTTTACATTTATGTCCACCTAGATTACAAAGAATGATTATGCAGTTAAGGAAATATAATTTTTAGTTTATAGCTATTATTTAAAGAAGGGAGATGTCAGGAAATATTAAATGTAAATCGTGCAACATTGTAATGTGTACAGGCTCGCATATAAATAGACGCCATCTTTTATAATAAAACAGTTGCCAACTAGACTCGTCGTTTGTCGCTTCATTTCATTGTCCTCATCCCAGACCCGCTCCCAGCAGTAACACACTATTGATTATAAAATCTAATTCTCTACGTTTTATATGATATTTTAAATGTTACATTTAAAACTTTACACATTCAAATCGAATTAAAAGAAGTCACATGCCGTTTTCAAATGTCGCACTTTTTCCTTCTTTCTTGTTGGTCGAAAATTACAACGCAACCGATTAATTTCTAATAATCGTATATAACCGTCAAAAAAGTGGACATTTTTTCGCTCATTTCTATGCATAACAGAAAACTTTACAGCATGCTAGAAAAGTGTTAAAAAAAAGTACCTTTTTGTTACTCAAAACTGTACAAAACTTTAATTAGTACAAGTGTCGGGTACTATAATTTCCCAAAGATTTACCACCCTTCTGTACCTATTTATAGCAACGAATGTCAATTATTAACAGCCTGTGATCGACGATTCAACTTCCATATAAAAGTGTATTCTGCGAAATATCAAGATTATATTTCATAATTACATATTCTAATAAAACAAAATTGCATAAGATGAATATTATTAGGAAATGGACAAAGAAACAAAAGATTTGAATTTAACTGTTAAATATTTAATTGTCTCTTGTTTAAAGGCCGTTTTACATGCTGCAAGACTTACCTTCAAGCCTATAGGCTGTTGCTGCAATTCTTCTTCGCAATATGCAATAGTCTTGAGCAAAGGCATGCGCAGTTTGACAAAAGGTACAAATGTCTTGCCATTGCGCATGCTTTTGTTCAAGACTATTGCAACTTGCAAGAAAGAATTGCAGCATGTAAAACGGCCATATTGCAACAAGAGGTTGCACTTGCAAGACACAATTGTAATATGTAGCCAACTTTTGGGAATTAAATTTACTTCCGGATTTCAGCCTACTTGATTTGAAATTGTATTGTTGACAGCTTACTTAAACTTGTGGTGCGAGTTAAATTATTATTAAAAGTTAAAATGGATCGTAAAATAAGTAAATCCAACTGGAAAAAAGTAATTGCTGTTTCAGTTTCCTTAAATATTGCTGCTGCGGTTCTTCTGCAAACCAGCAAGGTGGAACGAAGACGAAGAAGGAGCGCTGGGTTTTTCCCTCAGACTTGCGCGAAACTTGCAATAAAAATCAGACAGAATCGTCTCTTGCAATGCCCCGTAAAATAAGTAAATCCAACCGGACATAAACAATGCGTAAATCACGTAGGCTCCGTTAAGAAGTATAATTTCTAACCACAAAATATGGTACGCCAGGAATCCGTTCTTTCACTTCTACAGGAACTTTTACTTTAATTGGTGATAGAAATATAACTAATTTTTTCCCCAGACTTGCGGGAAACTTGCAATAAAAATCGGACAGAACTGTGTTGTGCAATTCTCTTGCAATTGCAAGAGACTTGCACGATTTTAAGGCCGTTTTACATGCTGCAATTATTTCCCGCAAGTTGCCATAGTCTTGAACCAAAGCATGCGCAGTGGCAAGACATTTGTACATTTTGTCAAACTGCGCATGCCCATGTTCAAGACTATCGCATATTGCAAGAATTGCAGCATGTAAAACGGCCTTAAGACAACACGGAAAGCAAGCCGAAAGAGTCGAGAGAACTAACTGACTAACTAACAAATATTTGAAGATTCAAGTAGTCATAATAGTAGTCGACTATTCAAATATTTGGATACTCATTGTTTGTGGATATTCCAATATTTAAATATTCAAATATTTAATCTATGAAGCTGCACAATTATTCGAATATTCAAATTTCGAATTATTCGAATACGATTACGAGCCCTACTTTTTACATGCAAGAACTTTAAAAACGCCAAATTTCTGTTTATTTGGGCGAGGGAGATTTACTTTGGTTTATGCTTTCTTGACGTTGCTGTGGGAAAAAGTAACTTAGAGCAAGTGGGGATGACATAAATGCTTTTGACATTTTGATTAAACAACCATAATCTGAGGCTTAGGAGATTTTGACTGAAAACTTTATATCAACTAAAGATCCGAAAAAATCTCGGTGTGATTTTTTCACCATTACAATATTTCGCTTTTACGAGGAAAGTAAAAGTATTAACTGTTTTGCCTGCATATTTTGCGCTTTGATACCAAATATACAGCGCTAGTCAATAATAGTTTTAAATAATAATTTAAAGGAAAAATAAGTCTAGCTTTCTTAACTAAGCTCTGTATGTAGTTATGTTCTATTGTTTGACCCCACGTTTAGTGAGTAACATAGTGTGTAACATTTAGGAAATTATCATTTTGAGAATTTTGAAAATCACGGAACACAGCACCTCTCTGATGGGTCTCCCCATCAGGGATGCGATGATCTATTGTCACATGGCTTACTCAGTGAAAATTACGATTATTTGAAATTAAATTGGAATTATTTCGATTAGAGATTCCATGATTCGATTATGGATTGTTTAAAGTCGAAACGTTTTGATTGATTTTACTTTTTCATATTTTAAAGACATGATCTGTACTAAGCAGAAAGGCTTTAGAAGGGGAATAGGGATTTTAGTTGGGTTCTTCCATGGCCTTGAGGTCAACTGTGAGCTCAGATAAAGAAGTGTTAATATTTAGGTTTTGGTCTACCGGTTCGTCTCGTCGCACGCAAACCTTTGTGTTATTAACATAAGTGGTTCCATGTGTTCGGTTTTGCTCTTTATTTCGAGGGGGAGCTGAGTGGAAACTAGCGACCCCGCTAGAAAGAGAGCAGGCGCTGTGAACGTGTAAGGCCTAGTTGTTCGTGTATTCTTTCCCGTTCGTCTACCGCAGTTCTACATATAATATTAGCGTAATGGCCGCTATGTGGCGAGAGTGGGAGGAGTAAGGGGGTAGCTTGAAAGAAAAGGTTATCTCGTGAGACCAGTAGTACTCTCAAGAGGCATCTAGTGGAAGCCAAGATGCATTTCAAAAATTAAAAAACCTATTTGAAAGATTCGGCGTGTTCCGGGAGCTTAGAGCTCGCCATTCGGACATCGTACCTATTGGGCTGGAGAATGGCGCTGAAACCAAAAAAGTGGCAGCCGACTCCATATTGAAAAAGAAAGAAAAAAAATTTAAGTTAGTTTTTCTTAAATGTACATTATCATGCAATTGTACCTGATGATGGTAAGAGAGCCCAATTGAAACGTCGGTTTTAACGGCGTTTTTGGTCTGTTTACTTAATTGCCCTGTAGTATTATTTTTATTAGTTTTATTTGACATAATGTCGTTAAATTATATTAAATCTTGTACCTCTAGGGTCCCACCGTCAACATTGGTGCTTTGATTAAAAGTATTATATTCAGTGATACCATCGGTAGACACTAATGAATGTTGGCTAAATAATTCGTAACTTGAATTATCTTTTATATTTTGAATAAGTTCTAAAGAATTGTCACTGAAATTTTGACGTCGAGGGCAGCGACGTCGGCTGACCAGCCCGTTAGACAAATAAAAAGGGTCATTTGCGTTATGTAATGCCCCCAAGTCGGCCCTACAATTAATTACTATTAAGTTTTTATCTGAGATTATTCACTGCTATTTCTAATTACACTATTTTCATGCTATCATAGTCAGATGTACAGGGTTGTCATTAACAGAGTATTTATTTAATGGGGCTAACCCTGAAGGATTAGCCGAGGTCCCGCCACCATTTACCCGACTGCCCGCCGGAATATGGGGACCCACCTTACAAAAGATTGGGAGTCATAGGGACTCTAAAGGGGAAGAAAAGTCGTTGGGCGTAAATGTAGACATATTAAATGGAAAACTGATCTCAAGGTAATCTCTGCCCAAATATGCTATTTAGTAATTTTTTAACCAAATTTCACAACATTGAAACAAGTTCTGAGGATAGCGACGGGAAGGTATTATTGGGGAAAAGTAAGTTTGTTTTTTAAATAAATATCATAAATTTATAAATCTTAAAATTAAATACTATTTTTTCAACCTCTAAATACTACAACTAATTTACTAAATGATTTTTTGGTTCAAGTTTTTTAACTAACACAAAAGTAGCTTACTTTTTGAAAGCTTGGCGTAAAGCCTTTCAAGTCCCCGGCAGTTTAGTTTTTGTTTAAAATTTTAAAAGTTGATACGATTTCACGACAGTTAGTGTAAGCGCTAAAAAAATAAATCCAAATCAAACATTCATCAACAAAATTTAATCAATAGAATATAATTTAGTTTTTATGGAATTTTAATCGCAAGATTTTACTGAAGGTTTAAAAAACTTAAAAATATCACATCATATCATAAAAATAATCCAGTCCTTGACCTATCTCCCAAATGGAAATACCAACGTTGAGTTTATGGGCTAGGTCCAGTCTTTTAAATAAGGAATATAGAGTAGGGTAGAACACCAAATGTTTTGCTCCATTCTCATCTCTAAAAAAGAATATCTATAGTTCGTTGAATTTCAGTCAAATAATGCATACGTTGCGTAAATTTTAAATGTTATGCCCTACTTGTAGTCAAAATAATGCTCAGCAACTTCTTGATTGTATGTCAGAGACAATTCTGGATTTTTGTTCAGTCTGTCAATGTACTCATGTGCTACAATAGGACCCTCACCATTGGCACTATAATCGTTTCCATAGAAATTAAGCCCCATCAGAATTTTCGGTCTCCTTGTTTCATTTGAAGTTATTGAGGTGATTGTTTCTTCTATCCAGTCCAAAGGAGCATTAGGACCTGAATATATGAAAAAAGAATTTAGAGTGAGAGCTAAAGATATATACACGAATGGCTTACATATACCCATAATAAAAATCACTTGAAATCTAATTAAATTACAATCAGACTTTCTGGAACATAAAAGTTATTTATGTTATAAGGAACGATCATTATGAGATGTTATAATGGCTGCACGCAGGGGCGTTACGACCCGGGGGGCGTATATAGAAAGGCTATGTCAATACGCTAGTGACCAGATAGAATAGGGTTTTTAGCCAGTGAACTTGCAGAAAACCTACTTGAATATTGCGCCGGATGGTGCCATATTGGAGTAAGATTGTTTATTTAACACGCCGGCATAAATTCTGAAATTGCTATTTTAGTACAACGCGTGTTTCCTTGCGAGTAGGAGAGGTTATGTTTATATCAACACGTGGCGGCAAGGTTCGGTCGTTTTGTGAATAAAAGTGTACTGCTAAAATAGAAGACAACATTAAAACATTACTTAGTGCAATATTAACAGACTATCGAATCGTGAAACTGAACGGTCAAGCAGGTGAAAACTACACTTTGTCTTTTCAATGCAAGTTAAATGGCGAAACTTATGATGAAAAATGTGAAATTTATACAATCCTTTTCCAATAAGACAGCGAGCAATTGGGTTGTTGAGAAATGTATTCGTGAAGGAGAGCGATTTGAATTTCGAAAACGGTATTTATGTCACCTTTCATTAAAAAACAAGGTAAAAAATAAAAAGGCGAGAAGTGTAACTACAACTGTCATGCAAATATCAACATCAAACTTTTTAAACAAACGCATCACACTCTGAAGAAATCTAAATTACTTAGAGAAGGGTTACACGTTCTAATAGACATAACTATCTACACACTCACAGGTTGCACGTTGCTCAGGCTTACAACCTTTTACGTTGCAATAACGATGTAAAGGCTTTGTTTGTATCATATTTTGAATCAGGAATAAGCCCTGCTGCAGGCAAAACATTCCACGAAATGGACTTGGCTCAAAATGATGATGCGGGTGTTGTTGAATGCTTGGCGAATGCTCAAAAAAACCCAACGGATTCACAGGTTAACTATTTATATAAAAAATGGCGAAATGAACGATATGCTGAAAGAGATGTGAGTAGCGCGACTGAAATTTTAAAGAAAAAGCAGGCAGACCTTTCGGAAGTAGAAATATATATAAAGGAGAATCCTACTATTGTCGTTATTATCACACCTATCATGAAAAGAATATTTTTGGCTGGTTTTGAGAATGAAATTTTATTTATAGATTCCAGCTCTTCATGTGACCAGAGCAATACAAGTGTGTCCTTTTTCTTTGTTCCTACGAAAGTAGGAGCTTCGCCAGTTGCCTTTCACACAAGTCAGAATGAAATATACTACTTATTGGTATTTAATGCCGTAAAGGAAGCATTGGAAAAAAATACTGAAGTATTATTTTTACCTGCAGTTATAATGACTGATGATTCAGCAGCAATGCGAAATGCTCCTAGAGTGGTATTTCCGAACAGTATTTTATTATTATGTATTTTTCATGTAACTCAGGCACTATGGCGTTGGCTCTGGTTAAAAGACAACAATGTTCCCAAAGAAAATTGTAAATTAATTATGAATATGTTTCGCGATATTTTGTTTTCCATTACCGAAGAAAACGCTAACGATTGTTTTAAAAAGATGGAAGATCATGATGCAGTAAATAGCAACCCAAAAGTTATGAAGCATTTAAAAGACCTGTGGGATAGACGTGAAGAATGGGCGAATGGACGTCGACTTACGATAAACAGAGGACACAATACAAATAATTATTGCGAGGCTTCTATACGTATCTTCAAAGATATCGTTCTGCAGAGGTGTAAAGCTTTCAATAGGTGTGCTTTGGCAGATTTTGTGCTTAAGACATTTGAAATATATCACCGAAAACGATTGATATATTTTGCTAATTCAAGATCCCGAAAATTGACACACTCAAAAATTTTTTGAAAGATCAAAAAATATTACAGAAGTTATACAGGTGGATGAAAAAACATTTAATGTCCAAAGCGAACGAACATCAAAGTACTACTCAGTTGACAGTGAAATTGGATTTTACACTTGTCCAAGCGGCAGTGGTGGTCGCTTTTGCAAACACCTACTAGCAGTTGAAAAGAAGTACGGTGTTATGTTTAAATCTTCTTTACTGCTATCTGAAAATGATCGCCGGCAGCTTGCATATCTAGCTCTAGGAAAAGAAGTTCCACTATCGTTCTTTCAAGACATTAATGCACCCGAACAGGAAGGATTATCAACATCACATCAAGCTACATCTGAGCAAGTGGAGTCGTTAAGAGAACCATCCCAGTTTAACATGCCTATTGACCAAATAGGTATTGAAAATTACAACAACATAATCTACAAAATAAATGATCAGTTTGCACGTATTGGTCAAGTGCGACAAACTGACGCAAATACGAGCAATATACCACAGTTACAGGTAGGAACTTTACCTGATTATTTATCAATTACTATATAGAATGTTTTTATTTACAGAAGCTTGCTGCAGTACTAGAATCTTTACAGACCCCATCACAAATTATGTCATTTGTGACACTCAAAACGGCCGGTAGGAGATCAAGGAAGATCAAAGTACAGCCAACATCCATTTCACGCAGAAAAGCTAGAGATATTTTAGGAGGAAGAATTCAAGCTGGACATCCTACGAAAATAGAAAATCGACTGCTCAGTTATGGGTGCAGGTATCTCTGATCACGAGGCGGTAAGTTGTACTATTTACATGCCAGGGGCCATAAGGCAGCCTCCTGGGCGTAGTCCTGGTAGAATTTTTAAGGCAGCCAACTTTGATAGGTTTTACTCCTTATGTGTAGGTGCGAATTGGCAGAGCCTGGATCTGTCTGACCCAATTGGCAGTTTCTGTAAAGTGTTGTCCGTTTTATTTAACCAAGCTTTTCCCGTGCGCCTAATTAAGAGAAAAAAAAAACCAATTGTTGGCTTACTCAGGGTCTAAAGATATCAGCTACTAACCTTCGATCTTTAAACTATCTAAAAAGGTATAGTAATAACCCTAGTTTTATAACTTTTTGTAATAAGTATCGTAGTCTGTATAGAAAGCTTATCAGGGCTGCTAAAAATAGATACTATGAAAATAGACTCAGTAAGGCTAAAAACAAACAAAAAGAAAGTTGGGCTATAATTAATGAGTTCCGCAAAGGGTCCCCAAGTGTCAAATCTGAGATGGACCCTGATCACCTTAATCAGTTTTACTGCAACATGGCGAGTGATCTGACTAGGAATTTATCCTCTAAGTTTAACCCTCTATCTCACCTAAGTAATTTTAATTATCAAAACTCATTTTGTTTTTATAATACGGACAAGTCCGAAATAAAAAAAGTTATTACAGAAATAAAAAATAAGAAATCCAGTGGAGATGATGACATCTCTGCTGAAGTACTTTTAAAACTACCGGATAAAGCCTTAGAAGCCTTTTCCATCTGTATAAATGAGTCCTGGCTGCAGGGGATTTTTCCTGCCTGTCTAAAATCTTCAACAGTGGTACCTCTCTTCAAAGGAGGTGACCCTGAGGAGCCTTCTAACTTTCGCCCAATTTCTTTGCTTCCCACTCTGTCTAAGGTCATTGAAAAGTTGGTAAAACATAGAATGTGCAACTACCTAAAATCTTTTAATATTTTAACCGATAGGCAATTTGGTTTTCAGGAGGGCAAGGGAACGCATGATGCTGTCTGTGGTTTCCTTGAGGAGGTCTATGTTGGGCTGAATGGGGGGGAAGTATTGGCGGCTGTTTTCTGTGATCTGTGCAAGGCTTTTGACTGCGTGGATCACGAAATTCTTCTGCTTAAGCTCGAGAGGTACGGTTTCCGTGGACGTGTGCTTGCCTGGTTTGGATCATATCTTGAGGGGAGGTATCAGTGTGTAATGTGCTCCGGAAAAAAATCTTCATCATTGAGGGTCTGTTGCGGTGTTCCACAGGGCTCTGTTTTGGGGCCTATTTTGTTCTTATTATATATTAATGATTTGACCCAACTGCAGATCTCTGGACAGTTCACCCTATTTGCGGACGACACTTCTATCCTATGGCAGGCCAGGGATATTGCGCAACTTAGGGAGATCATGAGCAGGGACTTGTCTCTCATCAAGGAGTGGTTTAACTCTAATCAGCTATGCTTGAATCTCTCTAAGACTCATGTTGTTGGGCTTGGGTGTGATGTCGCAGATCTTCATTTCGAGGGCGGTTTGCTTACAGGAATTCCTGCCACCAGGTTCCTGGGAATTATTATTGATGGGGATCTGCGATTTGAAGATCATATTCTTACTTTGAGTGGCAGGCTGTCTTCTGGATGCTTTGCTGTTAGGGCCGTTAGGGAGGAACTGGGTTCTCAACTGGCAAGGGCAGTCTACTTTAGTTTGTTTGAGTCGCATCTCCGATATGGTATACCATTCTGGGGTGTGGCTAATCAGGGTTTGCTAAACATTCTTTTCGTTTTACAAAAAAAGGCCGTAAGATTTATTGTAGATGTACCACGCACTGAATCCTGTAGAGAACATTTCAAGGCACAAAAAATTCTTACTCTACCATCTTTATTCATACTGGAAACATCATCCCTCATATTTAAAAATCGTCACAGACTACAGGGTCCCATAACCAATATTGTTACCCGCCAAACCCTGAATCTACCCTTGCCACTCCCACATAGCACCCTGGTTAAAAGATCTATAATATATGAGGGCCGAAAGATCTTCAATCATCTGCCGGGTGCTTTAAGAACGGTTAATTCCTCAGGAACCTTCCGCAGATTGCTGAAGGGGGAACTTTTGAACAGGGCATTTTATAGTGTTGACGAATTCTACCAGGACACGCTTAATATTAATATTAGTGTTTAGAATTGCTGTGTGTCGGTCTGAGTGTATATATTTGTTGTTTTTTTTTTTTTTTTTCTTGCTTTGTTACTTACACAAATTTTATATAATTTTTTGTTGTTTCATTTTAATATTTACCTACACATGTATGTTTACATTTTTATTTTTTGACACAAAACTTTTTTATACTAACATTACCTATAATGGCAATAAAATGTTTTAGGTCTAAGTTTAGATTTAGGAATATGCTTTGTAAACAAAATTTGAATATTTTTTACAATAAAGTACTTTTTGAATTGAATTGAATTGAATGTGTCAAAAAGCGACCCCATAATATAGCCTTCAATATTGAAAATCATTTACAGTGTGCCTTAAAACATTAAATAAGTCTACAATATCCAATTGTAACTTTTGAAAAAATAAATAATTCAAGTGCAATAATTATTGTTTTTTTATACGCAAGAGAACACATGCTGTATTGAAGTACTATTTCAAATTGTTTAGGCTGCGTAAAAGATGAACAATCCTACTCCAATACGGCACCATCCAGTGCAATATTCAAGTAGGGTTTTAATTCGTTTACGGCCTTAAAACCCTATTCTAGCTGGTCGCTGACAGGGGGACGTATTAAAATAGCTTTTCTATTTACGCACCTGGGGGTGCAGGGGTGCGGGGCACACGGGCGGCAAGTCAAAAGGGCCCGGTTAAAAACAAATCATTTTTTTTAGAATTGCAAATGCGTAAGTATACAGTTATAGTCTACCGTGTATCCAAAATCAAACGCTCACCTAGCATCACTATAGTAACTGGTTTTTACATGATATAATGAATCAAGTATACAAAATGGTTTTCTCGTTTAACGCTTCCACGTTGGCAGTCTTTTTGGTCCACGCTTCATTCTTTATCCTGAGCGAATCCTTGTGAAATGCATATACTTATTTGCTCGCATATAAAAAAATGTATTCAAGCCACCCGTTACAAAGTAGTAGGTATTTTATTAACCATTCCTTGATTTTCAAAATATACCTCTTACTAAATTAAATTAGGCATAGGTAACTTCGTAATATAATAGCATTAGTTAAGGTATTTTGACCAATGCTAATAGCTAATACGAACATGGAACTAGGAACGTGCAATTTTAAAGAAAACTCACGGGATAAATATTGAAATACGTTTGCGTTTTTATAAAATATTTAAACAAATAAATAGGTTGAATGCTAAAAACGTATAAAATATGTTGGATGTTGGTTTTAGAGTAAAATCATGTTTTATAAGTTAGGAGAGATTGGGAATATTCATGGACTATACTTGGTTAGTTTGAGAGATTTTGCCTATTGAAAGAATCATTATTTCTATAAAATTATTAATAATGTATGTAATATGTATGTATATAATAAAATTAATAAAAACTTGAGTAGATTCCTATCTAAAGTGAAATCTTCACTTCGAAAGAAGGGTAAAATCAACGCCAATGAACAAGTTCTGATAAGCAAAACAACAAGCATATAGTGATAAGCAAACTTATCAGAAAAAGTGCAAAATCTAAACTGCTACTTACCTGGCACTTGAGGAGTTGAATAATCATAAGTCATTAAGGAGAATGCTGTCACATGTTCATAGAGAGAATTAAACTCTTGTTTAGTAAATAAATCAGCTTCTCCTCGTTTTGGTGGTATAACTAATATGAAGTCTAAGTTTTGTAAAGCAAAAGCGTCACCTAACAAATAAAATGTGTTAAAAAGTATAATTTTCGTACATTTAACTGTAAGTAGCAAAGAAGTTTCATTTTAATTATACAGGGTGTTTCTTAATTGAGTGTCAATATTTAAGGAGGTGATTTTTGGGTCCATTTTAAGAAGAAAACTTCATATAAACATATGTCCTAGACGGTGTAAATTTTGAGATACAGGGTGTTAAACTTTCAATAATTGCATAATTTTTCAATAATATCTCGAATACCACTCTAGATATTGTAATGAAATTTGGTATAGAGGTACTATGCATCTAGTGGAATTTTTTGATGTAGAACATTTGTTTTTTATTTCCACCAGTGGCGTCCGTACAGAATTCGACCTGCATATTTTCCCAGACATTGATGGTACGCCACTGATTTTTTTTTAAATAAAAATTATTTTTGAAATTCCCATTCATTTTGAAGCAAGTTTGATCTCTTGGTAATTTTGAGTTGAACGCACGGTTTTCGTTTTAAAAAATAAAAACCGTTTCTCTGCAGAGTTTTAACAATATCGCTAATATCACCAATCACCATAGCATGCAAGGAAATTTTTTTTTGACTGAAATTCAAGAAATCAAATTTGCTTATGAATAACTAATACCCAAAGATTTCAAAATTATTATTTGAGCTTATAATTTTTTAACACGAAACTATAAAATACTATTAGTTCATCAATAAAGAAAGATTACTAATAATAATTATTAGTGTAGTAGGCTTTGGCTGTCAGAATTAATACTTCTCTTGTAACTTAATTTGACAGTTCAGCTTTCAGATTCAGTCGGGTTTAATTAATTTTGTGTTCTAAATATCTGATATATCTGAGAAAAGAAATGGTTGAGTTTACCAATGAAGAGTTGGCAGACATGCATTACATGTATGGTTTGGCTGATGGCAATTCACCGGAAGCTAGGCGATTATATCAAGAGCGTTTTCCTGGTAGAGTCATACCAGATAGGCGAATATTTGCAAATGTGCATAGAAGGTTGACTGAAACAGATACATTCCATTCAATTCAATTAAAAGGGGCCCATCGGACTGTAAGAACTCCAGAAATTGAAGAGGCAGTATTAAATTCCATAGATGAAAATCCTGAACTGAGTACTAGGAAAATTGGAATTACCCTAAGTATTTCGCACATCCTAGTTTGAAAAATTCTACATGATTTTTTTTATACCCATATCACATTCAACGAGTGCAAGCCTTACTTCCCCGAGATCTTCCTTTCCGAGTTAATTTTTGTGAATGGTTTTTAGAAAAAATTGCGCGTAATCCCTTATTTGATCGCGAAATAATGTTCACAGATAAAGCGAACTTCTCCAGGAACGCTATCAGAAACTTCCACAATAATCATATCTGGGCCGACGAGAACCCCCATGCCATTGTAGAACATCATCATCAAGAGCAATTGTCTGTAAATGTTTGGGCTGGCATTATCGAAAATCACCTAATTGGAACTTTTTTCCTCCCAGAAAGACTAACATAATTATCGCCGGTTTCTTGAGAAAGATTTGCCGATATTGTTAGAAGATATACCAATTCTGATTAGAAACAGAATGTAGTTCATGCACGATGGCGCGCCCGCTCACTGTAGTATTGAAGCCAGCGAATATTTGAACCGCACATTTAGCAACAGATGGGTAGGTCGTGGCGGACCCCAACCATGGCCCCCTAGGTCCTCAGACCTAAATAAACAGTAAACACTGTAGAGGAGCTGAAGGATCGTATAAGAGATTCTTGCGATATTATCAGAAACACCGAGGGTATCCTTCAAAGAGTTCGCGACAACATGAGGAAAAGGGCTAAAGCGTGTATTCTCCAAGGTGGTGGGCATTTTCAACAACTTATCTAATTTTTTTCTTCTATTTTGTTTCACAAAGTGTGCTGTCAATTTGTTAAAACCTAATTATTTTTGTTGAAATTATTAATTATGTACCTATTTGTATAGTTTTGTAAATAACTTGTTATTGTTGAAGAATGTCATACTATTTTAATAAAATTTATAAAAACTATTTTATTTATAAAGGAGCAGACTTCTGAAAAACATTGACATGGTGGTCCTAGATTGGTGGCTGAAGACTACATACTATTATGTATGTAGTCTTCAGTATCTAGTATAGTAGATATCTACAAATATCTCTCACTAAGATAAAGCGATTTCTGATTTTAATAAGAATGGACATAGTAATTACTTTCACGCCACTGATTTTTCTAGAATAAAGCATTTTTATTGATTCATTTGTTTGTTTTTGAAAACTTTTAGTATTTATTTTCGACAAGATTTGATTTCTCGTTTAATACAATAATATTCCTCTGCATGCATGGTGATATCCGCCTTATGACCAGGATTGTTTGGACCATGCAGAGAAACGGTTTTTATTTTTTAAAACGAAAACCGTGCGTCCAACACAAAATTACCAAGGGATCAAACTTGCTCAAAAATTAATGTGAATTTCAAAAATAATTTTTATTTAAAAAAAAATCAGTGGCGTACCATCAATGTCTGGGAAAATATGCAGGTCAGATTCCGTACGAACGCCACTGGTGGAAATTAAAAAAATGTTCTACATCAAAAAATTCCACTAGATGCATAGTACCTCTACACCAAATTTCATTATAATATCTAGAGTGGTATTCGAGATATTATCGAAAAATTATGAAATTATTGAAAGTTTAACACCCTGTATCTCAAAATTTACGCCGTTTAAGACATATGTTTATATGAAGTTTTCTTCTTAAAATGGACCCAAAAATCACCTCCTTAAATATTGACACTCAATTAAGAAACACCCTGTATATACAATATATATATATATATATATATATATATATATATATGTATATATATATAAATATATATATATATATATATATATATATATATATATATGTATATACTAAAAATCGATAAAAATGCGCTGTCACACATCTTTATCAAAAGTTCTTGGCCAGAAAAGATATATGTCTAATAGCAGAAATATATAACTTCTGCAGGTGCAAAACGGCCTACAAGAAGAATTGCTTTCGATTATGTCACAGGGCACCCTCCTGCGATCATGATTTCTGGGCCTCTACCCTCATCAGGCAGGCTTGTACCCAAGGAGATCTGAAATAACAGATTGCTCGATATGACAAAATCGAAAACGAAACGTCTATCATACTGAAACAGTACTACAAGCTAAATGTAACATTTAGCACCACCTATTGGGACTCCGGTGATTTCCGGCTGCAAACCCATAGGTAATTTAAAAAGTATGCACTAGCACCATCGTGTGGAGAGTAGATACTAAAAATCGATAAAAATGCGCTCTCACACATCTTTATCAAAAGTTCTTGGCCGGAAAAGATATATGTCTAATAGCAGAAATATATAATTTCTGCAGGTGCAAAACGACCTACAAGAAGAATTGCTTTCGATTATGCCACAGTGACACCTTAATCAACATCGCAATATTATTAAAAATTGAAATTGATTCTAATGGAATGATTCCCTTTCTAGATGTATTTGTTCAAAGGAAGGAAAACGTAACATTAGGATATTCTGTATAGAAAATTATAGAAAATCGACACATACAAATAGATACTTAAATGCAAATTCTCACTACCATCCAACACAAAAGAAATCGCTTATTAACTCATTAGTATTTAGAGCTATTTCGATTTCTGATCGAGATTTTCTAATATCGTAAACAGTGAAACTGACCGAAGCTCTGAGAGGGATTTGCTATTGCACTGCAGAAATTACGCGCTCAATGATATGAGAATAATAAGGAGCCATCGTTAGGTAGTGTTGTTCTTTCTTACATATATGACAATGCAGACAAAATAGGATGATTAGTTGGGCAGTCCAACATACATACAATCTTCAATACACATAAGATGACTGGACAATGCTTACAATCTCTGAAAGATGTTGTACCCTTTCAAACAGAAGGTACATAAAATTTCTTGCACCCATGCAAAAGTATGTAGGAGAGTTAGAGTTAAGAAACATAAACGATGTATTCAAAAAAACCCAAATTGTTTAATCTGGCGTAGCTGAATGCTAACAAACCACTGGTCATATTACAAATGTAAAAGAAACCAAGGTTCTAGCGTCGGTTCCAGGACTTTATAAACAAAACATTAGACAATCTATTGAAATTTGCAAACATACAAAAACTTTAATAGAGATACGGGCTTCAGTCTACATCATACGTGGAAACCGATCGTTACACCGAGTCACGCTTCGGTAAACACAGGTCGACTATAAATAGCCGGCCTGGGTCTCTTCAGTGTTCCGATTTCGTGAAGTGAAGATACCTGAAGATGCCTCATGCAATCGAAGGCGAAACGTCGGTAAGTGATTCCATTTTGACACGGTCTAATCCTAAGAACCATGATTTCTTAATTGACCACAGCCGTAAAAGCTTTCGTTCTATGTCTACTTACTATTAACTTATTTTAATGTTAACATATTCACTTACTTATTGAAGAAATAAGCTCCACCAGAATCCCCGATTTGACAGCCCCAGCAATTTGTGTCCATACCTCAAACACATAACCATCAAATTTATACTGTTTACAGGATCGTACTAAAGTATCAGTCAATGATGCTACTTCTTCAAAGTTCTTTAGCAATGATGAATAGTCTTTCGCAGTCCACCCATCGAAAAGAACTCGTGGTAAAACTACAATATAAATAGATTCAAAAGATGATACTTTTAAAATAGTGTATGAATTAATAGAACATTACCAATTGAAGACTTGAAAAAAAAGTTAAGATTAACTAAATCGAAGTCTTTAGATTTCTCAACAAAATCAATATGGTGTAAAAAACTATAACAAATCACTTTATGAAATCTACTATACTATAAGTATAAGTAATTTCTAAAAGTAAAATAAAAATATTTTCAAAAAATAAAATTTGAAATTTAATTCAAAATCAGATATTCGCTTCTAACATAAAATGTAAGGCATAACAGCATAAACGCAGTTCTATAGATAAGGGAGAGATCTGTAAGATGTTTAATTTCCCCCCCCCAAACTGATTAAGTGAAAAAGAACAATTTAAATATGAATTGTGTTGCAAGAAAGACTCCAAGATGAGAACTTTTTTAGCTGACAGTTGTTTTTTTTAGTTGTCAGTTGATAGTTGGTTGTCTTTCTTTGTTAGGTCAGGGGGATTGAAAACATGGTAGTGATTTTAATTCCCCCCCCCCTCTTATCACCGGAGCATAGCTACGGCCCTGCATACACATAATCATAGACAAACCATAGTGTTTAATTTCAATAATTTTAAATTTGGGTTTTTTCTTTGCATCCTGTGACTGGATGCAGATTGCACACTGGATGCAGCTTGCACAGGATGCAAAGAAATAAACCTAAATTTAAAATTATTGAAATGAATACTTTTTATGGTTTATGATAACATTAATGTTGTTTTCCTCAACATTTTGTGAATACTTAAACGTTAAAAAAGAGGCTCTAGGGACACCAGCTATATATTCCATCCCTCAAGATGGGTACCCACAGTCGTATTTAGGGGCCATGTGATATCGTAGTGTGTCACAAGATAACAAATCGTAAATAAAGAATGCAACATTCGGGAAGATGATAATATAAGTCATTAATATATAGTGTGAAAAGGATTAATTCACCAACCACCAAAATAATCATTCATAGTATCTATAGCACAGTTATTATTGTTTGTACTTTTATTAGATTCAAAGTTAATGAGTTTCCAGCAATCCGTCATTTTGTTACTTGAATTATTAATAAAATTACTATATGCTCCCTTTTCGGTTTCTACTATTTTGCTTTTATATTGTTTTTTAAAATGTTTATAAGCACGAGAAGAAGCTTCGTCTTTCAGATACTCTGCTACTGTTTTAATAGCATTCAATGTATCCTTCATATCTCTAAGTTCTTGAGTAAACCAGGATACTGGTGTTTTACGTGACTCAATAAAAAACTTTTTAGTTGGTAAATTTTCATTAACCAAGAATTTGAAACTGTTTATAAGAAATTCAGACATCTGTGGAACTGAACCATTGTAAAATTCTGTCCAGTCGAAATATAGCAAACACTCACAGATTTTATCAATGCCACATTCAGTAATAATTTTCCTGTAGTCAAATTTGCCCTTGTCAAGAAATGAAAAGATTGGCACTTACACCTCGGTGGTCTTGGAGTAGTTTGTGTCTCGTGCCAACATTGCTGCTTTAAAGCGAATATCCATAAAAGGGTAGGGAGAAGTTTGTCCAGGTATGAGTTTTGGCAATAGAAAACAGGCCATTGCTATGTCATTTTGCTATTGTAAAACAATAGAGTGGAATAATCAATGAAATACTATTGTTCCAGATTCTCTAAGGAAGTAAAGAAAAATAATACCATACAGACCAAGTGAATAAACAATTATCTATAAAAATAAAATTAAATCTGTAAAACCATATAAATCTGAAAAAAAATATTTTTTTCCATATTTTGGAAAAGTAAAATCTAATTATCACGTAATGATATAAAACGGATTTCCCATTTCAAACTAATAATTTTTGTTAAGTAGTAATAATTTGTGTCTAGTTCAAAAGAGCTCTCAAAGAACTACAATTAAAGAAATATGTTTCTTAATTTTTCTGAGGCCTGGTCCTCCAGTTACTTCACTTAAATATTAATTTTAAATGACATAAAACACATTTAAGTTTTCCAGGTGTGTTTAAGATTATCAACATTACCCTTTGTTTTCCTTTCACGCCCCGCATTTCTTACATCAACTATCCATTGCTTATCAATGTCATGAGTACCGCTGACTTGATAGTTCATGGGACCTATTCTTCGAATCTGAAGCCACACAGGGCTGATATGGGTAAATTTATTACCAAATATTTTCGCCACATCATAACCATGATTATTCCACTGAAACAATGAAAAAAAATTTTATACAACTATAGTATGTAGTCTACTACTAGCATGATTGCAGTTTTAGTCAACCTAGAATCATAGTTAGCACAAAAGGTGTATAATAAGTATATTGATGATCACCTGTATGACAATATAAACAGGAAAATCAGGTTAGGTTAGACAAACTCTTATCATTCATTAATTAAATGCAACTCGTAATGTCTTGTATCGCTATGAAGGTTACAAATTTCATAGCTGGATGCGATGCGATGTTGCCAGTTACATGCAAATTTATGACTATATTGTTTTTTATTTATTAAATAAACTGAATAATTTTTATTTATTTTTTTACAGTTCTCCACTGTAAATATATCAAAAAAGATGTTCTTAATATAGCCAATAAATAACTACTAATTGTTCAGTTTAGTTATTATAAAATAAAACAAGGTTTAATACATTTAAAATTATTATTGCACATCTTGAATTATAATGACAAACAAAACTCTTTTTTGGCTTTTTCGCAACTCAATAAAAATATTTAACTTAAGTTGCGAAAAAGCCAAAAAAGAGTTTTGTTTGTCAATCTAAATGCAACAATAATCTGAACAATAACATACTAAGTAACATATTCAAGGCCAACCTGAATACCTTAATATTTGGAGCCTTTAATCACCCACAGATCAACTGGGAGACCTTGTCCCTAGACTCTGCAAGTTCTTCTGCCTAGGACTTAAAAAGGTATATGGAATGGAACACATGGAAACTTATAATGAAATATACTAGATATCATGGAGACCAGGCCTCTTTGCTGGACTTGATGTTGGCAAGTGATAAAAAAGTTATTAGTAATAAAGAAGTGCTGCTCCTACTCCAATTTTCAAAAAAGACGACCTTAACCTGCTAGAAAATTATAGACCAATATCCCTGCTGCCAGTTGTCTCCAAAGTATTTGAAAAATGTATGGCCTTAAGAATAACTGCATTTTTTTAGACAAATGAACTGTTTTCTAAGCAGCAATTTGGTTTTCGAAGAGATAAACGTACCGTAATGGGTATTCTTGACCTCATCTCTTCTATTGTGAATGCCTTTCACGAGAAGCAATACAACAAAGTCCTTTTCTGTGATCTTAAATGGCCTTTGACTGTGTTAAGCATAGCATCCTCTTACAAAAACTATATGCTTACAATTTTAGCACTAGTAGCATAAAATTAGTAGAGTCCTACCTTGATAACAGGACTCAAGTGTTGAAGTGTGATGGAGTGACATGGACAGAGAGAAATATCAACATTGGTGTTCCACAGGGCTCAATTTCTTCTATTTCTCATTTACATCAATGACTTGCCCGTTAATGCTGGCATAGTGCGATACACCCTCTTTGATCATGACACTACTATCTCAATTACCAGGAATATATTGGAGCATTCTTTAATTGGTTCTGTGGCTGGGCAGTCTGAGGCTGAGCATTGGTACTGTGCAAATTGGCTTCTCCTTAATAAGAAGAAAACCAAAAAAATGGTGTTTGCAATGCGTGATCTGGATAAATGTGGGGATGTTGTGTGTCTGAGGCTGAAGTTTCTGGAAGTTACCTTAGATCCACGGCTTCAGTGAGGTCCGCATATAGACAATATTGCTGGAAAGTTGGCACGGGGCATATATGTGCTTAGAAGCTTGTCAACATGTGTGTTCTTGCCAGTTTTACGAACAGCCTATTTTGCAGTTTTTCACTCTCACTTGTCCTATGCAATACTGGCTTGGAGACATTCCTCGGGGGCTCAAAGGGTACTTGCTCTGCAGAGAAGGGCAGTGAGAATTTGTATCTTTGGGAATACTTACCTTGCCATCTCTGTATGTTTTAGAAAACCTAGCATTTGCAAAAAAAAATATTGATATTTTTTAAAGTAATAGAGACCTTCATAACCATCATACCCGAGGGAAGGATCATAGAGTTATACAATACTGATGATTGAAGAGGTGTCAAGATGGTCCTTGATACCAGGCAATCAAATTATTTAACTCATTACCTAAACAGATAAGGAACCTTCCAGTAAATACGTTTTTGAAAAAAATTAAAACAATTCTCATTCAATAATCATTTTTAGTGAATTTTTAAAGTGTAGATATTGAAATCTTTTTACATGTATGTTTCTTTTTTTTTAGCTCTATTTTAAACTGTTTTAATTGTCTTCTAGTGTGTAGACAACACTCATGCTCTCTATTTATTTACCAGCTGTAATTATGTTTAAAAACGTTTTAATAATGTCTAATATAATAATTACTTCTAACTTTCAGTTAGAAATAATCATTTTTGTGTTATAAAGCATTATAATATAATCAGTCTTTTATGTAGTTCATAAATTAGGTTTGTGAAAAATATGTTTTTAGGGATACGCCAAAAACAAGTTCAGAGCAACCTTCCGAAACCTTAGTTTTTTGGATATAATTTGAAAAAGTGCCTCATCCATATTGTGTATAGGAATTATTAAAAAAAGGTAATCTTTCAAATGTATATTTTAAATTTGTTAAATTCCATGGGTAAAATTCTTTACAAGAGCCAATATATCATATCAAATAATTATGCTACAAACAAACTTATAAGTTCGTATATGTTTGGCTAACGATGAACTCTTAATTTTTTGTCTCATTGTCCCTCCCTATGCTTATCTCAAGAAATTTCAATGATAGAGTCATAAATTTCCACCAAATTATATCTTAAAGGTATGACGCCTTCAATTTGGCTAGACTTTAAAACTTCTCAATTATTAGAACACATTTTAGAACATGATTTTAGAAATATTTGTTCTGGATTCTAACAACACAAATTCGATTTACATTAATATTAAATAATGATGGCCACAGCATAATCCCAAGATCCACTAGACGGTGGACACCTCATTAAAAATTTTAATAATTAACTTACTGGAGTGACATACCCCAAAACAAGTCCATCGAAATTGTAGTCATCAGTTTCAGCAAAGAATGCTTGATAATTCTTCAAAATATCTTTAGCCTTTACTTGTTCAGATACAAGACTTTTATCGAAAACAGAATAATTTTGAGGACCTAACCTAGGTTTTGTATTTTTCTTCTCAACTTTTTCATCTTGCTTTCTTTTACTGCCTCTATTTTTTGGTGACAGCGTCTGGGAAGCATGAATTTCAAATGTCCATACCAAAATTAGCGCTAAAATTGTAATATTTTCCGAAATTTTCATATTTGAATACACTTTTTCTAAAAAACAACAAACAATAGACGAACAAGCCGGATAAGGCTGATTCCCGGTTCCCTGACAAGTGACAACAGCAACAATGCTGTTGCTGTATCGCATGATTCCCATGCCAAGCTGTTGTTTTCTTACTCGTCACCATTTAATTCACCGGTTAAAATACAAAACTGGAATGTTTATACGGAACACGCCAAACACAAAACTTTGTTTTTCGCAGAGTATAAAAAAGTTCTGTTAGGTTTTTAGCACGGACTTCCTAGCTTGGTGGTAGAATACTCGGTAATTTTTTACTAAAAATCTTTCTGGCCAATTTTTTTGTTTTTTTGGTACATTGGTAGATTTCGGGACGCCAATAACGAATCTGAAGTCAAATCGGCAACATCTTGTTTTCGAGTTATCCTTCTTCAAAATCTTAAACCCCATTCTGTTAACGGATTTCTCTTTTTTTTTTTTTTGGAAAATGTCCTTTCTTTTAGCATAAATTTGATTACTGATATTAAACTGTCTAATTATTAGAAAATATATATTTTATTGCAACTTTATTACTAAAAACCACAAGAACAATGCTATAAAAACAACGTTTCAAAAACTTATATGCTTTTTATACTACGTCAACTGTAAGTTTTTCTTGAGGTTGGTGTTACTGAAAATTACGTAATTTGAATTTGGAAGCGTCAGTTTCAAACGAATGAAAATGCGAGAAAGAGTCTGCTTTTTAAATTGTAATTTTTGGTGTAAATCGAAATTCCGACCTAATTAATACAAATATCTAAAAGATTATTTTTTCAAAAGGCAGTTTACTTTAAGATAGTTATTTACTTTCTTACTCCACGCTGATTTTGATGATTTTTTGTATATAGGTGGATGTTGGGGTCCCGATTACGATTCTGAAATATTTTTTTCATCACGTTCACAAAAGACGAAAAATAAACTCCTTTATTATTTTTCCTGTTTTTTTTATCTAAACAATTGAGAAGACTCAAAGCACTGCAGTATTCCATAATTTGTGGACTACTAACTTCTCTTTCATGTTGGCATTTTGACGTCATGAAAAACCGCCGTAACACAACATTAAAGAGAAACATTAATTGGTACAAATTATACAAATATTATAAAAATTATAAACACTTTTGTAACATACACGGTACCCGAAGGAGCGCGCACGCACTAGGTGGATTGGTACCGGGTTAGCACCAGGTTAGGCGATATAGGCATCACTCTTAAAGCCCTCACTTAGCCCTAACATTTCGGCATCGGCCCGGGATTGAATGTTAGGCTTACGCTAGTGCTGCACATCACTGATGTTAATCGCCTTTTGTATTCATGTATATTGGAAAATCAGTAACGGACCTGGCAACGTTGGGTTGGAGTGGGCTATTTACGAAATCACGAGATTAACGCAGCTTTGTGCCAACATTAAGAAAAAAATACATACCTTTTTAAATTAGTTTATTATTGGTTTTCAGTCAAAAAGACGCAATAAAATAGACATCTTCTAATAATTACACAGTTTAATATCACTTCCATCAGATGTATGCTAAAACTAAGGATATTTTCTAAAAAAAGAAGAGAAATCAATTAAAAAGTATTGAGTCTTTGAAGAAGAATATCTCGGATAGGAAACATTGCCGAATAGATTTGACTTCAAATTCATGATCTGCGGTACGAAATCTGTCAGTGCACCAAAAATCACGAACATCGGAGTGATAGAGCTGTAGTAAAAATTTAACGTGTACAAGGCTTTGGATGAGGCGCAGATATGTTCAAATCCCCGTTCAGGCGTATGATGTTTTTTAGTTTATTTCAAAAAAACTTATAAATAATAAAAATATGGATTAGGTTTTTACATGATATAGGAAACGTGTTGGCCATTTCGGTGCGGGGGAATTTTTGGGAAAATAATTTTACAGGAAGCGATTTTGCGACCCAGTGCATGCGCTCTCTCTTTTACTGTTACCACTGTTTCAAATGGATTATTTTCCAGATAATGAACTAATTTTGCATTTCGATGTGCATTCAAAATTGGGAGATGTCCTAAACCTGGATTTCTTATTATATTTTCTTGATCTTGAAATTTCTGTTCAGCTAATAACACAGTATTTTTACTAAATCGCAGTTCACTGGCAATATTTCTTAGAGTGTACCTATCAGGTTACGCTTTCAGCTTTGTGTTCTATACTTATCGTATGGAGTGTCTAGAAGGCCCCTGACATTTTTGCTCTTTACTCCCGCGTATATGCGGTTGCCTAACATGTGGCATACATACACTTAGCATTTACTGTGAGTAATATCTTATCTAGTACCAATAAACAAAGTTCATCTTGTTTTCAAAATAAAGTTTCTTAGTTCGGTGGTAAAATTTCCGATTAGCATTGTAAAGGTATTGGGTTCCAATGCAGCTCAGGGATGACTTTTTTTTTAGCTTTTTTTACAAAACTTATAATTTTGTATGTAGATGTGTTTCAAAAATCGGATTGTGTTTTGGTTAGCTCTGATTAGGCCTTTTTTGGGTTGACCTATAAAACTGAATTTATATGAAACAAGTCATGGATTATCTACCATATACCACAAATTTCAAAATATATGGATAAAAACTTACTTCCTACCAACTGAGAAGGTCTTCGATAAATATGCATAAAATAAATAACATTTAAAGGTATTTTAAAAAATATATATTACACGTTCCTAAATATTTATTTTTAACTTACATTCACATTACAGTTTCGTTAAAAAAAAACAGTGTTTTAATGCAGATCCCGAATTTTGTTGGTGCGTTACCGCGCGCTTTCTTTATAGCGGCTCTAACCAATATTAACCTAACCTAAACCACATTTTTTTTAATTATAAGTCAAAAAATACTAAAATTACTAAAGATAATAAAACCAAATAAATGCCCAATTTCCCTACCGATTGTGTAGAACTGGTTGTCTACTTAATGCGAAACTGACCCTAAATATTTTTGCTTTAATGATGGTGCTATCGCGCTTCGACGCCTAACCTGGTGCTAACCCGGTGTCCATATAACAAAATTTACTTTGGCATCAGCGTTTACCGCCTGACTAAATGAGATGCAGTTAAGTTAGCAACGTTTAGATACAAAATAAACTTTATTTGTTAGATATTTTGTTAGAAAAGTATTCATATTCGTAATTCCAAAAAAAAAGCAATTCTAATTTAATAAATATATACTAGAAATAAACAAATCTTTCAAAATACACATATATTAACTTGCGACAGTCACATGCTGAAAATGTAATGGAATTTCAAATAAAATGTGTTAAAAGTGTTGTAGCGTGAGTTGACAAATCAAGTCTAATTTGTATTATTTTGTGAAAAATTGTAATGCATCCACGTTTTTTTTGCTTAAATGTAGTAACTTTGAGGTAAGCTTCCTAACAAAACTCAAAAACGGTCAAAAATCGAGACGTATTAAATCGTACCAGAACCAATGTTTCAAAAAAGTATCTAACAAATCATCGAAAAACATAAAAAAAAAAAAGTTTAGCGTAAATGGATGTCGTAATTTGCATTGCGTTCCATGCTTAAAAATATTTATATTATAACAAAAACCGGGAATAAGCAAGTTTAAAAAGCAGCATCTCTACAACTTACTAAAGATAGGTCTTATACCCAGCGTACAGAATATATGAATAAAGCCTCCGATATTGCGTAAGTTTAAAGTGAAATTTACTATTCGCGGGTTTTTGGCAAGCTCCTAAGGTATTAATCTTCCATTATACAAGTCTTCTGTAAAAGAAATCCTGCATTTAAAAGAAGAAATCAGATTGGGCAGTTCCATTTCGTCCGATTAATAAATAGTCCTAGAAGCTGAAGCCTTAAGTAAAAAAGAAGATAGCAGAAGTAGGATATTGTCAATGTCAAAACAAAAACTGTCACTATCAGAAATAAAATTGTTGATTTGTTGATGACTTGCGGTTTGCGGTCTTGTGCTTCGTTTTTTTCTCATATAGTTTTGTATTGTTAGAAGAAAGCAAATATTCTACTTGGTAAGTACGGTTTTGCTTAAACATAGTTCGATAGTATATATTAGGATTTGTCTTAAAAATAATATTTAATTTTTTAGGATTCTATTTAAACGGCGTTCTCTTGAATAGATCCTAAAAAATGGAATCCATAGCTACAGATTCCGGTAAAATAGTCAAAATGGAGGTAGACTATAGTGCTTCCTGCGACGAAAAAATTCCTGAGTGCCAGAAAGTAGCCAGATCTGGAAAACTTCATGATGCCTTGGAACAACTTTTGGCTCTTGAAAAACAAACTAGGACAGGAGCTGATATGATTTCTACCGGAAGAGTGTTAGGTGGGTTCTGTTAAAGTTAACCCATTTATATATGTATAGTACACTTTTTTTTTTAAATTTTTTATGTAAACATATTACCCTGCCTGTAGAATAGTACATATACAGATTTAGTTAGTCATGGGTAACACTCTAAATTTTTGGTTGTTGATTCAATAACAGGCACTGTTTCCCGTATCAACACACTGTGTCAGGACAATTGCGTCATGACACAATAACCAAATTGATTTGGTTTCAGATGCACTCTAAGCGGTCTAAGGTTTCGTGCCGCTGATATCTCCGTCTATACTGCCAATGAACGTCACCTAAGATTTGCCATGTTGCCAAACGACGAAAAATTTGATATCAAAATAATTCAGACTGTGAAATTGTTTTATATGGCCAAAGGGGTAATTTCAAAGTATATTGTAATCATGGTGCTTTTTTTTGGTATTGTTTATAAAAAGAGATGTATAATTACCTCCACACTAGACATTGTCTGAACAAAAAAGCTTCAAAAATAGATTTTCCATAATCTTTTAGTGTAGTTTCATGTATTACATATAATAAGAAAATACTCATTTAATTTCAAGCATTTTTTTGAATGTAAAGGTTGGCAACATCAGTCTTGTGTCTCAGCGGGTGGTTAAATGCAGGACAGGTAGTGAAAGAAAAACTAGAGAGACTAAAAACAAATAAAACATCTTAATCATCTCTCATCAATTCTAGCGTTAGTGAGTATGAGGCACATTGTGATAACATAGAGTATTTTTCTAGTTTATTTGATAATGCCTCTTTTTATTTAATGGGAGATTACAATCTACCCAAACTCAACTCTCTAGGAAATGATAATTATAAATATAATCAAATAAACAATAGTTCAGCTGCTGAATGTCTAACTGCATCAATGTCATATGCCAATTTGCAGCAAATTAATACAATTCCTAGTGCCAATTTGGTATTTTTAGACTTAATATTTACAAATAATTTTGATACAAATATAGATATTGCCTGTGATGTTCTAGTACCTTGTGATAATCATCATCCTGCTCGACTAAAAGACAGGTATGAAAGGGAAGAAATCCAAGAACGAAATAATAATCTCATAATTATGGGGTTACCTAAAGGACCAAATGTAACAGAGAACGTGCAAAAAGTCTTCAAAAAACTAGATGTTAACCTCCAGGAACACGAATTTGAAGCTAAATCCTTGATGGGCAAAGGAGGACAAAATCCTGTGAAGGTCAGCTTCCAGAACTGTCAAAAAAGAAGCGAAATTATTCAGAATCGTAAAACAAAGCGCACTTTAACCACTTTGGAATGTGATATTGTTGGAGAGGACAGGAGAGTCTACATTAACGAAGATTTAACAAAAGAAGTATTTTTAAGAGGAAAAACATTGAAAGATAAAGGTTTTAAATTTGTGTGGTGCAAGAATGGAAAAGCTTTTACCTGAAAATCTGAAAATTCAGATATTATTAGAGTTCTGAGCAACGAACAGGTTGATGAACTTGCTTGAACCAAGTTATTTATTATTACTAAGAGTATAAACTAATAATAATAGACAGATAAGGCGTCTCATGAATATGATAGCATAAAAATGTTTAATTTGGAAAACAAGAGTTATTGCAACAACTTAAACTTTTTATATATTAATGCAAGATCCTTAAACAACAAGATAGACCACTTGAAAACCATTTTAAGAAGTATTAATCAAAAAGTGCACATTATTATTTTCAGTGAAACATGGTTAAACCCAGGTGAAAAAAAATACTATAATTTACCTGGGTATAATGGCTACTTTGTGAGCCGAGAAAGGCAAGGGGGAGGAGTGTGTATCTTTGCTGACAAATCTCTCTCTCTCTCTTAAAATAATTAAGCAACACAACACAGACATGTCAGTACTAACTGTATATATAAGCAACTTTAAAGTACATCTGACAGCAATTTACAGACCACCAAGCTATAGTTCGGAAGCATTTTTGTAGGAGTTGGAGAATATTTTCAATCTTTTTTCTCCAAGAAGTATTATCATAGGAGATTTTAACTTGGATATACTGAAGGATGATAATATAATAAAATCTTATAAGGATATGTATCAAACATATGGATACTGCTGTGCAAATACATCCAAATTTACAAGGGAATCGAACAATCCATCGCTGATTGACCATGTTCTGATTAACTTTGCAACAGAGGCATTTTTGTTGTCTCTAATTGATCACTGTATCAGTGATCACAGACTGCAGATCATTTCCATTCCAAAGACTGTGAGGAGTTTTATAAACCCGGAAGAAAAATACAGGGTTTGTGAAAAAACAAATCTTATAAAAGTTCAAGAAATTATAGAACAGTTGATCAGAAATTTGGAGAAATATAATGATCCCATGATCCTATATGACAAACTCGAGAGTGTGTTTAATGACAGCAGATATGTAGAGGTCAAACAAGTTAGGACTGTGCCGGACAAAAAATGGGTGACAGACACGGTTCCGGATTTAATTAAAAAAAGATACTATTATTATAAGAGGTCAAAACTACAAGCAAACAATATGTATTTCAGGGATAAATATAAAGAATATAGCAAGAGGGTTGTGCAAAGAATAAAGTGGGAAAAAAGAAAAATATATAACAAAAAGTTTGAAAAATCTATGGGAGACAGTAAAAAAACCTGGAGAATAATAAATAACATACTACATAATAAAGACAATATTAGTACGGATACAATCCCTACTTTAAAACAAGACAATAAAATCTTAACTGAGAATAAGGACATAGCCTGTGCATTCAATGACTTCTTTACAAACATAGGAGTAGAGTTGTTGCAGAAGATTGATTATACACCCCTTGCTCAGGGATAGAATCAGCCTTTGGAATATCTTTTTTTTAGACCAGTGCAGAAGTGGGAAACATCATAAGAAAAATGAATAGAGAAGGCCTGTGGAATTGATCGAATCAGTGTGAAGTGCGTTCAGGAACTTTGCGACGAGTGCACGATAATTATGGCAAAAATCATTAACCTCACAATGCAGAACAGTGTAGTGCCTGATAAGTTTAAAAGTGCCAAGGTGAGACCAATATTTAAGAGCGGGGACTTTGAGAATGCTTCAAACTACTGACTAGTGTTGGTACTTCCGGTCTTTTCCAGGATTATGGAAACATGTATTCGTGAGAGGTTGCTTATATACTTAAAGAGAAACAATTTTTTTGTGAGGGTCAATATGGCTTTCTCAGGGCCAGAGACACCGAGATTGCAGTGATAGATCTTGTATCAGAGATACAGATGCAAATTGATAAGGGATATATTTGTTCTTTGGTGTCTCTGGACCTGAAGAAGGCATTTGACACAATAGACCATAATGTATTGCTTTTGAAGCTGGAGGAGGCGGGAGTCAGGGGAATGTCAAATCTATGGTTTAAAAGTTACTTAAGAAATAGACAACAATTTGTAAATGTAAATAACACTGTTAGTAGTAAGCAAACTATCAAATGTCAGGGGAAGGTCAAATCTATGGTTTAAAAGTTACTTAAGAAATAGACAACAATTTGTAAATGTAAATAACACTGTTAGTAGTAAGCAAACTATCAAATGTGGAGTCCCCCAGGGCTCTATACTGGGTTCCGTACTCTTCTTGTTTTACATAAACTCTATAGGCTCACTATTACTGAATGGTCAAGTTAAACTGTATGCAGACGATACGACCTTGTTGTAGTTTGGCAAAAATGTTCAAGTGATTAAACATAGTATAGCTAGTGATTTAGGGCAATTAAGTGTATGGTTAAGATCCCATAGATTAATGCTTAACATTGAAAAATCGTCTTACATGATGATAGGTAAAAAAAACGTAGATCTTGACCCTATACTGGCTCAAAATCAACTTTTAAAAACTTCTTTTGTGTTTGTATAGATACTAATGTGATAAATATTGCTCCTACTTTTAATGACTATTTTATTTTTGATTTTAATAATTGTGATTTCGTTAGTATTAATAACTATCAACTCAGTATAAACTGGGATGATATTTTAACATGTGATATTGATTTAGCTGTAGAAAGATTTTATTTAATTTTAGATTACTGTCTTAATGAGTTCGTGCCTAAAATCAAAATTAGGAATAAATTTAAATTTCTCATTTAGTTTGACAATGAACTTAAAGAACGGACAATTCAAAAGAAAAAATATCACAAATTATATAAATGTATTATATCTCCCGCCAACTATTCCAAATTCTCTGAATTTAGAAGACTCTGCAAGAATAGATCATCGATTTATTACAAACATTATATAAAAAACATTGAAGATAATATTAAAACTGACCCTGGTCCTTTCTTGAAATTTGTGAACTCAAAAAAGGATAAAAATAGTATCCCTAAACTTCTTAAATTTCAAGATAGGGAGCTTACAGACCATTCTGACATTGCTAATGCTTTTGCAGAACATTTTGCATCTGTATATATAAAAAGCTCAGGTAACGTAACTCAGGAACATATCTCTTTCTCTAATTTAAATATTAACTCATTTTACTGTAAAATATCAGTTATTTTGGATATACTAGAAAATATAGACTTAAATAAAGGCCCAGGTCCAGACAACCTTCATTCAAAATTTTTAAAGGGCTGCGCATGCTCTCTCAAGACTTCTTTGGCTTCTTTTCAATAGTTCTGTTAGTAGTGGTATTTTCCCTTCATTATGGAAAACCACACATATATCACCTATCTTCAAAAATAATGGTTACAAGGAACACATAACAACTACAGACCAATTTCAAAAATGTCAGTAATACCTAAAATTATGGAGTCCTTAATTACGGAATGTCTTGAAAATGCCTTTAATAAAATTATAATAACAAAACAACATGGCTTTGTAAAAAAAAGATCCATTACTACTAATCAATTGTTTTACACCAATTATATCTCTGATAGCCTAGAAAGTGGTCATGAGTTCGATTCAATTTATACTGATTTTTCAAAAGGTTTTGATAAGATTGACCATCAATTATTACTAAAGAAATTGTCATTCTATGGAATTAATGGAAAAATGTTAAGTTGGTTTAAATCTTATTTACTTGGCAGGCAACAAATTGTAAAAATTAACAATCAACTCCCAAGCCCTATCAAGGTGGACACCTTTCTCCCCTCCTCTTCAATATCTTTGTAAATGATATAAATAGCTGTTTCAAAAACTCAGAATTTATCCTATATGCTGATGATTTAACAATATATAAAAAAATAGATAATAATGACAGCACTTATGAGTTACAGGAAGACCTAAACAGATTTTATGATTGGTGTAATGCCAGCAGAATGATTTTAAATGTAGAGAAATGCAAAAGTATCAGATTTAGTAAGTCACCAAACTGCAGTAAAATTAACTATCTTTTTACCAATTCAATAATAGAACAGATTGACATAATAAGAGATCTTGGGGTTCTCATTGACTCTAAACTCACGTTCTCCATGCATATTGAAAATTGTCATAATAAAGCTTTGAAAATTTTAGGTTTTATAAAGAGAAACACAAGAGACTTTAAAAATATCAATTCCATAAGACTTCTTTATACATCTTTAGTGAGATCACATCTGTCTCGGGTGGGACTTCGTGCCCCCACTAGAGATACCAGATTGACGGCGACGTTTTCAGTAACTCGGAGTAGAACTAGCTATGGAACAAATACCTTTTTGTCGCGTGTACCGAGATTGGCAAATGTGTATCCGGAACTAAATTTTTTTGGTAGTATGTCTCACTTTGAAAGGCAGCTCAAAACTCTTCAAATTAATTAATAACTTTAAGGATGATGTATTAGATGAACATTTAAGATTGTATTTAATGCAACATATTATATTGTACTTGAATGTTAACTAAATTGGGCATAGCCCGTAAATAAATAAATAAATAAATAAATAAATCACATTTAGATAACTGCTCAGTAGTTTGGAATCGGCATTTCAAAACCTATATTCACAAACTTGATAGTGTACAAAGAAAATTTCTTCGTTACCTTGCTTTTAAATCATACTTTCAATTAGATAATAACATTAACTATAGTTTATTAGAAAATCATTTTAACATTCAAAGCATAAGAAACCGACAAATGGGTTTCGGCATTATTTTTTGCTATAAATTGCTTAACAACTTTATTGATTGTCCTGAATTGTTATCCGAGCTGCAACTGCAAATTCCATCTAAATTATTAAGAGAAAACAGAACCTTTGAAATAAAATTTCACAGAACCTTGTACGGACAAAAATCCAGAATAATGAAAAATGCTAACTTATTCAATTGTGATCTATTCCATATGTCATTAAACTCACTATAGCTTAAACTTAAGAATACTAAGACTTTTTGCCTCTCAGAATGGATTATAGTCAAAATATTTGTTATTTAGTATCATCCCTTATGGTTTTATTTATGACTTGTGTTATTTTGACTTGTAATTGTATTCCTGTTGGTTTGACTTTTACCTGTATTCCTTAGTGTTATATATTTTTATTAATGTTAGTACTAGTATTAGTTTTTTAAATTATACTTTGTACAATTGGGTCCTAGACCAATTTATAAATGAATAAATAAAAGAATAAATAAATAAAGTGATATTTTAGGTTACAATTTCAACAATAATGATTAGTTTATGTTAAATGTATTCTATTGTCTATTTTGTATTTCTAGGCTTAGTAATTCTTGACATTGTTTATACTTTGTAAAAAGTCTACTTAACAGGAAATGAAATAAATAAATGTTTAAAAAATAAGTGTCAGTATAATGATAACTTCCTTTCTTTAAAAGAAATGAAAAACATTTACTTTGGTTAGAAGAATTATACTACTTTCCCTAATAAAAGTTTTGGGTAAAATCAATTTATTTTTAGTTGCCATATGCCAGATCTGCAAAGAAGCAAAAAATTGGACAGCTCTTAACGATCATATTATAATGTTGACTAAAAGAAGGTCTCAGCTAAAACAAGCTGTTACTAAAATGGTTCAAGAATGTTACACTTATGTTGATCAAACTCCAGATAAGGAAACCATGATTAAGCTGATTGACACATTAAGGTATGTATTTCTTTAATGATGCAGCAATTCATTTATTATTCTTTTGGATTCTGAATATGTCTCTTAATACTAATTTTGATGATCATTTTAGACAAGTAACTGAAGGAAAGATTTATGTTGAAGTAGAAAGAGCTCGCCTGACACATAGGTTGGCAAAAATTCGTGAAGAAGAGGGAGATATTCAAGAAGCAGCCAACATTATTCAAGAACTTCAAGTTGAAACCTATGGGTCCATGGAAAAGAAAGAGAAAGTTGAACTTATATTGGAGCAGATGCGGTTATGTTTGGCAAAACAGGATTATATCAGGACCCAGATTATCTCTAAAAAAATTAACACCAAGTTCTTTGAGGATGAAGGAACACAAGATTTGAAGTTAAAGTATTATAGGTAAGAATATATACTAAGTTAATTCATAAATTATACTATCAATTTTCTGTTGTCTAATTTATATTCAAATTAAACTTCTAAATTTGGAAATGATACTGAGGTATTTCTTAAAATATTTTAAGGCAAAAGTGTGCCACGAAAGTTATGCAGCATATAATGAGTGGTAGTTGAGAAGGGGCTCAAAGCCCAGAAAGTAGATCTAAAATATCCTTTTTTATGTGCCGTAATTTGTTCCTGAGCAATACTAACTCTTATAATGAATGTCACAATATCATTCCACACAAAAGTACTGACATTCTCATTTTAGAGCTCTGTCTGAATATATTTTGTATTTGCTATATCAATTCAAGGGTGTCATCTCCAAGAATCAGGGAAATATGCAACAGAAATAACTGAGAACTCTTGTTTTTCATAATGGAATCAAGAATTTTTATTTCACAATTTCTTTAGCTTAATAGCTATTTACAAAATTCTTCAAAATCACAATAATTTGATTGTATATAATATATATATATATATATATATATATATATATATATATATATATATATATATGGTAAACAATTATATTAATTGTTTACCATATACAGGGTGGCCCATCGAAAACGTACCGCAAGGCATAACGGCCAGGGTAATTTTTTTTTCAAAAAATGCAAAAACACATCAATTTTGTTTGTGAGGGGGGCAACTTTTGCCCTTAAAATGATCGCAAAATTTTCAACCCTCTAAGCGGGGGTGTCATCCCCCAAACTTTTTCAAATGGGAAGAGGGGTCAACTGGTACCGCAATAAAAAGGGCTTTCTATTCTCTATACATTCCCGCTTTGGTTTTGAAAATCGGTCAAGTCATTTAGAAAATATGAAGGATTGAAATTTGAAAAATACATTTTTCAAAAAACGCATAAACTGAATTAAATAAAAAAAAACTTACCGTATTAATGAAGCAAATGCTGAAAATGTTGCCCGTCGACCTCCATACAGTAATACAAATTAGCTTCAAATCGTTCTCGAATATTCTGAAAAACTTGAGGGGTCACTTCGCGACAAACGTCAATAATTCGTGTTCGCAGATCTTCTAATAAGGCAAGTGGAGTGCTATACACTTTACTTTTTATGTGTCCCCATAGAAAAAAGTCTAAAGGAGTCAAGTCGGGTGACCGGGGAGGCCACTCAATGGCACCCCTTCGTCTTATCCACCGCCCGGGAAAGTTAGTGTTTAAATAATTACGCACATTTTGAGAGTAATGTGGAGGTGCACCGTCTTGTTGAAATATCAGTTCCGCTTCAACATATCCAGGATTATTTTCGATGATGTCAGTTAGGGCTGGGTCGATGGTATTTTCCAGTAAATCTAAGTACATATTACCTGTTAGAGTTCCAGGAAGAAAAAAAGGACCCACAATAGAATTTCCAAAAATACCAGCCCACACGTTCAATTTCTGAGGATGTTGTGTGTGCACCTCGTGAAATACCCTGGGGTTGTTCTCAGCCCAGTACCGACAGTTATGCCGATTAACTACACCGTTCAAAAAGAAAGTGCACTCACCCGAAAAACACACATTGAATAGAAAATTATTATTATTGGCCACTCGTTCACTAATAGTTTCACAAAATTGCAAGCGGCGATCAAAATCGTGTTCGTTGAGTTCTTGTACCAACTGAATTTTATACGGGTGGAAATGGTGTTTTTTCAATATTCTTTGGACACTTGTACGATTCACGCCGGTCTCATTGGCTAATTTTCTTGTACTCAGCGTACTATCCATGGCAACTTGGCCCAATACAAAGACCTCTATAGCTTCATTTACTACAGGATTTTCCATCTGCCTCTTTTTATTTATAAGGGATCCAGTTTCGCGAAATTTTGCTACTAACTCGCAAACAATTTTGCCGGAAAGGTGTTTTTCAGGATGTCGTTCATTAAATATCTACACAACCCGATTGCCACATTCATTATTTTTAAAATAAGGTTCGATTATTTCCACTTTTTCTGCAAGTGAGTACACCATAATTATTGATAAAAAATTTAATGATATTGAGAAATTTAAACGCACAAGTTACAGAACAGCTATCTAGCAACTACCGCACCTGATCGTTGTGGCATGTCAAATCACTAAAATCAGCAGTAAACATCTAAAATAACAGGACAAAAATAGCGAATTGGTCGAAGGAATTTATTCTTATCATTTACTCTGATAATTTGTAAATAAACATTTTAAATTTCAATCCTTCATCTTTTCTAAATGACTTGACCGATTTTCAAAACCAAAGCGGGAATGTATAGAGAATAGAAAGCCCTTTTCATTGCGGTACCACTTGACCCCTCTTCCCATTTGAAAAAGTTTGGGGGATGACACCCCCGCTTAGAGGGTTGAAAATTTTGCGATCATTTTAAGGGCAAAAATTGTCCCCCTCACAAACAAAATTGACGTGTTTTTGGATTTTTTGAAAAAAAAAGTACCCTGGCCGTTATGCCTTGCGGTACGTTTTCGATGGGCCACCCTGTATAATAGTATGTATATATGGTAAACAATTAATATAATTTTTAACAAAACCCCTACAGTTTTTTTTCTTACTAAAATAACTCAACAACTAAGTTAAAATATTTGTAGTCTAACCCCTAATACCCTGTATTTAACCTCATTTTTGAAAAAACTTCATTAATTAAATTAAATCTAAATTCAGGTAAATTATAATTTTTGAATTTTTGAAATCAAATGTGTTAAAAATTGTATATAAACTATTATGAACTATTGCACTGTACATAAAAAACATACAAAAATATATGAAAAAAAAAACAAAGACAATATGTTTAAACAATCACTGTACGTGTCAAATAATTAAAATAAAATAAAATGTGTTGACAGATAGAATTTACAAAACAAAGATATATATATATGTATATTTAAAAGGGTTTACACAAATATATCTGCAAATGTATTGTTGTATTCTAATAAACCCCCAAAAAATAGAATTCTGTGAAGATTTTAAATTTTTTTTTGACATAAAATAAAGATCTGGATACCCCTTTTATTATGCCTAGCTGGCCCAGCAGACCTTGTTCTGCCTTTTCTGTTAGATGGTACAATGAGTTTCCAGTGAAATTATAAGAATATGAAGTAGGAGTGCATTCTCCACATCGTCCAGAAATGTTACTGAAGAAAAACACAATGGTTTTATAGAAAAAATACACAATAAAACAATACAAAAAATAGTGTTGAAAGGTCTTGGTAACCAGACGATCATTTAAAAAGACAAATCATGTAAATTAGGGCAATACAACTCTCTCACGAACTTGCTGAAATATCTGGCTTAATGTTTTAAATATTTATTTATTTATTTATTTATTTATTTATTTATTAATACACATAACAGGCAAAGCCCAAATAGTGATACACACAATGGTTATAACTAGGTTATTCTAATAAAAATACAAACATTCATGTATAGTAAGGGTCAGTGATAATTCACTTGGGATAGCCATGTGACAACTAGAATAAAATAACTGGACCCTTTAATACATTATTTAAAAAAAAAAAAAAAAGAGAAAATAGTGATTTTAGCACTGTCGTTAAACTACCTCAGTTAACAAAAATCCCGCGCATGTTTATAAGTCAATAAAGAATTTACTCTGACTCACACTATACAGCTAAAGTCAAGATACAATAAAAAGTACAAAACAAAAATAAAAAGTCAAGGTATATAAAACAGCCCTATACAAATATTCGAAATTATTAATTCATGACACAAGAAACTATACTGACACTCACTCAAAAGCTAAAACATTTGTCTATCTGTACAATTTATTACAACTACCAAAATCTTAGCTTAGAGTTCAAAATATTCATGACTAGAGAACAATCGCCGTTAAATATCAATTGTAAGAGATTTAGTTTTATTTTTAAATGATAAAACAGAGCACTCAGTATTAAAATCAAGAGGAAGGAAACAATTAAAACAGTTCATAATTCTATTGGCGCAACTATTCATTCCAACATCGGTACGTCCATGGTTTAATGTAAATATTTGAACTTGCCTAGTTGGACGAGAAGGTACGCGAAAGTTCAGAGAACTCAGCAGGTCAGTGCAGTCTATAAAATGATTAAGCAGCTTATGTCCAAATGATAATGTTAGCCTTATTCTACGCTGTTCCAAACTATCCATGCCAACCAGAGATAGGCGTTCGCGGTATGTCACAAGGGACTTGTCCACATTCAATCTGAATAGAAGAAAGTTAACAAACTTGGACTGCACCCGTTCAATTCGTTTGATATGGACGCCGTAATAGGGTGACCACACAACGCAACAGTACTCCAAGTGGCTTCTGACTAAAGCAGAGTAAATAGATTTTAAGGTCTCCACGTTGTGAAACTCCCAACACTGTCTCATTACAAACCCGGCCATTCTGAAGGCCTTGGCAACAACATTGTCAATATGCTGAATAAATCTGAGTTCAGTATCGAAAAGAACGCCTAGGTCATCAATACACATGACGCGGGGAAGCGCCGAACCATTAATGCAATAATTATAAATAATATTATTAAGTTTTTTCCTAGAGAAAGAAATCACCTTACATTTAGTGGTGTTGAGCGTCATTTTATTGTCGTGGCACCAGTTAATTAATTGATCAATGTCTCTTTGCAGAGAGGCTGAATCGTCCACATTTGCAACCGCTCTGAAAATTTTCAAGTCATCGGCGAAGAACAGATGATGACAGTCTTTTAAGGTTATGGATAAGTCGTTTATAAAAATCAAGAAAAGAATAGGCCCAAGATGGGAACCTTGAGGAACTCCCGAATGAGCATGGATCACTTTCGAAAGATGATTGTTGAATTTCACGACTTGTGTGCGGCCATGGAGATAACTGCTTATCCAGGAGAGTAACGGATTTTGAATCCCATAATGTTCCAATTTTCTTAGCAATATATAGTGATCAACTCGATCGAATGCCTTTTGAAAATCGAAGTAGATCGCGTCAACCTGCGTGGCTGAGTCAAGTGCATTACTCAAGAAATTTGAGTATACCGATAGATTTGTTTGGCACGATCTGCCCCGAAAAAATCCATGTTGATTAGGCGATATAGTCCTTTGAAAGGCAGAGAAAATCACCTCTGTCACCAAAGACTCCAACACTTTTGCCATACCACATAATCCAGAAATTGGCCGATAGTTTGATATGTCACATCTGTCACCACCCTTAAAAAGGGCCGTAACAGTTGCCGATTTCCAAAGTTTAGGAAAAACTCCAGTATTTAGTGATTTTCTGTATATGTAACTCAAAGGCAAAGACAGTGTAGGGCAACAATTTTTCAGAAAGATTGGGGGAATATTGTCAGATCCCGCCCCCTTACCAACATCCAATTCAATCAGCTTCCCAAAAACCATGTCACTGTCAACAGCGATGCTACTAAGATTGACACTTGACTGCGGCAGGGTTTCTATGTTATAATGATTATTATTCTTATCACCTATTTTATACACAGATTGGAAGAAATCAGCGAACATATCAGCCAATTTTTTGGGATTTTCGGAAGTTGCACCCTGATAACTCATCATAACTCAATATATAAATTATGAATTTGATTTAAATTTTCTTAATATATTTAACAAATATAGACAGGCATATTTAGAGTAATTTTATGTATAAAAACTAGACAGTTATATTTAAAAAAAAATCCATATATTTTGATCCAATTTAATTTTCTAAGCGTATTCAAAATTCTAAGGTCTTTATTATAGGCCAAAATTATTCTTATTGAAGGATTTGTAGTCTATTTTTTTCAGGTTGTTTATACATATAACTACAAACAGTAAAATGTGGAAGAATATTAGAATTAAATACCAATTTCTTTGAATTTAAACTAATACAACCACTTAAGCTATTTAAAATTCTATTTTTTTAGAAATCCTTTTACATAAGTGAAAACAATTAATTTTAAATTTTAAACCCAAACTATTAAAAACTTAGCAGTTATTTTGGGATTCTAAAATCATACATTTTGTTTGAAGTACATTAATTTTCAATGTATTAACCAAAAAAATCATTGACCTCCCAACATACTGATTTTCGGAAAAATTTGGGCCCCTTCGAAAACATCTGGGCTGGGGGAAAATCAACCTCTCTCTCCATAAGCTTGCCAAGAAACATGTCTTGTTGCCAAAGCTAATAAATAAAAAAAAATAAATTTAAATCAAAAATTCTACATAAAGATATATAAAAAAAAACTCATGGTCTGGTTATAAAAAATATGTAAAATATAAAATAAAACAAACCAATTGAACAAGAACGTGGCATAGTAAAAAAACAGATTGATTTTTAAGTATACAATATTTGTACTCAATGGAGAAAACTTGTTTTCAATATGATAATTGTAAAGATTTTTACTTTTAAGACAAATATTTAATATCTGTGCCACTTATTCGTACAGTGTTATAGCTTTAAGGTTATATTGGTTCTTCTTCTTGGTAAATATTTCAATATTTTTGTTTGTTATATCTTTACATTCTTCTAGATTGATGATGGAATTAGATCAGCATGAGGGGTCATATTTGGCAACCTGTAAACATTACAGAGCAGTACTTAATACGCCTAGTATCCAGGAAAATCCAGTAGAGAGACAATCTACTGCTAAAGCTGTTGTACTTTACTTGATTTTGGCTCCATATGATAATGAACAGGTAAACATAGTTTTTTTTTTTGAACATTTTAATCCTCACTCCTCATAGCTCAATACTAATGGCACATTTTTAGCATATAACTTAATAGTTTTCAGATAATATAGCTTATTTTATAATATTTATACATATTAGTATATATAATAATATATTTAATATAAACAGAAGCCACAACAATTTATTAATCCCAGCAGACGGTTGGACTCATTTCTTATTTTTTCTATATGTGAGTCACATTCCAGCCTGGAGTCCAAACTCATAAACCTTTTTAGTGAATACGGGGCTTAAAGTTTAACATACAGAAAAGAAAGGCATAAAATTAAATTTACTAGAATCTTTAGAAATAAACAAACTTAAACACACAGGTCTATTACCTAACGATAAAGCTGACCTGAACAATTTACTTTTTATAAATATTTTTTTGTTAATATAGGTTTAGGTAAATATGAAAAACCCATTGTTGGGTAGCGTTAAAACATCCCAAGGGATGGTTCAATGCTAATAAATTGTCTTTAAATATAACTAAAACCGAAAAAATTGTATTTAGCCTCGAGGGAGTAACCCATGATGAACATATAAAAAATTCTGTTTTAACTGTCCCCTGCAGCACATATTTATTGGTCCAATATTGGCTAGTTCATATGGGACCAAGAAAGTTTTCTTCAGATTATTTAAATATTATCCCATTATTGTAAGCCAATATTGGCATCCTGTTTTGAACTAATGTTGTTCCACAATATACCTCCAATATATGAAATTTATCCAATAATAAGAACTGATCCTGGACCAATACTGACTCTCAACCTGTTTTTTTATTGCCAATATATATATATATATATATATATATATATATATATATATATATATATATATATAGGCCCTTTATTGTAATATTGCTCGATTGTTAAATTGTTATAATGTAATTGGTATGTCTGTTGTCCGAAAAAACGGTTTTTTAAAAATAAAAAAAAATTGAGAGGGTGTAAAAAAATGATTTTTAAACATGGTTTTAGGTTTTACTATATATAGTGTAATTTAAAACCATGTTTGAAAATGTGTTTACAATTTATTGTTTATTATTGTACATTATATTAATTTAACAATCGAGCTCTATTACAATAAAGCTTAGCACTAGGTCACTTGAAAAATTCAATCAGATTTTTTTTTAGTAGCACCGTGTAATTGACTTTAATGTACTCCTAAGAGAGAGTTTTAAGTAAAATACGTCATTTAATTTTTCGGTTTTATAATCAATAACAAAAATCAACAAAACACGAAAATGAAAATGAGATTCCATCAGTTACTAGACCCTTGAACTGCCAGATCGTTTTCTAGTAGTTCTTCCTCTCGCTAGGTGCCTAATGGTGTATTTGGTACATTGGGATAATTTTGCGCCCTCTATCACGGTCCTTTACACCTGCCAAAAGAATGAAACTGTCTTTTTTATATCTTTATTGTAACATCTTTGATTCGTCTTTGCACTGCCCCTTAAATAAATGAAAACAAATAAATCTAACAACATACACAATTTATGTCGGAGATAGATAGAAAGGTATACCTAGGTCCTCCCTAAATAGGCCACCCTGTAGGCTTTGAACTCAAAGGAGATGGCATGTTTCAAATTTCGCTCAGCCCTCTGTCAAATGTTTTGAATTTTAATTTATTAAACTACACTTTCAATACATTAGAAAAGCATCTAGAAGAAAAAATTTCGAAATATTTTCCCCCATAACTGTTTTTCTATGAAAATTTCAAATTGGCATTTGAATGTCCAAGAGCATATAAAACTACATATTACTCGATTGTTTAAATACATTTTCACTTTCGCCCCCTCCCCTTTTTACCCTTACTCCTTATTTTCAAATTTTTCACCAAAATAACAAACAGTTTTTATAATTCAAATCTGCATACCCAAAACCCATTAAAAGACAATATTAATTAACGAATTAATTATTAACAAAGAATTGTTATTTTTTACCAATTAACCCCCGATTTCCCCTCAACATATTTCTAATATACCTGGCAGAGTTAGAACTTTTATAATAAGCAAAACTTCTTCTTTTGACATGAACTAAAACATAAATATCAATTTTCAGAAATGTTGACAAAGGGTCAAATTACATTTAAAACCTGCCATATGCTTTAAGTTGGAATAAATTGTAGTCAAATTACATTTAAAACCTGCCATATGCTTTAAGTTGGAATAAATTGTAAACCTGAATTTTATATTGGCCCAAAGAGGGTATAATATTGGGTATAATAAATATCAAAATCAATTCTATAGCAGAAATAAATCCTGTACCCAATGTGAGTTTAATAAAGTGAAAAAGTCCTCTTTTTATACAAGTTGTTTATAACTGAAGGAAACACTAATTGATTTAAAGCTTTAAAACTTAAGTCAGTAACAAATCCGATCTCGTCATTTCTTTAGTGGCAATATTTAGCTTGGCGTGAATATTTTGAAAACAATCTGGTGTGTACCTAGTTCTAGAGCAGCAAATGCAAAATATAAACGTAAGTAAAACTTAACAAAATGCAACAATTATTAGCACTTTATTTCACATCAATTTTCTTCGAAAAACGTGAATTTATGGCGTCATTGCCGTCTTCCGTGTATACACACACTGACCGGCCATTTGCATTTTGTATTTGAAGCAGAGTTGCCACAGTTACTTGGCTTTGCCAAAAGTCGCAAATGACACGAAGTTTGGGAAATAAATACTACTTTTTAATTCCAAGATTCGCCGCATTTATAAATATTTGTTTTTACTTTTCTTGTAAGGGAAAGTATTGTAATCTTAAAAAAATACCCTCCGAGATTTTTTTCAGATCTTTACGTTTCAGGGTCCTTAGATATTCTTAATAAAAACTAGACCTATACAATTCATCCAAAATTTTGCAGAAAAATTAGCTGTGAGATGGGAATGAACTGGTAAAATATTAGTACACCCATCTTTCTATTCCTGATAACAAGGATGCAGATTTGTGTGTCTCAGCCTTATTATTCTGGAAAAATATGTTATGTCCATATTGGCCCAACAAAGGTACTACATTGATTAAAAAACATCGAACGGATAAAAATTTATAAGAGGTTATATATTATATTGGTCCTATATTGGCCCAAAAGTGGCATTATATATGGAACATATTTTTTTGCCAATAATAATAATAATAATAATAATAATAATAATCTTTATTAATCTGAAAAGTACAATGTAAATGTAAAGACAGGTCAAAGTTTAAATGTCACTAAACACTAAACATAAAGAGTGATAAAATGACGCCAATTAAAATTACCTATAATATAATCATTTAAAACTACATCAAAGTATTCACATATAGGTTTCTCATTATATTATAATACTCATCCAAATCATAAAGACATGCTTCAGTTATTACTACTTTAGTTTTCTTTTTAAATGTTTTAAAATCCATTATTTTTATTTCTTGCGGAAGTGCATTATATAATTTGATGTCTTCATGATTAGTTCTTGCCAGTCTACTCTGAAGCAATACAAGTTTACTGCAATTCCTAGTGTTATAATCATGCAGGTCAGCTGCAGCAGTACATTTTTGTATATTTTTCCTTACATGTAACAATTTGTTATATATAATGATACCATATAGTGTCATTATATTTAATGCTTTAAAATACCCTACACGAATCATCCCCTCTTATATTTACAAAGCATCTTATAGCTGCTTTCTGTACTCTAAATACTCTATTAAGATGTATATTGGCCGCTGAGCTCCATGCCAGGATACCATAACGCAACACTGAGTCAAAAAGAGAATAGTAGGTAGTGAGAGCTGCAGTTTCATTTATAGTTGTATTGATTTTTCTGATTGCATATATAGATTTACTTAACTTAGTATATAACAAAGTTATATGTTCATTCCATAACAAATTTATGTCCACTGTTACCCCCAAAAATTTTACAGTAGGTTTTTCAATAGTAGCTCCCACAGTCCTAGTCTCAAACACGAGTGACTCAGTCTTGCCCTCATTACAAACCAACTGATTAGGTAAGAACCAAGATTTAGCACGCTCTAATAAGCTTTCCAGTATCTGAGCTGTATCCGCTCCCCCCTAACTAGCCAGACCAAATGTGGCATCATCCACGTACAAAATACTTACGACATTCTCATTGTCATGAAAGGCTCTTGGTAGGTCGTTAATATAAACGAGGAAGAGGAGTGGGCCCAGCACAGACCCCTGAGGAACTCCCACTTCAGTCATCATGGGGTCACTAATTGTGTCAGCACAACTCACAACCTGATATCTTCCCGAAAGATAGGACTGCATCAGGCCGTTCCCCTCACTCCATAGAATTTTAATTTGCTCAATAAAATATTTCTATTCACACAATCAAATGCAGCACTTAAATCCTTAAATAGGCCTAAAAATTTTTCCTTATTTTCAAAAGCATCTCTTATACAATTTGTCAACTTAAGTATTGCGTCCATAGTTGTCATACCCTTCCTAAAACCGAATTGTTGTGGAACTAAAATTTTGTTTTTATTAAGATAAGATACAAGCTGATTATATATGACTGTTTCTAGAATTTTTGACACCACTGGTAGCATCGAAACTCGTCGATAATTTTGAGGCAGATTGTTTTCACCCTTTTTATAGACGGGAAATATTTTTGCTAGTTTTAGAGGGGTTGGGAAACAACCTTCCTCCAGACACTTATTTATTATATCCACCAAGGGAAAAAGCAAAATATCAGATACGTTCTTAAAACTAAATACACTAATACCTAATAACCACTAATAATACCCTTTATATCATACTGATCAACTGGTTTAAAGAACTAAGAGTTAGCTTGCATCAGTTTATTATCTAAAAAGTGTTGATATACTACATTAGCAGAGGGAAGATTATTAATTAATGTTTTAGCATGACCCACAAAAAATATATTAAGATCATTTGAGGATATATTTTCTGGTATAACTCTTTGTTTATTTTTTCTACCTGTCTCAATACTTATTATGTCCCAGACAGTCTTATGATAATTATCTGATTTTGCTAATTTTGACAAATTATATTGTTTTTTTGCATTAATTAAAATTGTATTGTAATGTCTTTTATATTCGTTATAAATTTGCTTATTTCCCTCCGTGGGATATTTTTGTTTAACTTCATAATAGAACCTAAGTCTGTCCTTAGTCTCATCCACTTCTGTAGTGATCCAGCTCTCGCGTGCCCTCGCACCATCAACTCGTGGGCATATAGGAAAACATATCTCATAATAATAAAGTAATTCATCATGGAATGCTTTGTACTTTCCCTCAGCATTAGAGGAGGCATACACATTGTACCATTTCTCTTTGGAAAGTAAAAAAGTAAATTGGTTAAAATTATTATTACTATATCTACGGTGTGTTTTATTTATGTCCTTTTTTATAACTTATTCCCCTACTTCCAGCATAAGAGCATTATGATCTGAAATTCCCATACAAACTATCTTCGCGTCTTTAGTTATATAATTACAAAACATATTATCTAAGCAGTTACCTCTAATATGTGTAGGCTTATCCACGAGCCGACGAAGTCCAAAGGACAAGAAGAACTGAACCATTCTATGAGTGTTATTGTCATTACTATTATTAAAATGCACATTATAATCGCCTGCAACTATAATATTAATTTTTGTATTGATTCTAGTTACTAACTCTAAAACATCTGACATTATTGTTAGAAAATTATCAATATTTTTAGTATCAATTGATCTATAAACACTAATTACAGCTAAACTCAAATCCTTGATATAGCAGGCTGAAACTTCACATATTTTTGTAACTGATAATTCTACTATGTGCACCAAATTATTTGCTTGCATACTTGAGTGCAAATAAACACAACAACCTCCATTTTTTATTTCATTTCTACAAAAGTAACTAACCAAATTAAAATCACTTATTTTTGTTTGTTGCAGCTGATCTTCCTTGAGCCAATGCTCACAAATACATATAATTTTTATATTTAAATTCTTGTTAATAAAATGTTCAATTTCTAACACCTTATTTGATAATCATTGTACATTTATATGTAACACTGAAACGCCCATGCTGCTTGAAGTCTTTTTTTCCATGTTACCTAGTATCTCCTGTGGGGTCTCGGACGTCGAATAAAATTTGATCCCCTCTGCCTGTCAGAATTATCTTGAAATGTTCTCACATTTTGTTTCCATTTAAAAATGTATGGTCTAATTGTCACCCCTATCGGCCAAATATTTGGGGAAAGCACATTATCTAGATCTTCTGGAGCAATTGATATTTTAAATGAGGCATTGTGTATTTTATTTATTGCCTCAATTTTTTCGCATGAGAGAAGATTAATTTTATTTTGCCTAATATGGGTCTCCATCAGAGCGACTGTAGTATCTGAATGTAAGTTGTTTACAAAAAACCACTTTCTTCAGCAGCCGAAATCTGACTTATGGTAGTGCTTGAGCCAGCATATATACCTTGAGAGTTTGTGGCCTTGATAACCAATTTATTGTCGTTTTTTGAATTTGAAATTTGCTGACTTTCATTTTTTTCTTTGTCTAGATTTACGTACTCATTTAACTTCGATTTAACTTCAGCCTGCAACACTGCAGCTGCCACTTGACTATGTTATATACCTGTGGATGTTCCAGGTTTAGGGTTGTTTGTTTTTTCCTCGGTTTTTGCCAAGTCAAGATTGCCGCCCTTCTTATTATAAGCATTAAGTGCACTTTTTAAGAGTTCTTTGTTATCCTCTTTTACCTGTTTGGTTATGTTTTCTATGTTTTGTGATAAGTCACTCATGTGTTCTTTCAAAATATTGGACATTAACTCAATTATGTTTGGTGCAAGATTTTCCAATTTATTTTCTTTCATTGAGTTAGACGGTGAAACCTCAGGACGTTGCTCAACTTGTAATGAGCGTCATTCAATTGTTTTAACTCTATTTATCAAGTCCTTCATGAAACCCTCTTTTTCGGTTTTTAATTGTTTTACGTCGTTCGCAATTAATTTTATTTTTTGCTTGCAATCCTCTTATACAGATTTTGACTTAGGGATTTTTATTTCCTCTTCTAGTTGGTTGATGCGGTTTTTTTGCTCCAGAACGTTATTAAATAATTGGCATTTGCAGTCTGGGCAAAAATGAATCAAACATCTATTTCTTAAAACAAGAACTCGGATCTCAGTTGGAGAAATTCCATCACAGTCGGCGCAGATCACCTTTGAGCAAACGTCACATTGCTATGGTCCCTTAGCACACAATCGCGTTTGCATTTGTAGCAAACAGACATTTTGATTTGGTAGTCTGTATTTTTAAGGAAATTTCTAGAGAGCACGTGGCAACACTGAATTTGAACAAGTTGTTATTGTTTACTACAATGCTTTTATTTCGAATAATTTCGTCCGAAAAACAGAAATTCTAGCCGTATCTTCAATTGCAGACCAACAGCATGCACTGATTATTACACTGTAAAACGATTTTTGCATTTATTCTCACTCTAAACAGCAGAAAACATTAAAAACACGAGCACATCGTAAACAAACGTCACACGGTGTTGTCGGATTCAACACTATCGAATATAACACCTACATAGGCTAAACAATTTTTATATTTGCCTGACTGATAAAAAATTGGGCCTATATGGGTCCAAAAGTCGCATTATATATCGAAACATATATTGTTTACCTATATTATACCTACATAGGCTAAAAAACTTCTATATTGGCCCCACTTGTAAATATTGGGCCAACAGTGCATTAGGTTAGGACCAATATTTTGTGCTACAGGGGGTGTACCTTGATACTACCCTTACTTTCAGTACACATATGGACTATATTACTAAAATATTGTCCACCTCAATCTATCTTATGAAAAACCTAAAATAACATAGTTGATAAGACGGTCTTGTTGACAACTTACTATGCCCTGTTTCAAATGTATTGTGACTATACAATATTCCCTAGGGGCCAGAGTGCTCAGGCTGATAGGGTCTTTAAACTCCAGAGGAGAGCAGTTAGGGTGGTTGAGGGTTTACCTTACAGAGCAGACATAAAAAATACTTTTGTTAAACTTAAAATACTAGCCATACCATCTCTGTTTATCCTGAGGTGCTTAGTCTATGTAAGAAAAAATCTCAACAGGTATAATTTTCATCATGAACAACAAGATCATGAAACTAGAAATAAAAACATAGACTTTGTCAGGTTAAAAAACTCGTGTCTGAGTTCAACCTACTTTGGACCCAAGTTCTTTAACAAATTTCCTGTAGCTGTGAGGAATATGAATGAAAAGCAGTACATGTCTGTATCAAGAAATATTTATTAAGTCAAGCTTTTTACAGTGTGCAAGAGTTTTTAGATAAAAATGTTTTAATTGTATAATAAAACTAGCTTCCTTTTAAATGTTATTTTAGACTTAAGTTTTACTCATTTGTACTTTATACTTTACCTGTTTTCATGTATGTAATAAAATGTAAATAATTTTTTGTTCATAAATAAATCAGTATTTCAGTATTTCTGTAAAACAGGTAAAAATGGTATTGATCGTTCATTTTATTTTAATTCTATTTGTATCATCCGATGAAGCCACAGTGTTGGCAAAACATGTCTTAAGTTTGTTTTTTTTTTTGACTTAGTGCCATATATCTTAATAATATATATTTTTTTGTTTAAGTCTGACTTGACCCACAGGGTACTAACTGATAAGGTGTTAGAAGAAATTCCACTTTACAAGTCACTTCTGAAGCTTTTTACCACTCCAGAACTTATTAAATGGTCTGGTCTGTGTGAACTATATGAGAAAGAGTTAATGTCAACTCCAGTATTTACAGGAGATGAACAAGCAACTAAAAGGTGGACTGATTTAAAGTAAGCATTACATTAGTTAGTTTTTTATTTTATACATATATCTATTTTTATTTTATAATTATACCTGTCTCTTTTTATTCAGATCTCGTGTTGTAGAACATAACATTAGGGTTATGGCAAAATATTACACTCGCATTGAGATCGCAAGAGTTGCCCAACTATTAGATTTGTCCCCTGCTGAAACGGAGGAATTTTTATCCAATATGGTTGTTAGCAAGACTGTACTGGCTAAAACCGATAGACCTGCTGGGGTATGATTTATTTTTAATTTATCAGACATTAAACATTGCATTGTATTATATTTATTTGCTCTTCATAACTTGGGTATTGGAAATATGTATTTAATTGTAATATTCATTGAAAACTGACATTTTCTAGGGCATGCAAATGTCTATAAACCTTATCGCATGAAATGGATATTCTAATCATAATCAACATCTATCTAAACCTTTGGTAGTAGGTAGACTTTAGGGTTTAGAGAGTTTTGCCAAATGCCTAGTATGTCAGGTTATCCCATTTTCGGTATCTTTGCGGGGTATCTCCCTTATTTTTAAAGATAGAGGGTTGCGGTTTTCGCCACAGTGGGCTTTTTTGTGAAATTATAGATGACGCCAGCAGAATTATCATAGCTCTTTTAGGGCGTTTTTGAAAATGTTGCAATTTCAGGCACCCCTCGTATCCCAGCTATTTGAGAACTTATCAAAAAGGCGAAAATTTAGTGCCACTTTCAGAATAAGTATATGGGGTCGGGTCAAAAAGTCATCAGATCCTACTTTATGTTTTTGAACGAGACATCCTGTTTATTTATTGGGAATAAAGTAGGATTTCCAAAAATATATACAACTATGCATATGTTATTTTAAAAAACAAGCTCAAAATTCGAGATTTTCTAAAATTTTCTTTTGCACCCAATTAGTAGGTATAATAGGTAGTAGGTTATGGCTAATTTGTTTGAAACAAGAAGCAAAATGTCAAAAACTTTGCTGTTGTAAACCTAACATAAAAAAATGACATAAATGTCTATTTACATAGCTTCTGGTAGCATGTTGGTTTACATAGTTGCTTAGGATAGCTTTTCGATGAATAAATGTAGAAGTACACCACACATACAGGAACTGAACACAAAGAATTTCATCATTATAGAGCAACTGTGTAGAATATCTCCTACTTAATTTACTTTTTTACAACAATGGCGAACTAGGAAAATTATGAAAAGTAAGATATTTATTTACGTACTATTATCTTACAGGCAGATAAACCACCCAATTACAAGACAATTTAACTAATTAATTTAAATAGAGTATTGCAAAACTTACGACACTAAACTTAAAAGGACATAAAAAAAGTATAGTATTATAATAGTAAATTCTAATTATAGTAAATTCTAATTATTCTAAATACAACACAATGAAACCTTTACAAATATCCAACCACTTAATATGGGAATAACAGACAAATACAGCAAATGCAAAAAACATCATCACAGAGTAAGATGTAATACTGTCTTTCTAAATTCCCTGTAACTAAAACTGAAAATATCCAGGTTAGTATTATGAGCGCTGATGTTGTTGTAGTTGTTACAGATTTGGTATAAGGGAGCTTTTTTCCCGGTGTTAGTATATGAAGCATTTATGTAGAAAAAATTGTGATTTCTAGAGTTATATATTGGAACGTGGAAGTTTAATTGTTGAAGTAATTCCGGGCAGTTTATTAAGTTGTTTGTTAGTTTAAACAAAAATATAAGAGATAAGCATTTTCTGTGATTTTCCAGTGTGGCAACACTGAACTGGTTTAGTAACACATCCTGATTGAAGCCCCTTTCTGGGTAATGACCCTCGACCCTAAAGAACAAGAACTTAAGAAATCTCCTCTGCACATATTCTAGCCTGTCGATATGAATTTTATAAATTGGCGGCCAAATTAGTGATGCATAATTGAGTTTGGATTTTACAAGAGAATTAAAAAGTATTTTGAGACAGGAAATATTATTAAAAGATTGTGCAGAGCGTATAAGAAATCCCAGTGCTCTCAGCGCCGATTGTGTCGTCTCCTGAATATGCTGTGAGAAGGACATTTTTTTGTCCATGTATACACCCAAGTCCTTAACGCTCTCACATTTCTCAAGGGGCGCCTCATTTATCTTATAGGAAAAGTCAATATCAGATGGCTTTAGAGAGAAAGATACTTGTTTGCACTTACTGATGTTTAAAGGTAATTTATTGTTAGCACACCACTTTACGATTATGTTTAAGTCATTCTGGAGGGCAATGCAGTCTTCGGGTCCTGAAATTTCACGAAAGATTTTGAAGTCGTCAGCGAAAAGCAATTTCCTGCTAGTAATACCTGTTGTGATATCATTGACAAATATTGAAAAAATAAGTGCGGCAAGATTACTACCTTGGGGTGCTCCGCAAGTGGCGATGATTTATCAGACCTATATCCAGAGTATTCAACGAATTGCTCACGATTTGACAAGTAAGATGTAAAAAACAAAATTAAGTTTTCATCAAAACCTATGGCTCGCATTTTTGTAAGTGTCATGCTGTGGTCCAACCTGTCGAAGGCTTTGGAGAAGTCTGTAAAGATTGTATCTACTTGGTTTTTATTTTGAAATGCTTGATATATAAATTGGGAAAAACAAGCCAAGTTTGTTACTGTAGATCTTTGTTTGTAAAAACCATGTTGTTCAGTTAGAATTACATTTTTTACTTGGTGGAAAATGCGTTCACATAAAGCCATCTCCAGAGCCTTTGCAAAGTTGGAAAGTATTGCAATAGGTCTGTAGTTTGTTACTATACTCGGTTTACCTGTTTTCAAAATGGGGCACACACGTGCCACTTTCCATAGTTCGGGAAACACGCATGTTTTAAGAGAAAGGTTGAAAATGAAGCAGAGAGGCGTGACCAAAGCATGGGCACAGTCCTTTATGATAAAAGAAGGTATCTGATCCGTGCCAGCGGTCATTTTGGGTTTTAGTTTTTTAAGAGCTAAAAGAACCTCATTCTCGTCAACTGCTTTGAGTGATATATTCTGACTCATATGATAAACAGTGGGATCTTGATAATTATTATTATTGTTGGGAGTTGAAAATGCGCTTTTGAAGAAATTTGCGAACGAATCTACAATTTGTTGTGGCGAATCCAATTCTTTTTCACCATCAAGCATGGAGTAGGGGATTCTGGTTTTCCTTTTTTTGTCTTGAATGTATTTCCAGAATTTTTTTGGTTCGGCTTTAATGGAGTTTTGTACCGAGCTTATGTAATTTTGATAAGTATTTCTAGTGAGACGTTTTGTAGTTAATCTAGCTGAGGTAAATTTGTCATGATAGTATTGGGTCTGAGTCGCCTTCCATTTTCTATGCCACATTGATTTATCTTTTATGCTTTTAATGAGATCTTTTGTATATGTACCAAGAAGGATACGAATATTTAGACTTTTTTAATCTAAGTAACGGGGTAGTCTGATCAAATGCCTCGCGCAAACGCTCATAAAAATAGTTTACTGCTACATTAACATCATTTAACAAGAAAAGATTTTCCCAGTTGAAGTCATAAATCATGTTGTAGAGGAGTACAAAGTTTGTTTTACGAAAATTATACCTTTTGCTAGAATCATCAACAGGAAAATTTTTCTGAGGCGATTCTGTTTTTATATTTAGTGATATCAGGAGGGTTGGATGGTATGCATCCTCCGGAACAAGGGGCGGTGTCTCCCTGGAGACAATACAAGACAGATCAGATATTACAAGGCCAAGTATGTTATTGTAATTGTTTCCTATGAGATTGAGTTGAGTAAGGCTGAAAAGGGCTAGAAATTCGTGCAATGTACTAAGTTTTGTATTCATGTCATAATTTGTACCCACAAGATGAAAACGCGTATTGAAGTCCCCAATCATAATGGTGTTCCCAGATTGTAGATAAGGTAAAGATTCGAAGCACTCAAAAATTTGAGTATACTGCTCCACAGCAATGTTTGGTTGTATATAGATTACAAATACATATATGGGTTTATTGTGAGTAAGTAATATTTTGCATCCAACAACATCAGCGCTTGGCACACACCTCTCAAAGTCTGACAAATCAAGTTTACTACACTTAAGCTCATTTCGTACTGCCAGCAGTACACCTCCTCCCCTTGATAGATTAAGTGCATCAAGATCTCTATCCTTCCAAAAGACGGTGTAGCTGTCATGGAAGAGTTCACTGCTGACTATGCTTGGCTGCAACCAGGTTTCAGACACAGACTGTAGTCCGCTGCAGATAGCGAGGTATAAAACTCTTGAATTTTTGTATTTAAGCCCCTCACATTTTGATAGATTATGTTGATATCCAAATGTGCACCGTTTTTAGTTAATGAGTTAAACCGTTTTTTGGTACTGTACTAACTATTTTTGGGATGCCATTATGGTATTTTATTTTAAGGTTCTGTTCCCCAGCCTCTATGCGAACCATCAGTTGTTGCTTTGTTTCCCAATATTCTTTTAATTGTTTTGGTGTTTTATCAGTACTGATGCCATAAGTTTTGTATTGGTCCATGGACTTCAGTTTTTTGGCATTTCGTATTATGTTGCTTACAATGTCTGGAGATTGAAGAATAACTCTTAGTGGCCTCACTTTGTTTTCAGTTTGGCATCCAAGAGCGCAAAGAAGTTTCTTGCAGCTGTCACAAGGAAAACATTCGACCTTCTTAGTACACTTTACACAACAAGACTTATCCATTATGTTGGCGTAACTTTTCAAACTAGTTGAAAATTTATAGTTTATGGACTCCTTTAGTACAAATAATCCACTATGACGTCGCTAACAAAAACATATGTTTACTCTTGCACAAAGTTATTTCAGGCTATTTTAATAGCAATTTTATGCTAAAAAGACTTCTTTTTAGTGTAGGTCTGTAGAAAAAATTTTAAGTATTGGATCACTCTAATTTACAGCAATTATATCGCCAATATTTATGAGTAATGGTAATAATAACTTGTAGCAGTTTTCAATATGTCACACACGAAATAAAGGCGACACTACACTTACATAGTTGCTTAGGATAGCCTTTCGATGAATAAATGTAGAAGTACACCACACATACAGGAACTGAACACAAAGAATTTCATCATTATAGAGCAACTGTGTAGGATATCTCCTACTTAATTTACTTTTTTACAACAATGGCGGTCTAGGAAAATTATGAAAAGTAAGATATGTTGTTTTGTTTCATAGAATCTAATGAAAATCCCCACGAAGCTTCGAAATTATATTTACAAAGGTAGCATATTTTGAGCACTATGTTTAGGATAATATTTTCGAAGTGCTTTTCGTTCATATTAGATATCCAGTGAGAAGGCAACCTTTCCGAGACATATTTGCCTGGCTTAAATCAAATTTAGTTTACCACCACGGATCATTTAGGCCCCGTCCTTTTCCAATTTCAATTTCAATTGATTTATTCATGTCAAATACATCTGGTAAAATGTTTACACACGTCAATATATTTAAAGTAAAAGGATAAACTATAATAAAAAGCACAATAAACTTAATTTCTAGTAAACATATAGGTCCTAATTTATTAAATTTATTAAGAAATTTCTTATATGGTAAGTTCTTGAGATTTACCGGCAAGGCATTACAAAATTTTATTGACCAAAATCCAGGACCGTCCTGACACCTCTTCAGACGCCAGTAAAGGGGTACAAGGTCCCTTTTATTTCTTGTATCATACTCATGTATTTCATCATGAGTCAGGTAGGTTGTGCTCCGTTTGGCAAATAAAAGATTTTCCAGAATATATAAGCATGGTACGGTAAGTATTCCCAATGAAGCAAAGACATCCCTACAATCATCCCGGTAATTCAGATGAGCGGGAATCCTCACTGCTCTCCAAAGGAGAGCAAAGTCTATGAACTCCCGAGGAGTGTCCCCAAGCGAGGATTGCATATGAGACATGCGACTGGAAAAGAGCAAAGTAAGCTATTCTCAAGATGTTTGGAGAAACACAGGATGATAAATTCCGTAGAGCATATATTCCCTGATTTAACCTACAAGCAACAGCATCTATGTGTGGACCCCATTGTAGCCCTGAGTCTAGCAAGACTCTCAAAAATTTTGCCTGAGATTTATGATCGTCATTCTCAGGGAACTCTCGCAGAGAAAATACGATTCTACCCGCTTTAGCCCTGTTAAGCAACAGCCCGTTAGAGCAGAACCACAGCTCAGCCTCGTCCTGCGCAGCCACAGATCCTCCCAAAGAGTTCTCTAATGTTTTATCAGCAAAAGATAAAGTCGTGTCTTCAGCAAAAGTATATTTAAATATACTGTTGGTAGGTAGGGCATTGATATATATTAAAAAGAGAATTGGGCCCAGGATTGAGCCCTGTGGAACACCAATATTAACACTTCTCTCTGCCGAAAACGCGCCCTTATACCTCTGAGTTCTGTTACTCAGGTATGATGCAAGCATCTCTATACTATCATTACAGAAGTTGTAATACTGTAACTTTTTTAAGAGGATACTGTGATCAACACAGTCAAAAGCCTTGCTGAGATCACAGAACAGGACTGTGCCATACGTTTTGCTATGGAAGGTCTCTATTATAAAAGAAATCAGGTTCGGGATGCCTATGATTGTACTCCTTCCCCGTCGAAAGCCAAATTAACAGTTTGAGAAAAGAAAATTAGTTTCAAAAAAACTTACCAATCTTAGTGCCATACACTTTTCAAATATTTTCAAAACAACTGGCAGTAGGGAGATAGGCCTATAGGAAGTTATTCCATAACTGATGGAAAATGTTCCATTGGCACTTTATAATGTCACAACTCTGTGCTTTTAAGGGTATTTTTAGACCATAATTTTCCGAAATTTGCGAAGAAGGCCAATGATTCTTTTGAACGCTATTAGAAGAATAACTAAAATGTGCCAATTTTGCATACGGGGAAATGGCCGTCTTTATGAAAACCACCTTTGAAAAATCTTTGCTTTTTCAAAATTTTGTTTCTTTTTTATTTTTTCTAACTTAAGTTTTGAGTAAGATAAATAATTATTGTTTTGAGTAAAATTCAATAATTCAATAAAGATCTTTTGAATTAAGTTTGAAAGTATTACATTTTTAGTATAATAATTACTTATATTAAATTTTATTTTTAATACATTTTAGCCATAGCTTTCTACATACTAATTGGACACAAAAGAGTATTTTAGAATATCTCGAATTTTGAATTTGTTTTTCAAAATAACTGTATTGCATGCATGCAAAACCCACATTATTCCTAATAAATTAATAAATAATTCCTACAGGAAGGCTCTAAGGGAGGCTAAAATAAAACAAAATGATACCCATATAAATATAGCAAACAATCCTTCAAAGGAAATGTGGAATATAATTAAAGGGGATTCTAATATCAGGGGGGGGCTACAAGAACAAAAAGATAGTACCATTTCACTCCACAGTTTTAACGAATACTTTGTAAATATTGCCCAGGATTTACTAGGGGCGATTCAGGGGAGGGGTTATCAAGATCCTGGTACGGATGAAATAATGGGACCTGGGTTCACTTTTCGACCTGTTTCATACATTGAGGTCCCAGATATAATTAAAAATCTAAAAAATAAAACTAATCAAGATATGTATCAGTTAGGGTTTCCTCTTTTAAAACTTGTTAGGGAAATACTATATCCAGTAACGAAAATCATAAACCTTTGTATCCAGGTGGGGTATTTTCCAAAAGCACTTAAGCATGCCTTAGTGGTGCCCATCTACAAGAATAAGGGTGATAGAAATGACTTAGGGAATTATAGGCCCATATCACTGCTGCCAGTATTGTCAAAGGTTTTCGAGAAGTGCATGGCGGCCCAAATACTCCAATATTTTGAAGGTAACGAATTATTTACTGCTGCACAACATGGCTTTAGAGCAGGCCACAGTACTGTCACAAGTCTGATTGAATTCATAACTTCTGTACTGGAAGCCTTCGAGAATCTTGAGTGTGTAAGCACCATCTTTTGCGACCTTAGCAAGGCATTTGATTGTGTCTCGCATGATCTCATAAATAAACTTAAATCATATACCTTTGATACAATCAGCCTTGAGCTTATGAGATCCTACTTGACTGGTAGGCTGCAAAGTGTAAGGGTGGGGGAGGGGAGTTGTGAGAGAGCAGAAAATTATCAGTTGGTGTTCCACAAGGCTCTATATTAGAACCTCTTTTGTTCTTAATATATATGAATGATCTACCTCAGAGCAACAACACTGCTGATTTTAATATGTTTGCTGATGATACCACCATAAGCCTTCGCTTCAAAAATAGTCAGGAGATTGCTGAAGGAACGAGTGAGGCACAGTCGGGTGTTAAAGCCTGGTTTAGTAACAATCACCTCTTTCTTAATGATATCAAAACAGGGCATATGGTGTTTATCCTGAGAGTGTGTGAGTGAAATGAGGATGGATGAGTCGGTGCGGTTTTTAGGCTTTACCTTGGATCCACAGTTAAAGTGGGATTTGCACATTGATCAGCTTGCAAAAAGATTGAGTAAGAATATATTTCTCCTAAGGAATTTAGTTGGGTGCGTTTCTGGGGATGTTCTGAGGACTGCATACTTTTCTCTCTGTCATTCTCTCCTCTGTTATGGAATAATAGCGTGGGGTAGTGCTGCGGAGGCAGGCAGAATTTTTGCAATGCAGAGAAGGGCAATCAGAATTATTTCGGGTATGGGTTATAGGGATGATTGTAGATCTATATTTACTGAGCAAAAAATTCTAATTTTTCCTTGCATTTTTATTTTCGAAAATCTCTATGCTAAAACTAACTAAAAAAAGTTCACCTTGAATGGTGACTTCCACTCTTATGATACACAAAAGAAGGATGATATCAGTACTCCATTTTTCCGCCTTCAAAAATGTCAAAACGGGCCAAATTTTCTGGCCATAAAATATTTTAATACCCTCCCCAAGGCTGTCAGGGACCTCCCGCTGAGGCAATTTAAAACCAGAGTGAAGGAGTTTTTACTGGCAAAGGCCTTTTACTCATTTGGTGAGTTTACAGATGGTGACATAGAGTGTTAGTATGTTTTTTATTTATAAATGTTTTTATTTTACTATTTTACTGTATTTACTATTTTGACTGATTTTAATAACATTGTAGGTTAGGTGTGTAGTATTAGTTAAATATATTATTAACAATTTTATAATTTTATAGAGTTATCAAATTCTCAATTTTTACTAGATATATTCAATTTGATTTGTTATTGTTGACTAAAGTATGTTGTTGTAAATGACATTAACATCAATGAACTAAACTAAACTAAACTAAATATATAGAATAATATACAGGTTGTCCCATTAAAAAAAAAGTAGGGTTCAATAACTTTTTGACCTGACCCTGTGTACTTATTCTGAGAGCGGCTCTGAATTTTACAGAAAAAATCATATACGGAACAGTTTTCGCTTTTTTGAAAAGTTATCGGGTAGCTGGGATAGAGGGGTTCCTGAACTCTATATGGAATATGCATAGTTAATTTTAAAAAGCCTCATCATCACTTTGTTTTAATTTAATACTGGCAATATGGCATTTTCCCTCTCCACCCGACTTATTAGGCTGCTCTAAGACAATATCACGATAATTTCCTCACGTGGTCAAATCACCCGAACTTCGCGAATGCGTGTGATTGGATCTGGGCCCAATGAACCGTCGAAAACATTGTAAAAGAACTACTTAAACTGCAAAAGGGGCCATGTATGCATCTTAAAATGTACTTCCTGCACTCCCATTTAAATTATTTTCCCGAAAATTTGGAGCGGTTAGTGACCAACAAGGAAAAAGGTTCCACCAAGATATACTAACACCGACCAGGGCAGATGAAATCCAGCAAAAAATGATCGCTAACGATTCTCTTGTTGTTATGTTAGAGTGGTGTATTATTTGGGGTTAGGATCCAGAAAGTCCTTTTTATTTTCGACGTTTCGCAACTTTATTGTGGCATTCTCAGGATACATATATAGATAGATGCAGAATTTAGAATCTATATATGTGCCTTGAGGATGCAACAATAAAGGTGCGAAATATCGACAATTTTTAAAACAAACTTTGATTTTTTATTGGATCCTAACCAGACATTTGACATTCTTTGTTCAAAAAAATCTATCATTAGGTGTATCAAGCTTCAAGGAGAGAGGTCTGCAAGTAGATGAGTTTCGGCTTCAGCTAACACAATTAGTATTTAAGTAGTTATCTTATAATTAAAACGTCAATTGCACTTGAAAGAAAGTAGATATAGTTAATAATCCCAAACTTTTAAGAAAAAAACAATATTGAAATAATGCAAGGAAGTAAATACTTCTAGGCGATAGGTACATCACCTGTTTTGTAAGCATGACTTCAAATGTTATGTTTTCTATGTTTTTATTATATTTAAGTATGTTGAAAGTTGCTAAAAGCCAAATAAAATAGGAAACAAATTAACAATATTTATTGTTGTTCCCTAAGGATACTTCCTAGATATATTTAACACTGCGACAGGTTTTAATAAATGTTAATAGTGCATAATTTGTTTAAGGTCGTTCACTTCCAACAAACCAAAGACCCTAGCGACGTGCTTAACGACTGGGCACGTGACCTTGCATCCCTAATGCAATTGGTTAACAAGACTACCCATTTGATCAACAAAGAAGAATGTGTCCACAAACATTTGCAGGCAGCGAATGCATGAGGGTTACTCAACTCATCATTGGGGTTTCCATATGATGATGATAATGTTTCCTATTTTTAGAATTGTTTTTCTTGAATTTGATAATAAATACCACTTGATAAAACGAAAGATATTTGATGAAAACCTTGGTCTGAAATATGTGTATATCTTGTTGAGAAGCAAAGTACATATTGGACTATTTATATTTTATGTTAATTTAATAAGTTTTGTAAAAATAAACGGCTTACATGTATGAGATGCGTTATTTATTTTACTTTATAACAGCTGTATTCACTAACATAGACCGGGTCTACAATTTAGACCCTTATATTTAGACTTTACTAAAACCCCTACCAGGTTTAAGACTTAGACTGTATTCACTAAACAATTAATACTAGTTCTAAATTTAGTCCAACAGGTTTAAATTTAAACTCATATTTTTAGTCTGTTTCAGAAATGTGTAGAGTTATAAAACCTCATTAGGTATGCAAAAGAACTACAGGGTGACCCACTAATAATTTACCCCACTTCCATAGTTTGGCATTGATTTCATTGCAAACATTCTTTTAATCAAGCACATTAAGATACAAGTATCTTAATAAGGTTAACTCGCATGTATTGTACAACATTTTATTTGCGTCTGACGCACGAATGTTAAAATATAGTCGAAAGCAGTGTTATCGTGCGGGTCATAAGATTTATCAACGACAAACTTTTTAATCGCTTTTCCAGGAAACTCGGTGCTAACGAAAAATAAAGGCTATATGTATATATATATATATATATATATATATATATATATATATATATATATATATATATATATATATATATATATATACAGGGTGTCCCAATAGTGCGTTCTCGGTTGATATCTTGATAACGGATAGCGATATAAAAAAAGTTTAAGCGCAAAAGTTGTAGAACAGTATGGGCTACATAACCAAAAATTATTTTCATTTATACAGGGTGTCTCAAAAATCTGTAGCGAAGCAAAGTTGTTTTTTCTTATGGGACACCCTGTATATTTTTTCATATTTAGATTCTGCTCGTGATTCTACATATTTTTTGTATAACATGTCTTATGTCTAAATCTGATAGTTTTTCTAATATCCGCCATTTTGTAAAAAATTATGAATTGCAGTGTCCTTTTTCAAACGACGTGGGCCGTTGGCTTTTTGATATAGGATTATGATTTTTGGCAGGAACATTAACAAAAGTATGGGTTGACTTTCAACGTGAACAAAATTTGTCGGCGTTGCACAGGGGGTCCTAGATAAGTAGGAGAAAATTAAAAACATATCTTCATTTTTTTAAATGGAATGTATAGTATTTTAATATTTTAGACTATTCGTGACCCAAAACCCTATCTTTCGTTATAAATATGTCCTATACTTATTTGTCATAGTTTCCGAGATTTTGACATTTTGGTATTTATTATTTGGTTTTCAATGTCAATCGCCTTAGAATTTATTATTATTATTATTATTATTAAGTGACGCAAAATTAAAAATTCAGCTCATAATATTGTGCTAAGAATCGCGACCTAAAGACTTAGAACAGATATTTTACCAACTATTCTTAAATATTTACTATTTTGGCTATTATAAAAGCGTAGGTAGTGTCAACATTTAGTTAGAACTTAATGTACGAAGATGCCTTAGACAATCCTAAAGTAAAAACAAATGAAAACGGGGAAAATGTTGTCATGGCAAACTCTTGTATTGAACACCATTACTACACAAATAAACATTTTTGCATCCATAGGATTGCTGTGTAGGACAGGTCCAGCCCCCTGAGGTGTCGGATCGTGTTGACGTGCACGAGCCCATTCGTGCTGATAATAAGAGGCATAATTTTGACAATATTTAGGTTCCACATGGCTTTCATTTCCCTGGACAGGGCGGTGTAATTGTTAATTTTTGTGGCATATGTTTGAGACATGTTGTGGTCCAGGGGGATTGCAAAGTCAATAATCACTGCGGTTTTTTCTTCCCTATTCCACAATACTACATCTGGTCGGTTATGCTCTATTGCCCTGTCCGTGACAATGGGAACGTCCCAATAGATCTTAGCCATGTCGTTCTCAATCACAGCTTGTGGCGTATATATATGGTATGCTGTGAAATCCAGTATGACTCCCCACTTGAGTCCAAGTAGCTGCTGAACGACCTTCCCCGTGTTGTTATGTCTCTCCAGATATCTAGTGGAGGCGAGCGGTGTGCAGCCTCCAGCTAGATGCTGTACAGTCTCTTCGGCCGCCCTGCATACTCTGCACTTTGTGTTTCTAACTACTGCTTCATAATGAACTTAGTACAGTTCCTGGTTGGACGACTTGGTCTTGGATGGCCAGCAGCCAGCAGCACCTCGGTTTCCGGGTATAAATACCCTGCGGTCAGGTAAGTGTTTGACTTGGTTATGTGCACTTCCGGTTGGTGCATGCTTGCGTGGAATCTTCCGTGCAGAGCCTTGCCTCGCCACCGCGTTCTCAGATTTTCTAACTCGTTTTCTTCCATTTCAGGTTCCTCAGGGTCTGCTAGATTCAGCACTGTGTTTCCCCTGTCCCAAGCTACAATTCTTCAGTGGAACGGTAAGTTTTGTTTTAGGAAGAATTTTCTTAGGTTGTTTATTTCTTTCAGGCTTGCGATTTCTAGACTTGTGAGACCTCGTCCCCCCTCCTTTCTGGGTAAGTATAACCTTTCTATGGCAGAGTTCGGATGTAGCATTCCTCTTTTAGTCAGCAGAGCACGCACCTGCCGATCCAGTCGTTGAAGATCAGTTCGGGACCACTTGAGAACTCTAGCAGTGTAGCTTAGTGATGGTATCGCCCAGGTGTTAATGGCTGATATATATATATATATATATATATATATATATATATATATATATATATATATATATATATATATATATATATATATATATATATATATATATATATATATATATATATATATATATATATATATATATATATATATATATATATATATATATATATATATATATATATATATATATATATATATATATATATATATATATATATATATATATATATATATATATATATATATATATAGTGTGTCCCAGATTCGCTTCTCTATATAGGGATCTCGGCACCTATTATACCTATAGCAAAAGTTAAATGGGGAAAGTTTTAAAGGTAACTTATTGCATTCTGTATCTGGCTTCAGATTTACGAGCGATCAATAAGCTTGAGAAATATCGGCGGAAAACCGAAAATGACGGATTTCGTTTTTCGCCATTATATCCAGAACGGTAAATTTGACAGCTGTCAAAATGTGACATTATTCGGACACATTTTTAAGACAAATAAGATGGCGTATACGACACGTCTTCATTGTTTTTTGTTAACCCGCAACCCGCCTCAACTTTCATTTTTCTTATGACCGCCATATTGGAATTTTCGATTTTTGGAAAGAGCCTAAAATTTCCAGTCTATTGATATCTCACAAGCGCATTAAAGATTTTAGTGTCATCAAAATATCACACTTCGTAAATTATGTTTCAATGTTTTTAAAGGAGGCCATGATTTATTTGTCACAAGATTACATTAATAAGTAAGTAATATATTGAACGCATCGAATTTTCGATACAACATGAACGTAAATAACGACTTAAAAAATCTAAATGAGCTTTAACTACTTTGTAAGTGGGTAACATTAATTTACAAATCTGCAAAATGACGTTCATTTGCATCGAGACATTTTTGACAATTGGTGACTTGTTTTTCGTGCAACCCTGGTAAGTGTATTTCGGTTGATATTTCTAAATGTGTCCAGAACTCTTTGTCTCAGGATTTCTATGGTCACGGGGGGTTCAAATTCATAGATTTCATTCTTCGTGTGAACCAGAGGTAGAAATCGAAGGGCGACAGGTCAGGAGATCTAGGAGGCCAAGATATTGGACCATTTAAAGAAATTATTCTTTCGTCAAACTGCTCTCTTAAGAAGTTCCTGACTTGAATGGTATTGTGAGCCGGACATCCGTCTTGTTGAAACCAAGTTCTTAATTCATCTTCCGTTAGAATAGCTCGTAAAGCTAGTACAACCTGATTTCGCAAAAGCTCTAGGTACCTCTTCCCGTTTAGGTTGTAGTCAAACAAAAATGGTCCAATAAATCGATTTCCTGAAATCATTAATAATTTATAAATAGGTGCCTAACAGTAAAGGGCCGCAGGGTCGGCCGGGTGGTACTAGAAACTATAAATTCTAAAGGGAAAATTATCTTTATTAAAAAGTCGATATTTTCCTTCTAAAAATAATTATCGAAACATCCCGTAATGAATGAGCTTGTATACAGTTGAAACCTAATCAGCTTTATTATGAAAAAGAAAAACATATTTGGTTAGCGGGAAGTAATAGCCGTAATAAATTATTTTGTTGGTATTGCATATTAATTTCGGAAATACTAAATCAATTTATTTCAGTGATATAATAATCTTAAAGAAGTACACGGTGCCTTAATAAAACATAAAATATCAAAAGAACAAACTCCTTGCGCTCTAAAATTTAAATTATTCGCAAATACAGCTGAACGCCTTTCTATAAATCATAGTGAAAATCGAAAAATATTTCGACATTTGATTAATATGGTATTTTTTTCATAACGCAAGAACTGGGCTTCCCAGGTAATAATAAATCATTAAATTCAGACAATCAAAATAATTTTAGAGAATTAGCTAAATCTGCACAAAATTTAGATAAAATGTTAATACATTTATAGAACCCAATTCTATTTTTATAGGTTCTTCGAAACTACAATACAAAATGATTGAATAAAAATGTAATACAATATCACAAAATTAAGTTGACTGACTAGAGTAGAACGTTTTACTTTTTTTCATTAGATTATACTCTTTTAGTATCATTAAAGAATTAAACGATAAAAATAAGATTATTATTTGACCATCATTTGGTGCCTATTTAAAAAAGATTGGTTAGATTAACTTACCAATGATCCCACACCAAACGTTACTTCCAAATCTGATCTGTAGACGTCTCTCTGCCACTTCGTGAGGATTTTGCACAGCCCAATGACGGCGGTGGTGCGTATTAAAGACTCTACAATTCACGGACCACAAGACATGATTTACAAAATCAGGATTTTCATTACATCTCCTAGTGTACCACTCACAGAACTGTAGTCGTCTTGGAAAATCAGTTTCCTTAAGTCCTTGTACTATTATGGGTTTGTATGGATGGTCCTTATTCTTTTTTAAAACTCTCTTTACTGTTGATTTTGGCACATTAGTTTCCTGTTCTACAGTTCTTACCGATGCACTAGGGTTTTCGTTGATGGCTTGTAAAAATAATGTCTCGATTTTCATTGTTATTATTCTATCCGCTTCTAGGTTGTTCGAAGGCACCATGGTTAATTAAATTAACTACGATTTTCCTGAATTGGGTTTTATGAGGCTGCCGTCATTCGGGGTACATCTCGAAACACCTTGCTGAGGTAGCGTCGGCGTTTTTGTATGATTGAAAGTACAGAGCTAACATGTCAACCTTTTCTTCATTTGAATGCGGAATGCCGGCTATTTTTTATAGGTTTTGACAATTTATGTGTCAGATTTATGATTTTATTGGGATAAAAGTGTACCTACTACTTATTAAAAACAGCTTTGATACTTTCAACTATTTAACTTAACGTCAAAGTCAAAATCCAATTTTGTTACAGATAAATCATGACCTCCTTAGGAAAGCATTGAGAGCTAACATTACTTCAAATCATGGCCTCCTTAGAAAAAACTGAAACCTAACTTTACGAAGTGTAATATTTCGATGATACTAAAATCTTTAATGCACTTGTGACATATCACTAGACTGGAAATTTTAAGCTCTTTCCAAAAATCGAAAAATCCAATATGGCGGTTATAAGAAAAATGAAATTTGAGGCGGGTTGCGGGTTAACAAAAAACAATGAAGACGTGTCGTATACGCCATCTTATTTGTCTTAAAAATGTGTCCGAATAATGTCACATTTTGGCAGCTGTCAAATTTACCGTTTTGGATATACTGGCGAAAAACGAAATCCGCCATTTTCGGTTTTTCGCCGATATTTCCCAAACTTATTGATCGATCGTAAATCTGAAGTCAGATATCGAATGCAATAAGTTTCCTCTAAAACTTTCCCCATTTAACCTTTGCTGTAGGTATAATAGGAGCCGAGATCCCTATATAGAGAAGCGAATCTGGGACACGCTGTATAGGAAACCAATCACATACATAACAGCAAATTCTCAGCACCGCATCCAGCACAAAAACATTCGGTTACAGTGGTAGCCACGGGGAGGTTTATAGGGGATATATCTCCGCAAGACTCTTTAAATGTAGAGTTGCCCTATAAAGACGCACATTAGGCTTGTTGTTTTATCTCCCTTGTGTATCCCCATAAATACTTACATTAGTGTTTGCACGAGGGCGCATTTTTAATATCAAAAAAATATATAGACATTTTTTAACAAAGAAAATTTTAATATAGATACGGGTTACAGTCTACATCACGGTGAGCACAAGTTTGGTGTAAAAGCTCATTCAGTATTAAGATTTGCTAGAGTAAATATCCCTGAAGATGTCTCGTGCAATCAAAGGCGAAACGTCGTATAGCAATTACATTTTGGCTCGGTATAATCCCAAAAACCATGATTTCTTAATCCGAATGCTGGTCTAACTTTCAAAACCTTGTAACCGAATCTCTCTTATACAGGGGTGTGTATTTGAAGTATGTAATCTATTATTTACTTCAGGAATAGATAAAAAATTGAAAAACTGTATTGGTAATTTGTTTTAGTAAACACACACTAAGTCATTTTTGTGTTGATTTTTAAACATCCGGTATCGGCACCATCTTAACAAATGGTATTGCCAGTAGGAATTTTTCGGTTAACGATTGTATCAAAGCCCACAAAAACGTATTAGTATACATTACTATTCTTTGGTATTTACATGATATGTTGTTATTTACAGATTTAATAAATAATCTTGATACAAAGATCTCAATAACAAAATTAGGCAATATTTATTTGACATATATTCATTTACCCTTGACCTTAAGTAACATTAGTTGATTTTTTGTTACTACATTTAATATTTTACTAAAATATTGAACAACAAAATTTTTCTATTTGATAAAATGTCGGAATGCTTGATTGTGATTATCAGAGAGTCGTTCATGCATGATTATAGTCCGAGCCAGTAGCGGATTTAAATGGGCTAAGTTAAAATAAAATCTTGCATCATATTATTAATTATGCGTAAGAAAGCGTAGAAGGGCCGTAACAATGAAATTAAAAAAAAACTGTAGGAATTGAACTAAATTTCGACTTTGATCTAGGAATTTTTTTAAATTCCTACATCAAACTCGGAACTTAAATTCTGACTTCAAATTCAGAATTTAATTAAATTTCGAGTTCGAAGTCGGAATTTAAGTGTTTTTTTAAATTTTATTTTTATGGCCCTTCTACGCTTTCGTAATATTATAAGTAACTAATCAATAAAAATCAATTCATTCAATACCCCCAATTCAAAATCCTAGATCCTCACCTGGTCCGAGCGGTAGCGGTAGTAAAATATGGGTCATAACAAAGTTTCAGGCTCAATTTATATTGTGATCATAATAAGATACACAGTCGAAATTGGTGTGAAAGTAGTTATTTTCCTAACAAGTGTCCAAAGCGATACTTTCTTGCATGCAAAAACAGTTAGCAGGATAACCTTTAAGTGCGGGAAAAACACTTTGCGCAAGTGTTAGGAACAATATTTTTTCTACGAGTGTTACAAATTTTACAATATTTTTACCTATTTATATTGGTAGGTTCTAAGCGCGGGTAAAACAACTTTTCTTATACGTCATAAAATTGTAAAAAACCTTAAATAAATCAGAAAAACTTTTTATTTTAACTTAAAACAGAAATAATATTACTTTTTATCAGTGGCGGCTTGTGGCCAATTTTTCAGGGGGGGTCAATACATTAAACCACAAACAGCCGTATTCACTCACGAGGTTTAATTTTAAAACCTAGGTCTAAAGGCCGTTTTACATGCTGCAATTCTTTCTTGCAAGTTGCAATAGTCTTGAACAAAAGCATGCGCAGTGGCAAGACATTTATACCTTTTGTCAAACTGCGCATGCCTTTGTTCAAGACTATTGCATATTGCAAAGAAAAATTGCAGCATGTAAAACGGCTTTAAGTCTTAAACCCCCTTAAACCGTATTAACAAAGCTAATTTAGACTCCCCTTCAGGTCTAAATTTAGAACATCGCTAAACCCGGTACTAAACCCTTAAACCTGTAAGGGCGGAATTATTAATGTGCCGGTATAGTAGCTGTTAATTATCTGGTAGATAAATTTTATCCTGCTGGTAAATGCAAAGTTAATCTTTGTGATATTTTCATCCTAAATTTACCATCCGGTTCAGGGGCGTGCAGTACATGGAAGCAAGGGAAGCGGTGCTTCCCCCAAAAAAATTACAAAACATCTTCTAAAATGTAATTTTTAAAATAGGAAACCATTAATTTAGTTTATATTAAAAATGCTAAAATATTGTCTTAATCATCAAGCCCATAATAAATGCAGCCTTGACTACGACCGGCCACAATAGAAAATCGAATAGAACCTATGCGGGCCGCTAGCTTCTCTGCAGCCAAGTCCTGTATGCTTGATTTCCTGTGAACCGAGCCAGAGGTTATTGAACTTTCCACCGGCGCGGCTGTTTGCAATTTATGCATTTCAGTCGCGTGCTTTAAGCGGTGGTGGAAGCTAACGTTGGAGTAGGTTCTTTGTTTGAACGGCTATCCGTGTGTTGTGTAGTAGGTACGTCGCGTCGTGCATGGTGCGATATGGAAGACAATAGTACGGACGTGGATATTCAAATACCGTCAACTTCGACTGTCGGTAATAACGTTGAAAATGTTGGAGAATTTAGTAAGAAGAGTGTGTGTCTTAATAATAAAGGGATTTTCGACATTAAACTTCGCTGATAAGCTTCAAATAATTTCCAAAGGAAGGGCAAAACCGCCTATGAGAAATTTAACCATAAAAATGAAAAACTGTATTAGACATGTTTATCCGGAAAAAAATAACAGGGTGTTGGCCATGTTTACTTTTTGAAAATGAAAAAGGTATCTGGAATAAAACTGGTTTTTCCGATTTAAACAATTTCCATAAAGCTGTAAAAAGACACATTATGTCCAAAGCGCATTTGCAGGCCATCCTAAAAGAAAAAGTCTTCGGCAAAACCAGAATTGAACACGCCCTTAATAAACAGTTGGGAATTAGTCACCGCCAACACAATGAACTAATTGATAAAAATAGGCAAATATTAAAGACTTATAGATGTTTGTTTTCTCGGACAACACGAATTAGGATTTAGAGACGAAAACGGGTCTCTTCAAATAGAGGAAATTTTCAAGATTTACTTAGTTCAATGGCTAAATATGATGATTGTCTAAAAAATCAATTAAGCAGGAGATTGCCGAGGCGCGGTTCATTGCTATTGTTGCTATTGTAACGTTACTAAAAAAATTAATGGAGAGAAAAAATTAGTAACTCAAAGCTATGATAGAGCTTCAGTGATGGCAGGACAATTAGGGGGTCTGCAAGCTAAAGTTCGAGAAACTTTCCCAAGTGCTGAGTTTTTCCATTGTTTTGTTCATAAATTAAATTTAGTTTTATCCCAGTCCATCAATCACATTAAAGAGTGTAAAGTATTTTTCGTTACCTTAAGTGGCATGGCTGCTTTTTTTCCGAGTGAACAAAACGTACACAAGCTTTGGACTCCATTGTCCACAAACGATTGCCCAAAGTAGCTCCTACTAGGTGGAACTATAATGGAAGACTTGTGTTAACAGTATCTGAAAAACGTGAATCACTGATTGAACTATTTGAAAATATAATAGAAAATAATGAAATGTGGGACTCAGAAGTTTTCTGGACTGTTTGAAACGAGATTTTAATTTTAATTATTTGTTGAAGATATTTTCAGAAATGTTTCCATTCTCGGACAATGTTTTTAATATATTACAAACGAAAGGATGATTTTAAGTCCATGTTAAGCCAAAAAAGAGGTGACTGGCCTATTTTGGGAGAAAACGATGACGTTAAATGTAGAGCCACAAGCCAAACGTCTTCGAACAGACAAGGTACTATACAAATAAACATATAAATTTAACGGTTTAAATGATTTTAAATTCCTTGAGCTCCGCAATTTTGATGCATTTAAAGGAAAAACTTTTCCAGAAGATGCGTTTAAATCTCTTCTTCTTCATTATGGCTAGTTCTTCGATCGAGTGTTACTGCGATCTGAACTAAAAGTGATTTACGAAACTGATGACATTAGGCTAAGGAAATAATGCAATTTTTAAAAGACAATACCTGCCACAAGTTAATCAGTAGAACGCAATTTTTCAACACTTTTTCAACAACACAAAAATTCGTGAGAAATTCAACGGGGCAGGAGAGACTTTCGCATACATCGCTGTTGTCCATTGACAATAAACTTCTCCAAAATATGTCGGAGCATCGACCTTTTTATGATGACGTCATTGACAAATTTGCAAAAAATGATCGAAGAATCGAATTACATTACAAATAGGTAAGTTTCTAAAAATTGCTCCCCTTTCTTAAAATTTCACCGCACGCCCCTGCTTCTAATGTATCAAAAACGCCGGTGTTATTTTTTTACTTTACGATGTATTTAATTGTTTTTTATAAGTATTTAACATTTTTTTAGGTAAACACAAAATTATTTATATTTTTCATATTAACAGGGAATGATATACATATGCCCAACAGGAGTTTCGAGGTTTAAACCCCCCGCCCATGTTCAAGCTAAAATTGAAATAATTAATGTTTTCTTAAATTGCGCTATGGCCCTAAATAAACAAAATCCTGGAATCCCATGTCTGATGACGATTCCAATTAAAACTAAACACTTTGATATACGGAGGTATGAAAATGTAAGTTTTTACGAAATGGTGGATGCGATGGATACTTCAGCAACGGGACATTTTTAATTTTTATGGTAATGGACTTTTTTTTCTTTTTCTTCGTCTGAAAACCGTCCCTAGAAGCCAAGTTTATATACGAGCCACTGGAACTTGTGTTGTTATTTGTGAATTTTAATTTCCCCCCCACCTTTCCCTCTTTCAGTGACGGATTTAGAATGCCTTCCTGGGGGTAAGCATATTTGCAACTAAAAAAAAGGTTTTTTTACACACGACATAAGCTTAATAGCGGGGGGGGGGCATTTAAATACGCCACTACTCCCTCTAAATACGCCACTGCCTCCTTCATCGTCCCCTCCGAAAAATCCTAACTACCATCCTCTACCTCTATTATACAATCTTTATATCAATCACAGTCACTGATAAGAATTATTTATTGAATTAGCATACAATAAAAATATTCTGTTATCATATCAGACACGGTACCTAATAATAATTCGCAATGTTAAATTAAAAATATCTTGTTCTCAGCCTACGTTTATTATTGCTGAACCCTCATATTAGTTTATGATTATGTAATAAAAATCGGAATTGCTTATTGCTTTGCTTTCTTTTAACTAGACTAGATTATCTTTTTATGTGTTTAGATTACCAGTAATACCTACTTACGGCTTAATCGAATGTTATAAAACGCTGTATTATCCCAAGAGCAGCATTTTATACCATAATAACGGTACGGTATCTTGGATCTTGTCTATTTTTGATTTTTGAAAAAAAAATGGGCGCGAAAGATTTAAATTCGGATGTGGTAATAGTGCAGAATGGAGGGGACAAAAAACACGTGCGTGAAAAACTAACCTTAGTTCTTTAGTCGCTAATTGCTTTTAATTTTCGCAACTTTTGTTGCTTTCGTAATAAGCAAAATGTTTTGTCTGGGCGCTGGGAATTTGTTTGGTTCTATTTTATAGTATTAACGTTTCTTTTACGTTGTTTGTTATCACAGAAAGTATAGCTAAACGGCTATATTTTCCGTGTTGTTGTTATGTGTGTAGTGTTAACGTAATGTTTGTTATATTTCTAGTAATATTATTGTTCTATTGAAGGTGAAGGGTAGCTCTAAAGGTAATTATATATGATATGATTTATAAATAATTGTTCTTTTGTTAGTGTCTTTGGTCAGATTCAAAATTCAAAAAAAAATCATAATAGTATTTTGTTTGTTGGACAATACTTTTTACAGTGTGTTATATAAACAATAGCTAATTTATTCATATAGGTAGTTATTTCCCTATTTATTTATTTACTTTATTAATCAATAAACTATATAGGTGAACATATCATATTTATTTATAGGGTTAACTATAGACCATTCTGAAGACAATTCTAGAATTACATCATCGACAGGTGTTCTGTGGGACACCTTAATCTATTTTGTGGCAGTTTTGACATTATATTATCAACATTATCAAAACTTTTAATATTTTGAAGGCGTCTGAAAAAATGAAATAAAAATACATTAGAACCTAGTAATATATGTAGACATGTTGGCAAAATGACATTGATTTGTTTGCCCCCATTTTCAATCCATTCTAAGATCCATCATATTCAATACACTCACACAGCACACTAGACAGTCAAAAACATCCTCTTATTATAAGAGTCAAGGAGCATAGTCATGTAGTAGTCATATAGTCAGTTTAGTCATATTCAAAAGGAAGAGAAGTCAAAATCAGACATAGTGAAACATGCCTGGTCAAAACAACACAGACTGCATTGGCCAGAAGGTAAAATTTTGCATAGGCAGCAGCACGGACAAAATGAAAGGTCATAGAAGCACTTTCATAGAAAGGTATCAAAATATTTTCAGTACGCCTAGTGTCGATATTTCAAACATATGGAAGCTGTTTCTAGTTCAAGCTGACATACTTCAACTTTATGGTTCATGTAACACTGGGGGACTTCACTCATCAATAGTATATACGCCAGTAGATTCAGGGCCGTTTTTGACCCATTAGGGGCCCTGTGCACTTTAGGATAATGGGGCCCCCATCACTATTATATAGGACTATTAAAAAATGCAAGGAAAAGCTGTAGCAAAAACCTAAATAAGTATAGAATTTTGATTTATACATCTCTTATTTTTATTTTTTCCTACAGTAACATTAAATCAATAGGTAATTATTATATAACAGAACAGAAAGTCTATTCATATTTATTTAAGACTATATGGTAGCACAGACTATAAGTAATATAATTTAAAAGTTTAAACTGGTTGAGGCGGAACTTTTTAAGTTTAAGTTTAAGATGTGCAAAATCATTAATCACTTTTTCAAAGTCTAGTTCTTTCAGCACATCTGATTCTATGGACATCAGCGACAAACTGGTCAATTTTTCTTGGAGCATTGTACTTCTTAATTAATTTTTAATTCTTTTTAACTTGGAGAAGGACCGTTCCCTGCTGCAATTAGTAACCATCATGCTCAAAAAGCAATTTCTACGTTTGGAAATGTTTCTTCAATTTTATTTTCTTTTAAAAGACGATATATTGCTGAAATACTATTAGTATCCTTATTTTCACTAGGCTGGACCACTTTTAAGTATTCTTTTAAATGAAAACATTCTATTTCTCTGGCAGAAATAAGGAAGCTTCAGGAGCCCCATCGATTGCTGGGCCTTGGGCAGCAAAGTTGCCCAGAGTGCAAAATGGGAAAGATGGGCCTGCGTAGATTATGACACTTAAAAAAATTGGAGATAGCAATAAAGACACTACAAGCCTGACAGAATGAGTTTATTGTTACAGGCTTTAACTAATCTGAGAAAATTACTAGGTGTAGGATAATCGAGGGTTTATCCATATTTTTTATTTTATTTCAATTACAATTTTATAAACAAAATTATATGTTGCTTATAGATAGGTTTCTTTGTTTATACTGAATTTATTTTTTTACAAGAAGTGGTTTTTGTTTTTTTTTCCTGATTTTAGAAATATAATATAAAATAATTACTATCACTACAGGAACACTTAATAAGAATGAAGAATGTGGTAAATAGGTCAGTTCTTTGGTTTAAACTACAATTATTGAAAGAATCGACAATGCTTACAATAAAACAAAGTTAAGAACTGTATTATGTATTATATAATACTGACCTTACCTTAGTAGTGTAAGCATTGTTTGTTCTTTCATTATTTGGAGTTTAAAGTAAAGGACTGTATATATACATATATATATATATATATATATATATATATATATATATATATATATATATATATATATATATATATATATATATATATATATATATATATATATATATATATGTATATATATATATATATATATATATATATATATATATATATATATATATATATATATATATATATATATATATATATATATATATATATATATATATATATATATATATATATATATATATATATATATATATATATATATATATATATATATATATATATATATATATATATATATATATATATATATATATATATATATATATATATATATATATATATATATATATATATATATATATATATATATATATATATATATATATATATATATATATATATATATATATATATATATATATATATATATATATATATATATATATATATATATATATATATATATATATATATATATATATATATATATATATATATATATATATATATATATATATATATATATATATATATATATATATATATATATATATATATATATATATATATATATATATATATATATATATATATATATATATATATATATATATATATATATATATATATATATATATATATATATATATATATATATATATATATATATATATATATATATATATATATATATATATATATATATATATATATATATATATATATATATATATATATATATATATATATATATATATATATATATATATATATATATATATATATATATATATATATATATATATATATATATATATATATATATATATATATATATATATATATATATATATATATATATATATATAATTTGTTTCTTAAACCTTTTATTTATAATTACTTCGAAAATATTTCTTGGGTCTAGGTTTATGCATTGAAACAATAGTGGTTATATTTCGCTAAATGTTTTAGGATTAATGAAGAATTTTACTTTATCAATGTTTTTATAATTGACAAAACGGCAATTTTAACAAACCAGTTTGTATCGACCTGATATTGTTTTTTTTTTTCTCTTTTTAGCTAAAATAAATGCTCTTGAAAATGCTTTTAATCAAAAGCGAAACGTCGAGCGAAATATAACCACTATTGTTTCAATGCATAAACCTAGACCCAAGAAATATTTTCGAAGTATTATATATATATATATATATATATATATATATATATATATATATATATATATATATATATGGTTTTATTTCGGGTCTAGCGGTCCGTGGGAAAAAAAAAGAAGAAACTTAATATTTCGCCAATGTTTATTAGCTTCATCAGGAGCAACTACAAATATTATAAAGAATAGGTCCAATTAGAATTGTAACATTAAAATGACAATCAAAAGAATAAAATATTGTCTAGATATACACACTTACATATATACATACTTAAAAAGTACTTACAAGATGTCAATAATTTTTAAATTTTAACATTTTTACGTTACAACAGCTCAAATAATGTGGCGGTTTTAATGATAATATTCATGTCCCAGCAGTTAAATTGCAAAAAAGGAGAACAAAACATACTAGCTACACAAGCCTTATCTAGATGTTAATAAATTGTATGAGGTGAACTATTCTACGGTGTGCATTTAAAAAGTATTGTTATGTTGTTTTTATGTGGCACATTTCTAAGAATAACCTTTTTTTGTAATTCGATCCCATCTCTAAAATTTTAACATTGGAAAAGTCAAAATTGTGGCCTGTTTTTTGATTGTGTTCAGCCAATGCACAAGAGATTTTCACTAAACGGCAATCACTTTTGTGGCCAGTTATTCTTTGCCTAAGCCACTGAGATATTTGCCTGATATACTATACTATCACACTCCAAGCAGGACAATTGATACACAAATTTACTATTAATTAGATAATAAGGGTGTTTGATCTTTGACCCTAGAGAATAGATTAAAGTTCTTTATTGTATTATATTTTGCTATTTTTATGTGTGGAATTTTTTTTCAATATTATTAGTTAGGCCACTTATAAATGGTAGTTTTCTATATTTAAGTTCAAGCGGTTGAACCTCTTCTGTAGTATATATATATATATATATATATATATATATATATATATAACGTCCGAAACCATATCGAGTTAGAATATCGACCGCGCGACCTCTGAACAATTTAATTTCCGCATGCCGACGTGATGCCGCGACCGATCGATCGATTTATGAAAAGAGACCGGCTGATGACCCTAATCGCGATTTCATATTTCATTTGCTATCACGTTCGGCTGCCGCTCGGTAGCTGTGAAATCTTCGGGTACTTTCTTCAAGCTTTTAGGTAATCAACCTAAGTAACGCAACAAGACCATTTGAACCGCCGCGCGTCAGGCTAATAGTGTAGCGTATTTAACTTTTCCCAAGGTTCGAGTTTTATTACAACTATTAGGAGGGACGGTCAAACGAATAATTTATTTTCTGAAATATTTTTGGGGGGTCATTGACCAAATGACCCTATGGAAGAGCCGCCACTGCACAACACCGAAATGACTGAATACATGATTATATTTTTGTGATTAAATAATTAGGAATAAGTTTAAACCGACTTCACGGAGTAAAATTTTCAAAATGCAATAAAATATTACTTTGCACTTTTTAGTGCATTTATTTGAAGTCGGTTTCATTTTTTTATATAAAAAAAAATTATTTCATCCTTTTTAGTTTTATCTACACGAGTTTTATTGTAAAAATCAGGTTTAACAAATGGTCCACTGCATAAGATTTTTTCCTGATATTATGGTGAGTAGAATATTAAAACACTTCATTCAATATATCTCGGCGCAAACAACAAAATGGTCGCCATCGTTAACATTTTTTTAATAATCTTACTATGGGACCACTCCGGCAATATACTGAATATCCCTGAAAATTTCATCTAAATTGGTCAAACCGTTGCAGAATAATCGTATAAACAAAAAAAAAAACAACAAAATGGCCACCATTCTGCCATTTTTAACACTTGTTTAATATGCCTGCTAATGTTTTATCCATACCGAATGTTCATTTTTCAAAAATATCAAGTAAAATACTAGATTCTGAGGTTACAAATTTTCATGGTCACCCTGTATATATAAAGAGATAGCAAATGGGGTTGTATGTCTATTACACACCTCAATGCTTTAGTTTGAAAAGGGTATTTAAAACAATGTAAATTTAATTATAAAACTCACTGCCCTTGTGGCCCTTATACCTGTGTTTTTTTAAATATTATTATTACAAAAAAACGGGTGAACGGATTTCAAATCAAAATATATGGGACCACCAGAGAAAGGTCCTCTACAATTTGGCGCAATCAAAATCGAGCAAGCAGTTTAGATAATATGCGGGAACAAACAAAAAAAATACATACAGATTGAATTAAGAACATATGAAAAGTATGACACCTATAGTGTGTTAAAAGTATTAACCATTTTTAGTAATATCTCAATCTGCTTTAGGAAACTAAATACATAAAACTAATTTTCCAATACAAATATCTATAATTCAGTTAGGAGATGTCAGTTCAAGATTTTGTTTTGAAAAAAGTAATTTCTCTATTGTCAGAATTGTTATTATTATTATTATTATTATTTGGTCTAACGGCCGGTTGCAGAAAGCTCAATTAAAGTTTAGAATGTTTAACGGAATGTCAAATTTGACAGCGAGTTCCTAGATTTCTATCAGCAGCTTGTCAAATCTGAAATTTCGATTAAATATTCTAAACAGCAATTAAGTTTTGTGCAACCGGTTGTATATCTTTAATTTATTTATTTAGTTTACTTATTTGAGAAACTTTTTTAAGGGGAGATTTTTATCGTTACTTGAGTAAGTATTTTCGAAGTATTAAGAAAGCTTCGAAAATGCCAAATGTGATTTTGGCGAAAGTGAACGGATGTACACCCGGAATGAAAACACATTGTATTTTTCGATCCGTGAGGGAGTAAAATTCAACATATATATATATATATATATATATATATATATATATATATATATATATATATATATATATATATATAATTTAAAAATTCAGCCTGAAAAACTAATGGACTTATTTCAAATTGTGTGCCATAACTAATTGTGGTGTAGAGATGAACTAGTAAAACCCTCTGAAGTTTTACATATTTTCAAGTTTTAGCGTCCCTAGAGGCAAAAAAATATTATTTATCAATTCCGGCGGTCCTTCTGTCGGTTTGTCTATCTGTCAGTTTGCGGCATAGCTTAGAAAGTACTTATCAAATTTTCGTCAAAAATTAAGGCCAAATGGGGATGACCTGGTAATATTTTGATAAAACTATGCCGGAACAAGAGGGCTGTCTAGTGAAACGTTAGACAAATTATTATTAAATGAATCTAATTTACCTCAAATTTTGCACAAAAATCAAGTGTTGCATAGGAATGAACTAGTAAAAAATATTTAAAATATCAGGCTGTACCACGTACTAGATTAATTTCAAATTTTGTGTGTAATATAGAGATTAATTTCAAAATTAAGTGTGTAATAAGGAGATAAACTGATAAAGTTGTGGGACGAATTCAACAAAATGGCGGCCAAATAATTTTAAAAATTTCAACGTAAAAAATCTTGTTCATTTGACAAGTTTTGCAGAAAAATTAAATAGGAATAATTTGGTACGAATTCAATATGACGCAATTTTTGGCGGCGTGTAAAAAATACTTATTGAATTTATTTTAAATTATGCCCAAAAATCAAGTGTGGCATAGGTAGAAACTGGAAAAACATTGGTAGGAATCTAGTATGATGGCGCCAAATAAAAATGTTTAGAAAGGCAGTATATATACATATATATATATATATATATATATATATATATATATATATATATATATATATACAGTGTGTCTCAGATTCGCTTCTCTATATAGGGATCTGGCTTGATTTACGATCGATCAATAAGTTTGGGAAATATCGGCGAAAAACCGAAAATGACGGATTTCGTTTGTCGCCAGTATATCCAGAACGGTAGATTTGACAGCTGTCAAAATGTGACATTATTGGGACACATTTTTAAGACAAATAAGATGGCGTATACGACACGTCTTCATTGTTTTTTGTTAACCCGCAACCCGCCTCAACTTTCATTTTTCTTATGACCGCCATACTGGATTTTTCGATTTTTGGAAAGAGCCTAAAATTTCCAGTCTAGTGATATTTCACAAGTGCATTAAAGATTTTAGTGTCATCAAAATATCACACTTCGTAAATTAGGTTTCAATGTTTTTAAAGGAGGCCATGAATTATTTGTCACAAGATTACATTAATAAGTAAGTAATGTATTGAACGCATTTTCAATACAACATGAACGTAAATAACGACTTAGAAAATCTAAATAAGTTTTAACTACTTTGTAAGTGGGTAACATTAATTTACAAATCTGCAAAATGACGTCCATTTGCATCGAGACATTTTTGACAATTGGTGACTGTTTTTCGTACAACCCTGGTAAGTGTATTTCGGTTAAAATTTCTGAATGTGTCCAGAACTCTTTGTCTCAGGACTTCTATGGTCACGGGGGGATCAAATTTATAGATTTCATTCTTCGTGTGACACCAGAGGTAGAAATCCAAGGGCGACAGGACAGGGGATCTAGGAGCCCAAGATATTGGACCATTTTAAAAAAATTATTCTCTCTTAAGAAGTTCCTGACTTATTGTGAGCCGGACATCCGTCCGTCTTGTTGAAACCAAGTTCTTCTAATTCATCTTCCGTTAGGTATCTCTGCCCGTTTAGGTTGTAGTCAAACAAAAATGGTCCAATAAGTCGATTTCCTGAAATGATTAATAATTTATAAATAGGTGCTTAACAGTCAAGGGAGGCAGGGTCGGCCGGGTGGTACTAGAAACTATAAATTATAAAGGGAAAATTATCTTTATTAAAAAGTAGATATTTTCTTTCCAAAAATAATTATCGAAACATCCCGTAATGAATGAGCTTGTATAGAGTTGAAACCTATTCAGCTTTATATGAAAAAGAAAAACATATTTGGTTAGCGGGAAGTAATAGCCGTAATAAATTATTTTGTTGGTATTGCATATTAATTTCGGAAATACTAAATCAATTTATTTCAGTGATATAATAATCTTAAAGAAATACACCGTGCCTTAATAAAACATAAAATATCCAAAGAACAAAACCTTGCGCTTTAAAATTTAAATTATTCGGAATTACAGCTGAACGCCTTTCTATAAATCATAATGAAAATCGAAAAAAAAGTCGACATTTGACTAATGTGGTATTTTTTTCATAACGCAAGAACTAGGCTTCCCGGGTAATAATAAATTCTTAAATTCAGACAATCAAAATAATTTTAGAGAATTAGCTAAATCTGCAGAAAACGTAGATAAAGTGTTAATAAATTTATAGAACCCAATTCTATTTTTATAGGTTCTTCGAAACTACAATACAAAATGATTGAATAAAAATGTAATACAATATCAAAAAATAAGTTGACTGACTAAAGAAAAAATTATACTCTTTTTGTATCATTAAATAAGTAAAGAAAAAAAAAAGATTATTATTTGACCATCATTTGGTGCCTATTTAAAAAAGATTGGTTAGATTAACTTACCAATGATTCCACACCAAACGTTACTTCCAAATCTGATCTGTAGACGTCTCTCTGCCACTTCGTGAGGATTTTGCACAGTCCAGTAATGACGGTTGTGCCTATTAAAGACTCCACAATTCGTGAACCTGCTCTCATCGGACCACAAGACATGATTTACAAAATCAGGATTTTCATTACATCTCCTAGTATACCACTCACAGAACTGTAGTCGTCTTGGAAAATCAGTTTCCTTAAGTCCTTGTACTATTATGGGTTAGTATGGATGGTGCTTATTCTTTTTTAAAACTCTCTGTACCGTTGATTTTGGCACATTAGTTTCCTGTTCTACAGTTCTTACCGATGCACTAGGGTTTTCGTTGATAGCTTGTAAAATGTTTCTGTCTTCTAGGTTGTTCGAAGGCACCATGGTTAATTAAATTAACTACGATTTTTCTGAATTGGGTTTTATGAGGCTGCCGTCGTTCGGGGTACATCTCCAAATACCTTGGTGAGGTAACGTCGGCGTTTCTGTATGATTGTAAGTACAGAGCTAACATGTCAACCTTTTCTTCATTCTAATACGGAATGCCGGCCATTTTCTATACGTTTTGACAATTTGTGTGTCAGATTTATGATTTTATTGGGATAAAAGGGTACCTACTCTTTATTAAAATACAGCTTTGATACTTTTAACTATTTAACTTAACGTCAAAGTCAAAATCCAATTTTGTTACAGATAAATCATGGCCTCCTTAGAAAAAACTGAAACCTAACTTTACGAAGTGTAATATTTCGACGATACAAAAATCTTTAATGCACTTGTGAGATATCACTAGACTGTAAATTTCAGGGTCTTTCCAAAAATCGAAGAATCCAGTATGGATATGTGTCCGAATAATGTCACATTTTGGCAGCTGTCAAATTTACAGTTCTGGATATACTGGCCAAAAACGAAATCCGCCATTTTCGGTTTTTCCACGATATTTCCAAAAACAATTGATCGATCGTGAATCTGAATTCGGATATCGAATGCAATAACTTTCCTCTAAAACTTTCCCCATTTAACCTTTGCTGTAGGTATAATAGGAGCCGAGATGGTATACAGAAGCGAATCTTGGACACACTATATATATATACTAATATGATTTTGGTAAAAATCCAATATGCCGGAAGAAGATGGCGGCCTAGTGAAACGTTAAAAAAATTATTACTAAACAAACTAATTATCCAATGTATCTCAAATTTTGCACAACAATTAAGTATTATGTAGGAATCCACTAATAAAATTTTGGTACGAATCCAGGATGACGAAGTGGCGGCTGAACATAATATTTAGAACTTCTAGAAAAACTACTTAACGAACTGATTTTAAATTATGTGCTGTAAGTAATTGTGGTATAGATATGCACTAGTAAAACTATGGTACTAATTCCAGATGGCGGAATAAAATGGCGGTCAAATACATTTTTTGTAATCTGAATAATCTTACATTCTCAGGTTTTACACATCTTCACGTTTTGCGTCTCTAGATGCCAAAAAATATGTTTTATCAATTTCGTCTGTCGACTTGTCTCTCTGTCTGTCAGTTTGCGGATTAGCTTAGAATTTATTCATCAAATGCACTTCAAATTTTAATCAAAAATCATGGGAATGACCTGGTAATATTTTGGTAAAAATCCAATATGCCCAAACAAGATGGCGGCCTGGTGAAACGATAAAAAAATTTTACTAGAAAATTAATTATCCAATTTACCTCAAATTTTGCACAAAAATGAAGTGCTACATAAGAATGAACTGGTAAAATTTTGATATAAGCAAAACAAAATGGCAGCCTAATAAAATATTTAAAAAATCAGTCTGAAAACTTATTAGATTCATTTCAAATTTTGCACAAGCATTAAGTGTGACATAGAGATAAACTACTAAAGTTATGTTACGAATTCAAGATAGCGAAACAAAATGGCGGCCAAATAAAATGTTTAAAAAACTAACGTAAAAAATCTTCTTACTCAATTGACTGTGACTTTGGGAAAAATGAATTATGATATAAATATAAACTGGTACGAATTCAACATGATGTAACAAAATAGGGGTGTGTGTCAATGTAAAAACTACCTATTGAATTTATTTTAAATTGTGCCCAAAAAGCAAGTGTGGCATAGGTAGAAACTGGTAAAATATTGGTAGGGATCCAATATGTTTGAACAAAATGGCGTCCAATAAAAATGTTTCAAAAGACAGTATATGTGTGTTCCTAAATAACTATTTACTGAACTAAATTGGTTTACGCTTCACTATTCCTAATAAAAGAAAATATTCATATCGAGGGAATTTCCGGGTAAAGGAAATTTACCGATTTTTTCACATAGTTTGAGTTTTTACCTCACAGCGTGATACTCGGGATGCTCGCCGTCAATTTTTTGGCATCGTTTTATACCCCTCTAAGCCTAGATAAAGTGCCAATGGGGGCAAGCCAAGAGTAACAAATAATATTGAATTGAACGCCCCATCTAAATCTCGAGCGCCACCCTTTGGGGTTTTGTGGTTAAGGTCTCACAAACGCACCCAGACAGCGTTTATTCAGTGAAAACGGTTAAGCAGAGGTCAGTGCGTAAGAATATCACTAAAGGTAGATGGAAGAGAGATAAATAAAATACCAGTGTAGAAAACAATAAAGCTATCCTATGTATTTCCTGTTCATAAAATAAGACATACATATCCTATGTAATGTATCGAGAGGGAAAGACGAATTTACGCGATTGTGGCGGTCTCCCGACTGACCTGGATGGATCATATTGAAAGGCCATAGCATGTCTGTGGGCGTGCAGGCGGTTCTTTGCGTCAACTTGGGGTCTAAAATCTCGTATTGTGCACTGACTTTACACCTCAGTGGTCACTTATAATGATCTTGTGTGATCGCCCGCCACTCGCAGGCCAACAAACAGGAGGAAGCTTGACAAGCTTCAGAGACTTGCCTATGTCTGGGTATAGATAAAAACCACCCCGACCCAAGCTATGCAAGCCATTCTGAGACTAAGTCCCAAGAATTTTGGACATACGCGAATCTGGATTGAAGTAATCCAATGCGACCCTCTCCTAGCTAGGAGAGGTGCCATTATTCCGGTATAAATAGCCTTTAAGAGGTTTCGTGTAATTGTTCCTGATAGGGAACAGTTAAAAGATCCCTCCCTGTCCTTACTCAAACCGGTTTACAGACGGCTCTCTAATGGATCAGGGGCAGGAATCTGTGGGGAGCGACCTAGCGCAAGAATTAGTCTTCGTCTTGGACAGTTTGCGACTGTATATTAGGCTGCGATTACAGCAATCTTGGCCTGCGTACAGGGTGTCCGGATTTGGTTGCAAAAGCAGGGTATCTCGCTTATTTTTAAAGATAGAACCTTGCGGTTTTCACGAACCTGAGCTAATTTTTTGTGAAACTCATGAAGCCGTAAATAAAATTTTCATAGCCTTCTTCGTTTATGAGATACAGGGCGAAATAGAAAATTTTGCATTTTGGGACCCCCCTCGTATCTCGGTTATCCTTTAACTTAACGCAAAGGGAAAAATTGCTGCTTATGCAGTTTTTTACGCTGGATCCAGTGGCGTAGTCATATTTTTCATTTGAGTTGTTATTTTTTAGATATGACCCAAAGTTTTGTTTTTTTAAATGGGACACCCTGTATATTTGTCCAGAAATTGATTTGTCCTTTTAAAAGCTTCTCAAAAATATAAAATAGTATGGGTCTATTTTAATAAACAACAACAAAAATCCTAATTTTTATAATTAACATCCCAAATTTTGCAGTAGGCCATGCAAAACGATGCCGTTTTCTTTTGTTTTCTTGGAAGCAAATGACATTTCCCAATTTTGTACGCGTATATAAAATATAGCGCTAGTTTTTTGTCTTTATTTATTGTGTAAAAATATATTTGTATTATTATGGAAGAAAACCAAACTTTCGAACATTATGAAAAGTACGATATGTTAGCTTGTTTTATATTTATGAAAATGTTAAGTGTATTTTAACAGGTAAATGTTAAAATGTTGAAATACTATTACTTAATTTTTATTTAGATATCCAGAAAGGAGGCAACCTAATATATCCACTTTTTATCGGATAAAAAAGAATTTACTTAATCACGGATCATTTATCAAACCTCGTACGAAAACATATAATAAAGAAAATCGGGAGGCTGAGGAAATTACGGTTTTGGCTAATGTAGAAGCTTACCCTACAAACTCTTTTAGGGTCAGTGAAAAGAGCATAGGGATTCCAAAAACTAGAGTTCAAGAAATTCTAAAAAAGCACAAATACCACCCATACAAATTTAGGCTCGTGCAGCACTTACAGCCAGGGGATACAGAGTGTCGGGTAGTCTTCTGCAATTGGTTTCGAGAAAGATGCGATATGGTTAGAGATTTTTAAAGGAAGGTTATATGGTCAGACGAAGCACATTTCAGTAATTCTGGTATACTCAATAGGCACAGTAGTAGATTCTGGTCCCAGGAAAATGAACACCAAATATTTCTCAGAAGACAGCAGGGCAGGTTTGGGCTAAATGTGTCCTGCTTCATATTAGGCACACATATAAAATTTTATATATTTGAGGGAAATCTAACAGCCAATCGCTATATAGAAATTTTAGAAGCAGCTATACCTGAAATACTTGACGATGTTCCTCTAGCGCAAATTAACGAAATTTATTTTCAACAGGACGGTGCTTCTGCACACAATTCTGGAATGACGAGATTATTTCTGGACAAAAATTTTACCAATCAATGGATCGGAACAAATGGACCTATAAGATGGCCCCCTAGGTCCCAAAATTTGTCGATTTTAGATTTCTTTCTATGGGGATATCTGGAAAATAGAATTTACAAAGACCACTATGATAATGTTCAATATTTAGGAAATGCAATAAGAGAAAATTTTCGCTATTTACAAAATCATCCCGTTATTTTGCTTAATTCCCTAAAACGAATACGAAAATTGTGCGAAGCATGCATAGAACAAAATGGAAATCAGTTTGAACAGTTCTTTTGATTTCCTTGGTTACTGTAGTTCTTATACGAGAGTTGATTTTTGCTGAAAGGCTTGTTACATAATAATTTATTACTGTTTTGTTCTTGTGTTACATAAATCTAGGTAGGTGGTATTTTTTTGGTGCGAAATTATCAATACATATTTTGATAAATAGATTTAATTACATATTTATTTTGATAAATAGATTTAATTACATATTTATTTTGATTTATTGTTAGGATGTAGATATTGTTAACGACTTTAAATAAAAGGCAGCATTGTTTTCCATGGCCTAGTGCAAAATTTGGGATGATAATTATAAAAATTAGGATTTTTATTGTTGTTTATTAAAACCGACCCATACTATTATATATTTTTAAGAAGCTTTTAAAAAGACAAATCAATTTCTGGACAAATATACAGGGTGTCCCATTTAAAAAAACACACCTTAGGGTCATATCTAAAAAATAACAACTCAAATGAAAAATATGACTACGCCACTGGATCCAGCGTAAAAAACTGCATAAGCAGCAATTTTTCCCTTTGCGTTAAGTTGAAATGAAAGATACGAGGGGGGCCCCAAAATGCAAAATTTTCTATTTCGCCCTGTATCTCATAAACGAAGAAGGCTATGAAAATTTTGTTCACGGCTTCATGAGTTTCACAAAAAATTAGCTCAGGTTCGTGTAAACCGCAAGGTTCTATCTTTAAAAATAAGGGCGATACCCTGCTTTTGCAACCAAATCCGGACACCCTGTACAGGAAAACCTCTCCAGAGGGTACCACGATAACCATCTCTATATGCTATGACAGTCAAAAGGCGATGAAAGCCCTGTCTTTGAGCAGAGTCAATTCGCTGCTTACACAGCAATGCAGGAGAGATCTAGAGACACTGTGTGGGCCCAATAGGATTAACGTCATTTGGATGCCTGGCCATCATGACATTAGGGGTAATGAGAGGGCCGATCAGCTGGCTCGGGAAGGTAGCAACACCGCTTTCATGGGGCCGGAACGTGCTCTTGGATTTGCTTCTTGAACTGCCTAGGTCAGGATTAAGAATAACACTGACGAAGAATTCCGTGCTGAATGACATGAGCTAGCAAGAGTCAGACGGTCTAAGGACTTCATATGGGGCCCTTTTAGCCGTTCTGAGACTAATAAATTTCTAAAACTGAACAGAGGCCAACTTAAGAACTATTACCGAGGTCCTAACTGGACACTGGCTGGTGAAATATTACCTGCATAAGATTGGATTCGTCAACGATCTATCCTGGAGGTTTTGTACTGAGGTATATGAAACTACTGAGCATCTGGTCTGTCGATGTGATGCTTTAGTCAACGTCAGACTGCTTTGCTTGGGTGATACTGATGTAGAACCCGAGCTCGACCTGAAAGGGTCCTTTCCTTTCTAAAAAGAAGTGGCCTCCTTGCCTGGGACTTCTTCTTGAAGGGATAGCACAATAGGCTTTAGTGAGCATAAGTGCTGCCCTTCTGGGGCTCCCCATCTATATCTAAGTGCTGTTCAGTTGATGGTATTTTCGATTTTTTTTACACTATATGTACTTATGTCTTTTACGAATAACATTATCGTAAACAGACTGTTAAGTTCAGTCTATTTTATTATCTTGAACCTTACTATTAAAGGTTGTTCTATGGTAAATTAGTTATGAGACACCCTGTATATTTTTTTATTTTTGTTTTTATTTATTTGACTACATTTGTTAAATGAAACATTATAGCCATTATAAGTCAAAAATTTTGAATATAAAATTGAGGCATTAGGAAAATTTAAAATACTAGCCTGTCACACGTAACTAAATATAAAAATAAACGAGCATACAATCAGTATTATAATCAATAAACAAAACATAGAAAAAAATGCGAAAAAACTTATATACAGTCTGTCCCAGATTCGTTTCTCTATACAGGGATCTCGGTTTCTATTATACCTACAGAAAAGGTTAAATGGGGAAAGTTTTAGAAGAAACTTATTCCAATCAATTGTTTTTGGAAATATCGGGGAAAACCGAGAATGGCGGATTTCGTTTTTGGCCAGTATATCCAGAACGGTAAATTTGACAGCTGCCAAAATGTGACATTATTCAGACACATTTATAAGATAAATAAGATGGCGTATACGACACGTCTTCATTGTTTTTTGTTAACCCGCAACCCGCCTCAACTTTCATTTTTCTTATGGCCGCCATATTGGATTTTTCGATTTTTGGAAAGAGCCTAAAATTTCAGTGTAGTGATATCTCACAAGTGCATTAAAGATTTTAGTATCATCGAATATATTACACTTCGTAAAGTTAGGTTTCAGTTTTTTCTAAGGAGGCCATGATTTAAAGAGGCCATGACATGATTGATCTGTAACAAAATTGGATTTTGATTTTGACGTTAAGTTAAATAGTTGAAAGTATCAAAGCTGTGTTTTAATAAGTAGTAGGTATGCTTTTATCCCAATAAAATTAAAAATCTGACACATAAATTGTCAAAACCTATATGTTAGCTCTGTACTTTTAATCATACCGAAACGCCGACGTTACCTCAGCAAGGTATTTTGGAGATGTTCAGGAAAATCGTAGTTAATTTAATTAACCATGGTGCCTTCGAACAACTTAGAAGCGGATACAATAATAACAATGAAAATCGAGACAGAAACATTTTACAAGCTATCAACGAAAACTCCAGTGCATCGGTAAGAACTGTAGAACAGGAAAGTAATATGTCAAAATCAACAGTACAGAGAGTTTTAAAAACAATAAGTACCATCCATGCAAACCCATAATAGTACAAGGACTTAAGGAAACTGATTTTCTAAGACTACTACAGTTCTGTGAGTGGTATACTAGGAGATGTAATGAAAATCCTGATTTTGTAAATCATGTCTTGTGGTTCGATAAGAGCAGGTTCACGAATTGTGGTGTCTTTAATAGGGACAACCGTCATCATTGGGCTGTGCAAAATCCTCACGAAGTGGCAGAGAGACGTCTACAGATCAGATTTGGAAGTAACGTTTGGTGTGGGATCATTGGTAAGTTAATCTAACCAATCTTTTTTAAATAGGCACCAAATGATGGTCAAATAATAATCTTTTTTTTTTCGTTTAGTTCTTTAATGATACTGAAAGAGTATAATATAATAAAAAAAAGTAAAAGTTCTACTAATTTAATTAATATATTATAAATATATATAAATTTATTAACACCATCTAAATTTTCTGTAGATTTAGCTAATTCTCTAAAATTATTTTGATTGTCTGAATTTAATGATTTATTATTACCCGGGAAGCCTAGTTCTTGCGTTCTGAAAAAAACACCATATTAATCAAATGTCGAATTATTTTTCGATTTTCATTATGATTTATAGAAAGGCGTTCAGCTGTATTTCCGAATAATTTAAATTTTAAAGCGCAAGGGGTTTGTTCTTTTGATATTTTATGTTTTATTAAGGCACGATGTACTTCTTTAAGATTATTATATCACTGAAATAAATTGATTTAGTATTTCCGAAATTAATATGCAATACCAACAAAATAATTTATTACGGCTATTACTTCCCGCTAACCAAATATGTTTGTCTTTTTCATAATAAAGCTGAATAGGTTTCAACTGTATACAAGCTCATTCATTACGGGATGTTTCGATAATTATTTTTGGAAAGAAAATATCTACTTTTTAATAAAGATAATTTTCCCTTTATAATTTATAGTTTCTAGTACCACCCGGCCGACCCTGCCGCCCTTGACTGTTGGGCACCTATTTATAAATTATTAATCATTTCAGGAAATCGACTTATTGGACCATTTTTGTTTGACTATAACCTAAACGGGCAGAGGTACCTAGAGCTTTTGCGAAACCAGGTTGTACCAGCCTTACGAGTTATTCTAACGAAAGATGAATTAAGAAGAACTTGGTTTCAACAAGACGGATGTCCGGCTTACAATACCATTCAAGTCAGGAACTTCTTAAGAGAGCAGTTTGACGAAAGAATAATTTCTTTAAATGGTCCAATATCTTGGCCTCCTAGATCCCCTGACCTGTCGCCCTTGGATTTCTACCTCTGGGGTCACACGAAGAATGAAATCTATGAATTTGATCCCCCCGTGACCATAGAAATCCTGAGACAAAGAGTTCTGGACACATTTAGAAATATTAACCTAAATACACTTACCAGGGTTGTACGAAAAACAGTCACCAATTGTCAAAAATGTCTCGATGCAAATGGATGTCATTTTGCAGATTTGTGAATTAATGTTACCAACTTACAAAGTAGTTAAAGCTCATTTAGATTTTTTAAATCGTTATTTACGTTCATGTTGTTCAATGCGTTCAATACATTACTTACTTATTAATATAATCTTGTGACAAATAAATCATGGCCTCCTTTAAAAACATTGAAACCTAATTTACGAAGTGTGATATTTTGACGACACTAAAATCTTTAATGCACTTGTGAGATATCACTAGACTGGAAATTTTAGGCTCTTTTCAAAAATCGAAAAATCCAATATGGCGGTCTTAAGAAAAATAAAAGTTGAGGCGGGTTGCGGGTTAACAAAAAACAATGAAGACGTGTCGAATACGCCATCTTATTTGTCTTAGAAATGTGTCCGAATAATGTCACATTTTGACAGCTGTCAAGTTTACCGTTCTGGATATACTGGCGAAAAACGAAATCCGTCATTTTCGGTTTTTCGCAGATATTTCCCAAACTTATTGATCGATCGTAAATCTGAAGCCAGATATCGAATGCAATAAGTTTCCTCTAAAACTTTCCCCATTTACCCTTTGCTGTAAGTATAATAGGAGCCGAGATCCCTATATAGAGAAGCGAATCTGGGACACACTGTATATAAATTGAAAACATAAATTAACAAGTAAAAAATGTTCACCTAAAAAGTCGCTAAAAATACTCAAACGGTCAAATCTAACATAGAGGTTAAATAATATATATTCATGTATATAAATAGTTAAGACAACGAAAAAAAAACAAAAACAGTCAGATGGTTGCAGTGGAAGCTTCCTGTAAATATTCATTTTAAGTTTAGTTTTAAACACATCGATTTTTAATTCCGTATACGTATGTGGCAAAGCATTGTAAAGTTTAGCATATACTGAATGTTTCCGTCTTAAATTGGCAGCTATTATTAGATTAGCGGAACGTGCCTGATAATTATGATTTCTTAGAATGTGTGCGAAACATTCTTTCTCCTATGTATGTCGCAAACCTGGCAAAATATAAATAAAGAGGGAAGTGTTATTATATTGGAGGCAATAAAGAGAAGTTTGCAATGTTCATTTGGGCCGACACTACATAAAACCCTAACTGCGTGCTTCTGAAATCTAAAGACCCTAATTACTCCAGAAAAACATCCCCACAATGTTACTCCATACGCCAGTCGAGACTGGAACAAGGCATAGGCTGCCCTCAAAGCAGTTGTTGACAATTTATTTTTAAGCTGTCTTAATAGAAACACTATACTATACACTTGATAGTTGTCCACAAAGCATATCTACATGACTGGACCAAGACAATGAACCATCAGGCATAATACCTAGCATTTTGACTGGTTGACGATCATCCGAACCTGGAGAACTTGAAAATGTCAACGTCTGTGACTGAACCAGGTATTACCTACCACCATAGCACCCCTAATCGTCCGCATAGAGAACAATAAGTTGGATGCACATAACTGAAAAAGTCGTTAATATAAATAACAAATAAGCAAACAAGGAAACTTTACGAGTTTCAAGGAGCTTTTGGAGCATCAGTCACTATTTTGTTATCAGTTTCGCCTTGTCTTATTATAGATTATATTTCTAGAATGTTTGTCATTACTTAAAAGTATAGAATAAAAAAAAATAAAGAGATAGCTTTCATGTGGTGTGCGCTTTTTGATCGTTTTATGTAGTGCTGGCCTTAGAGTAATTATTACTGTAAGGTGCTGACTATCTTTCATTAATATGTAATTCATTTCCAGATGGATCAGCCATTGCGAGGTTCACCACCTCAGGGTCAACCAAAAACGTTTTTATATTACCTTTTGGAAGTCCTCAGAAATATAACGGTGGAACCGAGTTTGGTATTTTATATGATGGCTTTTATGATCACTACAGTAGTGGAACAGTCTTTTTTTGTTTACAAAGCTTGTTCTGTCAACCATGGCTACAATGACACAATATGTTTACATATAAATGACAAAGAGTATGAGAATATTACTAAAGAAGTTCAGGTAAGTCATTAGTCTGAAATCTCCAATGTTATTATTATGTTTACTAAGTAACCAGGGGCGTGCAGTCCATGGAAGCAAGGGAAGCAGTGCTTCCCCAAAAAAAACACATAACATCTTCTAAAATGTAATTTTTGAAATAGTAAACCATTAATTTAGTTTATATTAAAAATGCTAAAATATCATCTTAATTATCAAACCCATAATAAATGCGGCTTTGACTCCGACTGAGCGACAATAGAAAATGGAATAGAACCAATGCGGGCCGCTAGCTTCTCTGCAGCCAAGTCCTGTATGCTTGATTTCCTGTGAATCGAGCCAGAGGTTATTGAACTTTCCACCGGCTGTTTGCAATTTTTGCATTTCAATCGCGTGCTTTAAGTGGGGGCGGAAGCTATCGTTGGAGTAGGTTCTTTGTTTGAACAGCTATCCGTGTGTTGTGTGATACGTACGTTGAGTCGTGCATGGTGCGATATGGAAGACAATAATACGGACGTGGATATGCAAATGCCGTCAACTTCGGTTGTCGGTAATAACGTTGAAAATGTTGGAGAATTTAGTAAGAAGAGTGTGTGTGAATGTGTGGTGTGTGTCTTAATAATAAAGGGATTTTCAACATTAAACTTCGCTGATAAGCTTCAAATAATTTCCAAAGGAAGGGCAAAACCGCCTATGAAAAATTTAACCACAAAAATGAAAAACTGTATTAGACATTTTTATCCGGAAAAACGATACGAACAATTTAAATGGCTAACAGGGTGTGAAAATATAAGTAAATTATTTTGTTGGCCATGTTTATTTTTTGAAAATGAAAAAGGTCTCTGGAATAAAACTGGTTTTTCCGATTTAAACAATTTCCATAAAGCTGTAAAAAGACACATTATGTCCAAAGCGCATTTACAGGCCTTCATAAAAGAAAAAGTCTTCGGCAAAACCAGAACTGAACACGCCCTTAATTTGCAAATTTGTCAATGACGTCATCATAAAAACGTCGATGCTTCGACATATATTGGAGAAGTTTATTCTCAATGGACAACAGCGATGTATCCGAAAGTCTCTCCTGCCCCGTTGAATTTCTCACGAAATTTCTTATTCGTTTAAGTGTTGAAAAATTGCGTTCTACTGATGAACTTGTGGCAGGTATTATCAATACTAATTCACACAATTTCGACACTTCGGTGTAGGCATCTTCCAGCTCCTTGTCTTTTAAAAATTGCATTAGTTCCTTAGCGTTAATTTTTGCGCTAATGTCATCAGTTTCGTCAATCACTTTCAGTTCAGATCGCAGTAACACTCGGTCGAAGAACTAGCCATAATGAAGAAGAGGAGATTTAAACGCATCTTCTGGAAAAGTTTTTCCTTTAAATGCATCAAAATTGCAGAGCTCGAGGAATTTAAAGTAATTTAAACCGTTAAATCTATAGTTTATTTGTTGCTGAATTTGATGGATTATTTCATAAAAGAGGCGTCTGTATGATGTTTGAACATCTCCCACCTTGTCTGTTCGAAGACGCTTGGCTTGTGGCTCTACATTTAACGTCATCGTTTTCTCCCAAAATAGTTCAAAGTCATCTCTTTTTTGCAACATGGACTTAAAATCATCCACTTTTTTTAGGCAAAAAGCAATATCATTTGTTTTAGTTTGTAATATATTGAAAACGTTGTCCGAGAATTGAAATATTTCTGAAAATATGTTCAACAAATAATTAACTATTTATTGCTTCTGAGTCCCACGTTTCATTATTTTCTATTATATTCTGAAATAGTTCAATCAGTGATTCACGATTTTCAGATACTGTTAACACAAATGTTCCATTATAGTTTCACCTAGTAGGAGCTACTTTGGGCAATCGTTTGTGTACGTTTTGTTGACTTGAAAAAAAAAGCATCCATGCCACTTAAAGTAACGAAAAATACTTTACACTCTTTAATGTGATTGATGGACTGGGATAAAACTAAATTTAATTTATGAGCAAAACAATGGACAAACACAGCACTTGAGAAAGTTTCTCGAACTTTAGCTTGCAGACCCCCTAATTATCCTGCCATCACTGCAGCCCCATCATACCTTTGAGCAACTAAGTTTTTTCTATCCATTAATTTCTTTAGTAACTTTATAAACTACGGTATATAATGCATCTGCTGTACGATTTTCGGATACATTCTTAAAACCTAAAAATCACTCCTGAATACTTCCGTCGGTTTTAACGTAGCGTATTACTGTAGATAATTGGCTAAAATTAGTGATATCAGTTGTTTCGTCCAGAACAATAGCAATGAACCGCGCCTCGCCAATCTCCTGCTTAATTCTTTTTAGAATAATGGTTGCAACAGCGGAAATTAAATCATTCTGGATTCGATTCGACTTTCCGCGAAAAACGCTAGACTGCTCTAAATGATTTTTTAAGTAATCATCATATTTAGCCATTAAACTAAGTAAATCTTGAAAACTTCCTCTATTTGAAGAAACCCTTGTTTCGTCATGACCTCTCAATCCCGATTTGTGCTGTCCGAGAAAATAAACAACATCGATAAGTCTTCTTAATATTTGCCTATTTTTATCGACTAGTTCATTGTGTTGGCGGTGACTAATTTCCAACTGTTTATTAAGGGCGTGTTCAATTCTGGTTTTGCCGAAGACTTTTTCTTTTATGACGGCCTGTAGATGCGCTTTGGACATAATGTGTCTTTTTACAGCTTTATGGAAATTGTTTAAATCGGAAAAACCAGTTTTATTCCAGAGATCTTTTTCATTTTCAAAAAGTAAACATGGCCAACAAAATAATTTACTTATATTTTCACACCCTGTTAGCCATTTAAATTGTTCGTATTATTTTTCCGGATAAAAATGTCTAATACAGTTTTTCATTTTTGTGGTCAAATTTTTCATAGGCGGTTTTGCCCTTTGGAAATTATTTGAAGCTTATCAGCGAAGTTTAATATTGAAAATCCCTTTATTATTAAGACACACACCACCCATTCACACACAGTCTTCTTACTAAATTCTCTAACACGCAACGTTATTACCGACAGCCGAAGTTGACGGTGCATATCCATATCCGTATTATTGTCTTCCATATCGCACCATGCACGACTCGACGTACGTATCACACAACACACGGATAGCCGTTCAAACAAAGAACCTACTCCAACGATATCTTCCGCCACCACTTAAAGCACGCGAATGAAATGTAAAAATTGCAAACAGCCGGTGGAAATTTCAATAACCTCTGGCTCGATTCACAGGAAATCAAGCATACAGGACATGGCTGCAGAGAAGCCATAGGCCCGTATAGGTTCTATTCGATATTCTATTGCGGAGTCAAGACCGCATTTATTATGGGCTTGATAATTAAGATAATATTTTAGCATTTTTAATATGAACTAAATTAATGGTTTCCTATTTCAAAAATTACATTTTAGAGGATTTTTTGTAATTTTTTTTTGGGAAGCACTGCTTTCCTTGCTTCCATGGACTGCACGCCCCTGTTACTTATATACATAGTCTGGTTAAATTCAAAATAATTTTGATCCAAACAGCTTGACAAGGCCTCTAAGCATGGGCGTCGTTTGGGGGGTGGAGGGCAAGGGGAGCAGATTATCGATTCGACTATTTTTACGTCACTGTTGCTGTTAGAAAATTGTTTTTTTTCAAAAGACTCATAAATTCGTTTAATAATAATAATAATACATTTATTGTTTTACCAATCATTTACATGAAATTAATACAGTCTTTGAAGAGTACTATTTTGGCAAACAATGGGCCTTGGTAAAGCAGACATCCAGGTACAGGACCTGAATACTGTCCAAGCCCTAATTTATATAAAACAATTACAAATATATGGCAATGTTTATATACGGTGTGATAAATATGTTTCTTTTTTAATTTTGATGCAGATATAATCTGAAATTTTCCAAATCTACTTCTGAAAAGGAAATGTAATGAAGAGAGGAGGGAGGACAAAGAAAAGGAAGAGAAAAAAACAATTGAGGGGGGGACATATAGTTCTATTTAGAGAGTCATGATGACCAATTCCAACTAAAATGCACTGTGAAATAAATCTTATCGCTAAAAAAAGTGAGCTCAATATAGTCTAACAAATGTAAAATACCATTGGCATCATTAAAGAAATAATTCTTTTTTTCGGAATATCTCCAAAAGAAGAAATCTTGTAACAAATATTCATATTTTGTCGAAAACACATTGGACATCAAAATATAAATTTTTACGGAAAAAAATTGGAGAGAGAGAGCAACTTTAGAAAACATATCGGCAGATCATTAATTTAATTCACAGACTAGATCAAAATCTAATATTTTCCTGTGATTGTCCAACTCAGTTTTTTTCGTCTGTCTTTAAATCGTATCTAGGTATTCCGCACAGCTTGAACCAGTTACTAACAAGTTTCAATGTGTATGTATTAATTTACTCTTCGTAAAACAGCATATTAATCAATTACTGACATTCTTTTTTAAACGATAGAGAAAATTCTGCCGGTATATTTTCCATAATTTGTAAAGAAGTTGAAGAAATAGCACAACTATCAGGTAATAAAATAAAGATGGCCAGGATCATTGGTCGACAAAACCAGCGCTCAAATATTTCAGCAACCTCAGCAGAACAATATTTTAGGCTGAACATGTTTATTCCATATTTAGACTTACTAAGTTTTCCTGGAGATCTACTAATTGTATTCAAGTTTAGGGACTTATTTTGAGTATTCATTGGTACACGTACTTCGCAGCAATGTGGAGTTTGTCAATTTTTATTTAAAAACATTCTAATGAATCTTAAAAAAACAGGTATATTTTAATCAATATCAATTATTTTTCCTATTGGCGATATCATCTTTCTGTCTCTTTTACTTCCAAGGTAAATACTCGTATATTTCTCCTATTACATTCTGATGAGATTCATACTAAGTAGATCATTACTCAAACAAGATCTTGACAATAGGTCATTATGGTTTTTCCCGATATATTCTTATAAAATCTAATAGCTATTGGACTATTAAATTTAATAACTGGAATAGATAATTAGTAAATATACCTATGTTTATTCCGTCTTTAAAGATACTTGTCTACTTGATTTTTAAAAAAGATATTTTATTATTTATTTATTCAAAGAAATTGGTAATTCAACAGGCAATCGCAGCTGCCATATAACGGGATAAAACAAAGTAATTTTCCTAATTTCGGAGAAGCAAACTAGTCTCTACTAAAAGGGTAAAATAACTGCTAATAAACTTAAGTACAAGGTATCCCACATTCGTTGGGCTAAATTAGGATACAGTTGCGCAATTTGGTGCTCACGAAAATGCCGCCTTAGAAGTTTGGGAATTCCGAACACTTCCGAAAATATTTTGAAAAAACCGAATATTAGCGATTTCGTTTTTATTTTTTTCTCACTCTATTTGAATAGATATAGCAAAATAAATTTCAGATCCTTGTTTTCACTTTTTCTGGTTTACAAGAGGGTGTTACCAGATTTCCAATCCAACGTTTCGTCTTTGATAAATAAATAATAAATAATAAATAAATGCTTTATTGTCAAAAAAAATTTTACAATTTTGTGGACAAAGCTGTTGTAAAAAAATAGTTTACAAACATCAAAATTAGCAAACAAAACAAGACAAAAACACATCATAAATATTATAGAAAAATAATATTTAAATCAGGAATTTAGAATATTAATATTATAGAATCCTAAAAGAAGTACATTAGAAATGTACTTTGTCAGTCGTACCATGTTATAAACATTTTCATAAATATAATGTAAAAAATAAAAAAGCAAAGTAAAAAATAAAAAAGTACGAAACAATTAAAAAAATACATATACAAAGTTCGGTAAAAATGGTTGGTAATGGCAACTATCACACTAGGGGTTCATAAGGATAAAATTATGTGTTGTAAAACTCGTTCACGGTGTAGAAGGCTTTTTCCAGTAAGAATTATTTCAAAGCCTTGCGAAATGAAGTCAGAGATATTATGGATTTGATGTTAAATGGCAGGTGATTATGCATTTTTTTTGCATTGTAGATTACTGATCTTTTAATTAACTCTGAGTGTGGGGTTGGAAGATAGAGATCGTGCTCAGTATTTCTGAGAGGGTAGTTGTGAGAAGGTCTCTCTAATAGAGCAGGTACGTGCTTACGAATTAAGCAAACCGATTCCAAAATGAATAAGCAAGGAAGGGTTAGTATTTTATATCTTTTTCGGCAGTGAGTTCTACTGTTAAGTCTCAGTAGGTAACGAACAGCTCTTTTTTGTAGTATAAAAATTCGATCAAATTGAGTCGTACCCCAGAATGGAATAGCATATCTGAGGTGCGACTCAACAAGAGCAAAATAAACAGTTCTAGAGGTAGAAAAGCTAAGCTCCTCGGAAACAGATCTTAACGCAAAGCAAGCAGAACCTAACTTCCTTGATAAAGCGTCGATATGTGGATCCCATTTTAAAGAATCATCTACAAGAAGCCCTAGAAATTTTACAGAGTTTACGACATCAATAGTGGTGCCATTAAGGTCAAAGGGTTGCAGCGTGTTTTTATAAGACAAGACTTTCGTTTTAGAGATGTTCAAACATAGGAGATTAGAATCGCACCAGGATTTAATGGTGATTAGGTCATTAGATACAATCCTATGTAGGTCCGTGTGGCTCCACGTAAAGCTGGTATCGTCCGCAAAGAGACATATTTTTCCACTAATGTTTAAATTAGCCATGTCGTTTATGAACAGAAGAAACAAGATAGGGCCTAGTACCGAGCCTTGAGGCACTCCATATTCCATTGGCCTACAAGAAGACATCCTGTTGTCAACTTTCACAACTTGATTTCTGTTGCTAAGATATGACTTAAACCAATTGAGAGGAGCCCCTCTAAATCCATAGTACTGCAGTTTGTTAGTTAATATATTATGATTCACACAATCGAAAACTTTGGAAAAATCACAGAAAATTGTTGCCGTAGCGTGATGGTTGTTTAGGCTGGAGTAAACTCTATTAAGAAGGGAAAACATGGCATCGCTTGTGCATTTGTTACTTAGAAATCCAAATTGATGTTTTGTAAGTATTTCACATCTAGACAGAAATGATAAAAGCTTTTTTTTAACCAGTCTTTCGATGATCTTAGATAGCGTAGGGAGAAGTGCATTTGAGCGATAGTTCGAAGCTTCTTCTGAAACACCTCCTGACACACCATTTTCAATTTAATTTTTTTAAATACGCCCCTATTTTATTGCTATTCGCTTACATAGTTATTTAGGAACACATATACAGTGTGGTAAAAAAATATGGACTACCCCTAATAATTTGGTAGTCTGTAGGTTTTATGGAAAATGCTCGAACACGTTAATTTAGTTTCTTAGTTTCAATGACATTCAAAATGTCGTCCGTTCAATTGTGCGTGGAAAAAAGTATCGACTACCCCTAATAATTTGGTAGTCTTCAGGTTTTTAGTTTCCCACATTCTGATAAAATTTATGTTTTTTTATTGACATCTGTCAAAAATATGACTTAGGTCAAATATTGTTATAATAAAGTAAAATGTATGAGTATATGTAAACAACGTGTGCTGTAGTTACACACAGACAAATAATGAACAAATTATTGAATTATTTTAGTTTGTGAGGGCTATTTGTCAGTTTGTCACTTTCCAAAAAAATTAGGGATTTCTCCTGCGTTCAATAAGAAATTATATTTGCCTGCTAGAATATGAAGCTTCAAATTTGCATAGGCTGAAATAATTGGATTAAAATAAAAAAAGTTATAACTCTAAATTAAATTTGATATTTCAAAACACTGAAAACTATTAGATTATTATGAGTATGACAAGAGAGATTTAAATAAACTGCAAGTGATGAACTAATAGAATGTCTATTATTAATCAATGCCAAAATTATTGTTGATTAAAGAAAGAAACAGGAATGCTATAACACATAGACTAAAAAAGAATTATCTTTGATTAAAACTCAATATGGAAAATATGAGTAAATTATTGTGAATTGTTTTATAGTTAGCTGAACATCACATACATTTCTAGGAAGAACTGCAAATTTAAATTTACCTCTGCAATTACAACACTATCACATGGGTACCCAATATTTAGGTACTTAACATAAAATGTTACTTAAATTACAAAAAACATAATTCGTGATTGAAGGATTTATTTTTTATTAAACCAATAATGACGCTCAGTGAAAAAGACCGTATTGAAATTCTTATGATGGTTGGTACGTGAACTTTTCAATCAAATTCATCCAGACCGAACGCCAAACTAAAAAACTAAATTACGCAATCCACCGTTTGCAAGATTTTAAGAAAATATGAAGATCATGGCCATGTTAAAAATTTACCTAAAAGTGGAAGTGAAAATATTCAGCTCGACGTCCTATTGGCCGTTGAAGGAAATCCGCTTAGTATCAGTCGGCAACTAGCACTTGATATGGGAATAAGTCATAAGTCTGTGCAAACAATTTGGCACAAAGAAAAATACCACCCGTACAAAGTTTTGTTGGTACACGAATTAAGGGAGGATGATTTCGACCGAAGACTGCAATTCTTTGAGATTATGCAACCAATTTGTAATCAAAATGTAAATTTTGCCACAAATATTTTATTCTCAGATGAAGCAACTTTTTACCTCATCGGTACTGTAAACAGACAAAATTGTCGATATCCACATTAAATCCAAGAAGCTCACTGTCAATCACCTCAGAAACTTAATGTATGGGCCGGCATATTGAAACATAGAGTGTTAGGGCCATTTTTCTTTGAATAAAATCTTACTGGTAAAGCCTACTTGAATTTTTTGCAGTTTGAACTTTTGCCAGCTTTAGTCGCTCTTTATCCTGATCACAATAATCCCGATATTCCTAGCCCAGAAATTTGGTTTCAACTAGCAATTCACTATGCAAGAGAAGTTAGGGAATATCTCGATGTGATGTTTCCAGGAAACTGGATTGGCCGACGGGGTGCCATTGAATACCCAGCTAGGTCAGCCGATATGACCCCATTAGACTTATTTTTGTGGGGTTATTTAAAATCTAAAGTTTTTTTCAATAGGTAGACCAAGAGATACTGATGAATTAAAGTACCGCATAAGAACGGAAATACGAAACATTATACCGGAAATGATACAAAATGTTCAAGAAGACTAGACTTGGCCACTGTCAAGTTGTCAACGGTCGCAACCTTTCAGCAGATTTATTCGTTTAATGGGAGTCATTTTAAGGTAGGTAATTATCATAATTGAGCAAGCGCCATTTTTAAACGGCACGAACGAATTGAACTAAAATCTAGGATCATACTGAGTGAAACCAGAGCTTTCAAATGATATAGCACACATGCCATATGTTGCAATTAAAAAAAATGTCGATTACGTCATATTTCTGACAGATGTCAGTTAAAAACAAACTGATAATTTTTATCAGAATGTGGGAAACTAAAAAACTAAATTATCGTGTTCGAACATTTTCCATAAAACCTGAAGACTACCAAATTATTAGGGGTAGTCCATACTTTTTTCGACGCCCAATCGAACGGTCGCCATTTTGTAATGGCACAACAGAATCGCACTAAAATCTAGGAACCTACTGAGTGAAACAAGAGCTTTTAAATGATGTTTCACATGCCATATGTTACCATTTAAAAAAAAATGTCGATCACGTCATATTTTTCACAGATGTCAATAAAAAAACATATAAATGTTATCAGAATGTGACAAACTAAAATACCAAATTATCGTGTTGGAGCATTTTCCGTAAAACCTACAGAATATCAAATTATTAGGGGTAGTCCATACTTTTTTCCACACTGTATAGTGTCTTTCTAAATATTTTTTTGTGCACCATTTTGTTTCATCATATTTGATTCCTACTAATATTTTACCAGTTTTTACTTATAACACATTTGATTTTTGGACATAATTTAAAATAAATTCAATAAGTAATTTTTACATTGACACACATCGAGCTTTTGTAACGTCATGTTGAATTCGTACCAGTTTAACCCTATTCACAATTAATTTTTCTGCAAAATTTAAAGTCAGTTTTTTCCACCAGTTTATATCTATATCACGCTTAATGCTTGCACAAAATTTAAAATTAATCTAATAAGTAGTTTTTCAGGCTGATTTTTTAAATATTTTATTAGGCCGCCATTTGGTTTTGCTATCTTATATTCATAACAAAATGTTAACAGTTCATACTATGTAACATTAAATTTTGTGCAAAATTTGAAGCAAATTGGATAATTACGTTTTTTTAATAATAATTTTGTTAACGTTTCACTAAGCCGCCAACTTGTTCTGGAATATTGGATTTTTACCAAAATATTACCAGGTCATCCCCATATGAACCTTAATTTCTGCTAAAATTTGAAGTCAATCTGGGGAGTAGCTTTTAAGCTATGTCGCGAACGGACAGACAGACAGACAAACCGACAGACGACATCTAGGGATGCTGAAACATGAAGATATGTAAAATCTAAGAGGATGATTTTTTTCTGATTACTTTTTTTTTATTTGACTGCCATTTTGTTCTGCCATCTTGAATTAGTATTACAGTTTAGCTCATCTCTATATTACAATTAGTTATGGCACATAATTTGAAATCAGTTCATTAAGTAGTGTTTTCAGGCTGAATTTTTAGCCGTCCTTTTGTTCCACCATCTTGAATTCATACCAAAATTTTACCAGTTGATAATACTTTATTTTTGTGCAAAATTTGAGATAAATTGGATAAGTACTTTTTTAGTAATAATTTTTTTAACATCTCACTAGGCCGCCATTTTGTTTTGCCGTATTAGATTTTTACCAAAATATTACTAGGCCATCCTAATTTTTGACCAAAATTTGAAGCCAATCGGTTTAGTAGTTTTTTAGCTATGCCGCGAACAGACAGACCGACGGATTCGAGAAAACATGTTTTTCGGCATCTAAGGACCCTGAAATGTAAATATTTGAGAAAATCTCGGAGGGTGATTTTTTTCAGGATTACAATACTTCACTTTTACGAAAGACGTAAAAAAGGCGTGTAATAAGCTTTAAATCAATAAGTTCATTAAAAGTTTGATTCATTCAAAGGATTTATTTCAAATAAAAAGATATTTAAATACTCTAAAAGAGTTTAAATACCCTAAAAGTATTTAAATACACTAAAAGTATTTAAATACTTTTATAAAAGTATTTTACCACCGATAGTATTTAAATACTCAGAGTATTTATTAGTTAAATACTTACCTTCAGAGAAAAGTATTTACTATTTAAATACTTTTGATTTTGCGTAGGTATTTAGTATTTAGATCCTTTCAAAAAAGATTTTCCCCAGCTCTGATCTTTTATACCTAAAATAAGCCCAATGAATCACATCCGGATTTATCAGTATTCCATTCTGAAACACTCTGTATATGATATATGAGCCAATGAATGTAACCTTCTAAAACAACGTTCATTCAAATATTAACGATTATTTCACATTTTATCAAATGCAAATAGATTCTTGCTATTTTCTTAGTATTACAACTATCATTCGTGCATATAATAAAGTATAGTTAAGAAAAAAATATTTGCTTTCGGTCTATATCTTGGGATTAATAAGAGATTTTGCAACTTAATGTATAGGATTAAATAATATTTTGTTTGTATTAACATCATGCAATTAGTGTATGCTTTGTTTCACTTCTGGCTGGCTTATCGTAATATCTTAATGATTACACATTACTGCTTAATATATAGAACGACAGCTTTCTCCTGAAATTTGGAAATTTTCTACTCTCTTGTCAATCTTTAAATCTGGCTAAAATAAAGGCGATATAAAGAATTATAGATGTATTTCTTTACTTTCACACATACCAAAGAAGGATAGGAAAAGTTGTACGTGGGGCAAACTAACAGACGAATATAAGCAAGAGTGGAAGAGCATAAACTCAGCATCAGAAACAAACAAACAACCTCAGCTTTATTCCTACATCATCAGGAAACCGGGCATAAAATAAATTTCGATGGGTGTAGGGAGATTGCCAATATAGAACATTATAAGGCCAGAATAATCCGAGAAGCCATAGAAACTGAAAAACAATGTGATTTGAATAAAAGGGACGAATCATTAAAACTACCAACAGTATGAAAGACAATAATCGACAAATCTAAAATCGCAAAAACTCAAGTCCAATTAGCGCAACAACAACAGCACCATCCGGAAAACATAAATAACGACCAACTGCCGCGCAGATATAACCTTCGGCCCCGGGTGGGGGTATAAAAGGAAGCGTGGCAGTCACCAACACTTCAGTCTCTATTCGGACGCGAGAAAGAAAGGTTCGAAAATTCCAAATGTGATTTTGGCGAAACGTCAGCAAAACCGTTCTTTTCAGAACAACCGTAGTGAATGTGTGTACACCCGGAATAAAAACACATTATATTATATCTTATTCCGTATATATATATATATATATATATATATATATATATATATATATATATATATACAGAAAAAAAAGGGTACCTTGAAGCAAAGTCGCCAGTTCTCTTGAAAAATAATTTCTAAGAACAAGATAATTTCTTTTCGGGCAAGAATGTTTCTCTTAGCTCAAGAGATATGCTATTATTTCAAGAAAAGTGAGGGTGTTGATATAATTTTCATTTTCTCTTGAATAAATTAAATATTTTTTACCCAGAGGGATTTGCCTCTTCTTCCGAGAGAAATTTGGTCATAACATTTAAAAGCACTTGCCCAAACTCTTTTATCGTAAAGCAATCCGCGAAGGGCCCAATGGCCCAGAGGACCCACCATCCACTCGACTTCCCTCCTGGGAAGCCGCCTCTCGATGATAGGTACTACCGGTTTAACGGGCCTAGGGCCTAAATAAACCATAAGTCATTGCTATCTTAGGTGTGTCAGCTCGTACACATCCGGATGTGTGTACTCACATCGCACCTCTTCTATATTGTCGCGTCAATATAGGAGAGTGTCTGAAAAAACGAAGAGAGTGTGTGTGTTGTTAGTGTAACGGTGTGTGATCGTGGGGCCTACGGTGGTAGACCCGGTGTACCCGCCGCTCCTCCTGGGGGTTGTAGTCCACTAGCATCCTGAGTTCTTCGAATGGGTGTGCTGCTGCTCGCTCTATGCCTTTCGTGGCTTTCTTCCTGAGTGCTGTGCTGAAACCTGTGTTTTGCATTTTGTAGAAAAGTCCTTTGTGCCATACTCTGTCAAAAGCTCTGGCTACGTCTAGGAAGATCGTGCCAGTAGCTTCTTTCAAGTTGAAACCGCTGGTGACAGTTTCAACTATTCTCAGAGCCTGCAATTCTGTTGAGTGGCCGCTTCTGAAGCCGAATTGCTCCTTAGGGATTATATCTAGGGCGTCTGTTTCGTCTTTGAGCCTGATGTTCAGGACTCTTTCGACGATTTTACTGAGTGCGGGCAGCAGGCTTATCGGGCGGTAGTTCTGTGGGAAAGTTTGGTCTTTCCCAGGTTTACCAATCATCACTACTTCAGCATGTTTCCACCTGTTGGGGAAGTAATCGAGTCTCATGACTGCGTTCGTTATGCTGGTTAGTGCAGCAATTCCTTTTCTAGGAAGTTGCTTTATCATTTGATTGGTTATGCCATCTTTGCCTGGAGCTTTGCGCTTCTTCAGACATTTTATGACATTTTCGACCTCCTGCGGTGTAGCCGGGTGCTCCACTGTGGCAGGAGTTTCTGTGTTGTTTAGTCTTCTGCAGCCATTAATTATTTCTATTTCGTGTTGGTCATCTTCGAGCGGATGTTGGTTTAGCCGACACTCTCGTTCGAGAGTGTCTGCTAAGGCCTCTGCTTTCTCTTGGTCTGTATAAGCCATCCCTCCTGCCCCGTGCAGGGGAGGCATTGGTTTGTTTTCAGACCTTAGCCTTTTCTGCATCTGCCATGCAGTATTATCCTTAGTGTCTAATTCTCGTAGTTTATTGGACCACAATCTATCTCTGTGTACTCTTAGTGCATCCCTCAACCTAGTTGAGTGCCTGTTTAGGGCTATTCTATCCTGCTCGAGATGTCTCCTCCCGTAGGCACGTTTAAGCCTTCTATTCTCTCTTATGAGTAGTCTCAGCTCGCGAGGGAGGTCACTCCCCGGCTGGACGTGAGGAGTGTTCATAATTACTGTGCTTTCGTGAAAAGCTTCCAGTATTTTGTTCTCTAGAGTCTCTACTGCTCTTTCGAGTTCCTGAGGGTTATTAATGGCTGCTATTTCTATTTTTTCCTGGACTTTATCCTGATAATTCCTCCAGTTGGTCTGCTTCCTGATTGAGGTTTCTTGAGCCCTATTTTCTCTACCCAGTGTGAGTACTATCGGATTGTGATCCGATGTACCTTCCTCGAGGGTTTCTATGTCGAAGTCATGGACTATATTCTTTAGGATTGCTATATCTAGCACCTGAGGACGGCCAAGGTTTCTTGGTAGAAACGTTGGTCTGTCTGGTCCTATGACTATGCTCCCTTGGGCTTCCCAGAAGTCCAGGAGTCTTTGTCCATTTCTGTCCTGTGTGGTGCTGTTCCACTGTGGATGTTTGCAGTTCAGGTCACCTATAATGACCCGGGGGTTTCTGCCCCTTAGCAAGTCATCTACGTCTTCCTGTAGTAGGTCCCCTCTGGGGGGCCTATACGCAGAGGAGATTTTAATCTTCCCTCTGGTGGTGGACAGTTCAATGGATATGGCTTCTATTTCGACGTCTTCAATCCCAATGTATGCGTGCGGGATAGTCCTTTTTACAAGAATCGCTACCCCTCCGCCAATATTTCCGATTCTGTCATATCTATAGGTTTCATATCCGGGGATAGAGAACCTGTCTGCCCTGTTGATTCTGGTTTCCTGCAGTGCCAGAATATCAGGGGTCTGTTCAGAGATTAGATGCATTATCTCTATTTTTCGTGCTCTAATGCCGTTGACATTCCACGACATTATCTTTAGCGTATTTGGGATTGTGGGATTAATTCCTGCCATTTCTAGGTTTTAGGGCTGCCTCAATCATCTTCCTTGTCTCACTCATGATACTCTCTGCCATGTCCTTCATGGCTTTTTGGAAGATTTCCATAGTCATTGTCATTTCTTTGGGGGGACTGGCAGCTGCAGGCTGCCTGGCCCCCTCATTTTCTCTCCTCTTTTGAGGAGCGGCGGGTTTTTTGCTTGTGTTTGTGTGCGCGCTCTTTTTAGGGCATTTCGTGCATCCCTGGTAGGATGCTGGGTGTCCTGTTTCCCCGCACAGTACGCACTTCGCGTTTCTGGCCTCTTTGTCGATAGGCTGTGGACATGTCGCTGATCTGTGCCCCCCGGCACATTTGACACATCGCTCCTGGAATGTGCATTTCCATTGAGTGTGCCCGTATCGCTGACAGCGATAGCATTGTTGCGGCTCTTTGCTCTTTTTCTTGAGCTCCACTTTGACCGTGAGGTCGTGGAGTCTGTTTATCTCATATATGCGTTTTGGGTTTTAACCATGTATAGTGGTATTGCCCTTTTTGTTTTTCTACTCGTCATCGGAAATATTTCCGCGTCCGAGATCCCTTGCATTTTTAACTCTTCGTTTATTATTTCTGGAGGGACGTTGAGGGGTAGTCCTCTTAGGACTACATGCTCCCGTTTTTCTTCAGGGAGAGAGTACGTATAGTACCCTTTTTTCTCTTCGTCTAGATGTTTCGTTAACATCCTATAATCCTCTGCCGTCTTAGGAAAAATTTTAGTGGTGTTACCCACAATTTTAGCCTTCTCTAGGCATATATTTTTATCTTTTATTTTTCGGTTTACAAGGATCCAATCCTCTGCACCGTCAAGTACCACAGGTGGCACTTTTTTGGCCTTCTCGGCATAGGTTGGGAGGGCCGTGTCCATATCCTCAGTAGTGGCCTCGGTGGCCTCCGTAGCCTCCTGAGGAGTCTCATTTTCGGCGTCTAAATCACTTTCTGGTGATTTTAGCGCTCTTTTTTCTTTTTTTATCGCACTAGGGGGGAAGCTTGTTCCTCGGCCCTTTTTTCTTGAGCGTTTTTCATGGTTGTTATTTCAGCCCTGAGCAGCTCTAGTTGTTCCTCTAGGAGCTTGTTTTGTTTTTTGAGCCTTTTGAGCTCGGTCTTTGGCTCCTTGAGTGGGGGCTTGGGGTTTCTACTAGCCTTTGGCGTCTTCATTTTCGCGGCACTGGTTTACAGAAACTCACTGACACCCACGCACTGTCACTCACTTCTAATCTAATATTAGTATCTAGGAGGTATCAATGAGCCTATTCGCTATGGGTGTACCACAGCAGCGCGCAGCCTTCAATAAATTCAAAGATCCTGTCTACTTATATGAAAAAACGAAAAACTAGGATCAGAGAACCGACTCGCTTAGGGTATACCTAAACAGCGCTCAGCCTTCAGTAAGCTCTAAGATCCTAGAATCGTTACAAATGTTAATTCTACTTCTACTTTGCTTAAGGCTTAGAAAAAATAAAAGTCTAAAGCAATCCGCGAAGGGCCCAATGGCCCAGAGGACCCACCATCCACCCGACTTCCCTCCTGGGAAGCCGCCTCTCGATGATAGGTACTACCGGTTTAACGGGCCTAGGGCCTAAATAAACCATAAGTCATCGCTATCTTAGGTGTGTCAGCTCGTACACATCCGGATGTGTGTACTCACATCGCACCTCTTCTATATTGTCGCGTCAATATAGGAGAGTGTCTGAAAAAACGAAGAGAGTGTGTGTGTTGTTAGTGTAACGGTGTGTGATCGTGGGGCCTACGGTGGTAGACCCGGTGTACCCGCCGCTCCTCCTGGGGGTTGTAGTCCACTAGCATCCTGAGTTCTTCGAATGGGTGTGCTGCTGCTCGCTCTATGCCTTTCGTGGCTTTCTTCCTGAGTGCTGTGCTGAAACCTGTGTTTTGCATTTTGTAGAAAAGTCCTTTGTGCCATACTCTGTCAAAAGCTCTGGCTACGTCTAGGAAGATCGTGCCAGTAGCTTCTTTCAAGTTGAAACCGCTGGTGACAGTTTCAACTATTCTCAGAGCCTGCAATTCTGTTGAGTGGCCGCTTCTGAAGCCGAATTGCTCCTTAGGGATTATATCTAGGGCGTCTGTTTCGTCTTTGAGCCTGATGTTCAGGACTCTTTCGACGATTTTACTGAGTGCGGGCAGCAGGCTTATCGGGCGGTAGTTCTGTGGGAAAGTTTGGTCTTTCCCAGGTTTACCAATCATCACTACTTCAGCATGTTTCCACCTGTTGGGGAAGTAATCGAGTCTCATGACTGCGTTCGTTATGCTGGTTAGTGCAGCAATTCCTTTTCTAGGAAGTTGCTTTATCATTTGATTGGTTATGCCATCTTTGCCTGGAGCTTTGCGCTTCTTCAGACATTTTATGACATTTTCGACCTCCTGCGGTGTAGCCGGGTGCTCCACTGTGGCAGGAGTTTCTGTGTTGTTTAGTCTTCTGCAGCCATTAATTATTTCTATTTCGTGTTGGTCATCTTCGAGCGGATGTTGGTTTAGCCGACACTCTCGTTCGAGAGTGTCTGCTAAGGCCTCTGCTTTCTCTTGGTCTGTATAAGCCATCCCTCCTGCCCCGTGCAGGGGAGGCATTGGTTTGTTTTCAGACCTTAGCCTTTTCTGCATCTGCCATGCAGTATTATCCTTAGTGTCTAATTCTCGTAGTTTATTGGACCACAATCTATCTCTGTGTACTCTTAGTGCATCCCTCAACCTAGTTGAGTGCCTGTTTAGGGCTATTCTATCCTGCTCGAGATGTCTCCTCCCGTAGGCACGTTTAAGCCTTCTATTCTCTCTTATGAGTAGTCTCAGCTCGCGAGGGAGGTCACTCCCCGGCTGGACGTGAGGAGTGTTCATAATTACTGTGCTTTCGTGAAAAGCTTCCAGTATTTTGTTCTCTAGAGTCTCTACTGCTCTTTCGAGTTCCTGAGGGTTATTAATGGCTGCTATTTCTATTTTTTCCTGGACTTTATCCTGATAATTCCTCCAGTTGGTCTGCTTCCTGATTGAGGTTTCTTGAGCCCTATTTTCTCTACCCAGTGTGAGTACTATCGGATTGTGATCCGATGTACCTTCCTCGAGGGTTTCTATGTCGAAGTCATGGACTATATTCTTTAGGATTGCTATATCTAGCACCTGAGGACGGCCAAGGTTTCTTGGTAGAAACGTTGGTCTGTCTGGTCCTATGACTATGCTCCCTTGGGCTTCCGAGAAGTCCAGGAGTCTTTGTCCATTTCTGTCCTGTGTGGTGCTGTTCCACTGTGGATGTTTGCAGTTCAGGTCACCTATAATGACCCGGGGGTTTCTGCCCCTTAGCAAGTCATCTACGTCTTCCTGTAGTAGGTTCCCTCTGGGGGGCCTATACGCAGAGGAGAATTTAATCTTCCCTCTGGTGGTGGACAGTTCAATGGATATGGCTTCTATTTCGACGTCTTCAATCCCAATGTATGCGTGCGGGATAGTCCTTTTTACAAGAATCGCTACCCCTCCGCCAATGTTTCCAACTCTGTCGTATCTATAGGTTTCATATCCGGGGATAGAGAACCTGTCTGCCCTGTTGATTCTGGTTTCCTGCAGTGCCAGAATATCAGGGGTCTGTTCAGAGATTAGATGCATTATCTCTATTTTTCGTGCTCTAATGCCGTTGACATTCCACGACATTATCTTTAGCGTATTTGGGATTGTGGGATTAATTCCTGCCATTTCTAGGTTTTAGGGCTGCCTCAATCATCTTCCTTGTCTCACTCATGATACTCTCTGCCATGTCCTTCATGGCTTTTTGGAAGATTTCCATAGTCATTGTCATTTCTTTGGGGGGACTGGCAGCTGCAGGCTGCCTGGCCCCCTCATTTTCTCTCCTCTTTTGAGGAGCGGCGGGTTTTTTGCTTGTGTTTGTGTGCGCGCTCTTTTTAGGGCATTTCGTGCATCCCTGGTAGGATGCTGGGTGTCCTGTTTCCCCGCACAGTACGCACTTCGCGTTTCTGGCCTCTTTGTCGATAGGCTGTGGACATGTCGCTGATCTGTGCCCCCCGGCACATTTGACACATCGCTCCTGGAATGTGCATTTCCATTGAGTGTGCCCGTATCGCTGACAGCGATAGCATTGTTGCGGCTCTTTGCTCTTTTTCTTGAGCTCCACTTTGACCGTGAGGTCGTGGAGTCTGTTTATCTCATATATGCGTTTGTTTTGGGTTTTAACCATGTATAGTGGTATTGCCCTTTTTGTTTTTCTACTCGTCATCGGAAATATTTCCGCGTCCGAGATCCCTTGCATTTTTAACTCTTCGTTTATTATTTCTGGAGGGACGTTGAGGGGTAGTCCTCTTAGGACTACATGCTCCCGTTTTTCTTCAGGGAGAGAGTACGTATAGTACCCTTTTTTCTCTTCGTCTAGATGTTTCGTTAACATCCTATAATCCTCTGCCGTCTTAGGAAAAATTTTAGTGGTGTTACCCACAATTTTAGCCTTCTCTAGGCATATATTTTTATCTTTTATTTTTCGGTTTACAAGGATCCAATCCTCTGCACCGTCAAGTACCACAGGTGGCACTTTTTTGGCCTTCTCGGCATAGGTTGGGAGGGCCGTGTCCATATCCTCAGTAGTGGCCTCGGTGGCCTCCGTAGCCTCCTGAGGAGTCTCATTTTCGGCGTCTAAATCACTTTCTGGTGATTTTAGCGCTCTTTTTCTCTTTTTTATCGCACTAGGGGGGGAAGCTTGTTCCTCGGCCCTTTTTTCTTGAGCGTTTTTCATGGTTGTTATTTCAGCCCTGAGCAGCTCTAGTTGTTCCTCTAGGAGCTTGTTTTGTTTTTTGAGCCTTTTGAGCTCGGTCTTTGGCTCCTTGAGTGGGGGCTTGGGGTTTCTACTAGCCTTTGGCGTCTTCATTTTCGCGGCACTGGTTTACAGAAACTCACTGACACCCACGCACTGTCACTCACTTCTAATCTAATATTAGTATCTAGGAGGTATCAATGAGCCTATTCGCTATGGGTGTACCACAGCAGCGCGCAGCCTTCAATAAATTCAAAGATCCTGTCTACTTATATGAAAAAACGAAAAACTAGGATCAGAGAACCGACTCGCTTAGGGTATACCTAAATAGCGCTCAGCCTTCAGTAAGCTCTAAGATCCTAGAATCGTTACAAATGTTAATTTTACTTCTACTTTGCTTAAGGCTTAGAAAAAATAAAAGTCACTTACCAGTTGTGTGTAATAACAATAACTCGAAATCTCACAGATTTATTCACGTCGCACTTTCTCTATTTAGCTACACGTCTGCTCTGTGTCGATGCCAAGTCGAGAATGATGCGTAAAGCAATACCTTTATAATTGTTCTTAAATGCTTTTCGGTCGGTCAGATAAAAAATCGATGGGTGGGGAGAGGACGGACGGTTGGCCCTGCTTCGCTGTTGCTGAGATCAGTCTTGATTTATAGTACCGAAAATTTTTGTGTCATTTTTTGTATGGCAAAGCAAACATGGAAGTCAAAATCCTGTTAGGAAGGGGGCGACTTGAACATTTGTGCGAATCTTTTAAAGGTAAGTGAGTAATTTATTGTCATATCTGATTCGTATCTGCGAATTTGTAACCTAACGTTCTTCTTTTTTTATATAAGCAGGTGGATTTTGAGTTTTGAGTCAAAAATAAGTTAATCTAATGCACATTCTACTACAAAATGTTCGGCTAGTTTGTTTTTCCTTAAAGAATTAGACAAAAGAATACCTATATATATGTTATTAATAATTTTTTGTTTTGTTATAACATTGCGCAATAAAGAAAATAGCGTTTTAGCCTTCCTTTGCTATTGAATTACTCTTGAAATTCACGACTTACTTATTTCAAGATGGAGCGGTATTGATTCAATGCAGAAGGATTTGACTCAAAACCCATAGCTTTTAATACAAAGTTGTCATCTTGATTCAAAATCGCTGCTTTTGACACGGGATTTAATTTGAAACTATCACACTCTTTAACTATTGTCATAAAATCGACACTATTGTTTAAAGGTTTTTTTTTTAATATTGATTTTTAAAAAATTGCTACCATTTGTTTTTATTTATTTTTAACGGTTCTAGAGTGTGGTTTGTTAAAAAAGGACAAAATTTTCATATATATTTTTCAATAAAATTTATTCTCAATAATTGGTGCTTACAGAGATAATAGTTTTGATAGTATATTTGACTGTAGGTCAGACGCACCAGGGTATTCAAAAAAGAACAAAATAAATATTAAATACTTATTTTTAACCATAACTAATATGAAAAAATTTTACTTACTTTTTATTTAGCATTTTTACCATTTTAAAATTTTTAGTGTTTGAAATCTGTTTTTGTCGTATTTTTGACAAAAACTTTTACATATAAACTACGAATTGTTTATTATATTTTGAATAGTTCTAGAGTGTGGTATGATAAAAGAGGTCACATAGATTACACAGACAGTTTTATTCTCAATAAAAATTGGTGCTTACAAAGAAAATAGTTTTGAAAATATATTTAACTTTTGGTCAGATACACAGTATAAAAAAAAACAAAATAAGTATTTAATATCTCCTTAACCATAACTAACTAATATGAAAAAACTTTACTTACTTTTTATTTTTACCAATTTAAAATTGTTAGTTTTTGAAATCGGTCTTTGCCGTATTTTTTGAGCACCCTGTACACACAGTGTGACCCATTTAAAAGCTGAATACCCCTGTATCTCAGGAAATAATTACCATATTAATTTCTAATTTTGATATATGTATGTTTTTTTTTTTCATTTTTGATTTTGCTCATTAGCGTACGAGCCTAAGGGGAGGGGGAGGGGAGGTACGATTATATATTTTAAATTTCGAATCTTACTCAGCATCATCAAGAACCCTCCTATACCAAATATCAACAAAATATTTCATTGGGTTTGGGAAATACGAATAAAATAATATTTAAGTATTTTTTTGCAGAGCAAAAAATTGAAGAAACTGCCATCCTAAAGCAACTCAGAGAGAGTCAAATAAAACCAATAACCAGAAATATTGGGGACAAAATCCGACTAGAAGAAGGAAGAAGAAAAAAAAGTTATATTTTTAAGTTTCCACATCCCGAAAGTTTATTTTAATAAGTTTTCAATAAAATACATACAACACAGTTAAACTGTTCTTTTTTTCAACAAATATATTTTTTGTGCGCGTTTAAAACGCTATTATGTCAAAACGGAATTACTTTTCTATGTACCTTCTATTTTTCGAAGTATGTTCAGGGCTCTTCATACTATGAAATCAATTTATTGAAACGGGAATATGTTAAATCTTGTGAGTGCAATTAATTTAATGTTGCTTTGCATAAAATAAAGTAAAAGATATATACAAGATGAATTTCTAAGAGTTTTTTTAAATGTTTGCAGAAGTCATAACAGTAAGCAAAACTTTTAAATAATTCAAAAATAAGTACCGAACTGCTTTTCCTGTTAATTTACATTTCTGTCAAATATTTTAAACATTTCATTACTTTTAAAAATTCCATACACACTTAAAGAAAAGTATCAACTTATAGAAATCACCTTGTATATAACAAGGTTTTACATTAATTCAAGAGAGGGAGATCTTTTGTCAAAGTAATATCTTTCTTGGGCGAAGACGATAGTCTTGGTTGAAAATAACAAAGCTTTTTGAATAAGAGCTATTATTTGTCCTAAAAGAATTTCTTTTCTATTAAAGTATATATTCATTTGATTTAAGAAATAAATTATGTTTAATTAAGAACGATGGCCTTGATATTAGAAAATAAAATTTTAATACACGTGATTGTCATAGCTGTGGCTCGTTGTGTTGTATATTGTTGTCATTACGTTCTAGGGTAAGATTATTGTTTTTTGTCGTATTTTATTATTGTCGTGCCAACAATTTTTCATATAATTTTAGATTTGAAAATCTCCATATACATATATCATCAGACTATATATATATATATATATATATATATATATATATATATATATATATATATATATATATATATATATATATATATATATATATATATATATATATATATATATATATATATATATATATATATATATATATATATATATATATATATATATATATATATATATATATATATATATATATATATATATATATATATATATATATTATATATATTTCCCTAAATCTGGACGTTTTCCAACCTTGTTCCTATTCATAAAAAGGTTGATAAATCCGAAATAGCTAACTATAGAGATATTTCAATGATTTTCGCCATTCCAAAATTGTTCTAGGCTATTTTGACAAATGAAATATTTTCCACCTACCAAAATTACATTTCAGCGAACCAACAGAGCTTTTATTAGGGTCGCTCTACAGCGACCAATTTTGCCACATACCAAAACATGTGGAATTGCCAGTTTTGCGCTACAGGTAGTAATTTTCTTATCTTAAATGGAATGCTCCATTTATTTTCATTGCACTAAATTGGCCGTCTCAAATTTTGGTTTTATCCCAAATTTTCAAAATTGTATCTATACTAGTTGTTGTGATATGACAACATCGCATTTACAATAAAAAGTAGGGGAACCCTTAAATATCATCAAAATCGCTAGAGTTGAGTGATTACAAAATTCGGAGTTTGAGGGTTTTTGTGCATGTGGAATTGGAAAATTGTATCAGCACTGTTGCCAGATTTCCCAGTTTTGCGCTACAAGTAGTCATTTTTTCATCTTAAATTTATGTCCTATTTATTTTTATTGCACTAAATTGGCCGTCTCAAATTTAGTACTATCCCAATTTTTCAAAATTCTATCTGCACTGAGATATGGCAACACCGCATTTACAGTTAAAAGTACCGGAACGCCTAAATATCTTTTAAACTGCTAAAGTTGTGCTTACAAAATTCGAATGCCCCATTTATTTTTATTGAAATGAATGACTTCGCAAGTTATTTTTTATCAGGTGATATTGGCGGCTTTCCCTCACACTTTATCCAGGCTTGGGACTGGTCTAAGTTCCACCAGTGGTAAATACTATTTTTTAATTAAATGTTGAAAGTGCTTCCCATTATTTGCCAGATAGTACCCAAGTCGATCATAAAACTCTCGCAGTGTGTTGCTTAACATATTCGGTGTTACAAGTGCAACTTCGGGGCGGCTTCTTGTCTACACGATCCTTCAAATGACCCCACAAGAAGAAGTCCAGTGGAGTCATATCAGGGGATCGAGGTGGCCACCCTAATGCACCACGTCTTCCCATCAGCCTCCAATGGAATTGGTTATTTAGGAACTGCGTGGCTTCCCTTGAATAATGTGGTGAAGCACCATCATGTTGGTACCAGATTTCACCCATATTTCCAGTTTCTTGAACAGCAGAAGCTATATGTTTTCTGAGAAGCTCTAAATACATCTGTCCAGTTAATACACCTTCTATGAAACAAGGGCCCATAATATTGTTACCCAGTATCCCCGCCAATATATTAATTAATTCTTCCATCCAATGAGGATTATCTCTAGACCAAATTCGACAATTGTGCCTATTAACTTGGCTGTTCAAGCAAAAAGTAGCCTCGTCGCTGAATACAATTTTGTGTGCAAAATAAGGATCTTGGTTAATATTTGCCATTTGTTAGGATAGCGGTCATTAAACAAGTCACAAACTTCTTAGTATGTTCTGGTTTTATTTCCATATCCGCGAAAAATCAAAATATCAATACGTTGAGTCTCTGAACAATGAATGGCCGAAAAGGAATTTTAGATTGTAACTCTCAGCAACCCTTACAACTTTCGTATAATTTTTTTTTCTAATTCCCACAATAACCGAGCTATTGGACTTAAACGCACTGTTGGACTACCCTGTATATCATATATATAGTTTATTATACTGCAATTTTAGTATGATTTTTTAGGTAACGGTTTCTGACTTTCATTTATGGAACGATATAGCAGGTCATGCTGGACAGATTGTTCTAGCTTTCTTCATGGGCGCCTGGTCAGACAAACGTGGAAGAAAATTGCCACTTTTATTGGGTCTGACTGGTAAACTGTATTACTCCGTTATGATAGTGGTTAACTCTTTGAAACCTGACTGGCCGGTTGAATATATTGTTTACACTGCCACATTACCGATGAGCATAACAGGTAAATATACAGCGTGTTCAAAAAAAAATACAAATAGAAATTGTTGAATTATTTTCAAAAATATGTGTGTGCGAAATCATCATTTTTTTGTAAAAAAGTAAAAATGTTAATTTCGTAGTACAAAGCAGAAATTATTGATAATAAATTAATCAAAATATATCATTGAATAAATCAATCATAATTTTATTGAGAAACCGACAAAACATTGGATTTAATATGTCCTAAACTAAAGATATATGTACAGGGTGTCCCGTTTTCCTTGTTTTTATGGGGTATCTCTTTTATTAGTGAAGATGCTACTTTTTTATGAAACGAAAGATGACGCAAACAAAATTTTCAGAGCCGCCTTCGTCTTTAAGATACAGTGTGAAATTGAAAATATTGCATTTTTGGGCCCCACTCGTATTTCGGTTGTTGTTTATCGAAAAGGTAAAAACTGGCTCATACAGTTTTTCACGTAGAATCCAGTGGCGTAGTTTTTTATGTGAGCTGTCGTTTTTGAGATATAACATAAACTTATAATTTTGTAAATGGGACACCCCGTATATCTTTATTTTATGTTATTCAGTTCACAATAAGCTTCTCGAAAATATATAATAGTATATACTTTTCTATTCGAATCGCCCAGTAATTTGCATTGTTTTAGAGATAGGCTCAGTTTTTGGTAGTAGGCTGGGATTGCTTACAAAACAAATGAATTTTTCAGGCTTATTTTATTTATAGAAGCAATTTTTTTTTTAATTCCACAATAAATTATTACCTTGTATATCCTTGTTTTATACTATTTTACAAATGTTCAAATTTTAGCAATTTAATAATTCAATATTTATAATGTAAAATATAAGTAGATTTGTAATAACTATCATAGCATTATTTATCTTACATTGTTATAATTTTAACCTGTTTCCTTGAAGAAGGTTCAAATCGGACCGAAAACTAAGTTTTATAATAAAAAGAATTATTATCAACCTGTTTTTCGCTGCTAAACCCGTGAATCTATCAATCTTAAAAAATATTATTAACTGAATAAAATGAACATGTTAATAATTCTACCTCTTAAGAAATCATGGTTCTTGGGATTAGACCGTGTCAAATTGGAATTACTATCCGACGTTTCGCCTTCGATTGCATGAGTCATCTTCAGGGATCTTTACTCCACCAGATCTGAACACTGAATGAATGTAAATGGATTAAGAAAATTTCAAAGATATTTACCTAGTTTGTATGTGGGCGAGTCTATTCCACTGACGATCGGTCGAAGTGGTACGTTGTCCTTGTGTATCTTCGGAAGACCGTAGAACCTGGGAGTCTTGGAGCTGCTTGGTTTTAGTGATTTTTTCTGTGCTGGTGGTAGACTGGATGTGTTGATCAAATTGGTAATGCGTCTTTCTATCTACTTGTGGGATCTGCCTGCATAACCTTATAGGTGTTGTTGGAAAAACAGATTCTTTTATTAAAAATTCTGCACATTTCGTGGAAAAACTCAAGACTATCTAGTTGGCTCCCGAAGATAGTTTGGTCAGTTTCGATGTAGAATCACATTACACAAATGTTCCTGTCAACGACTCAATTTCCATTATATCGGACATACTGGATAATAATACTCTGGATAAGAACTTAATGGACCTAGTGGAAGCTTGTCTTACATCTACTTATTTCATTTTCAAGAAACTTTCTATAAAAACACTTCAGGGGATCTCCTCCTTGAGGCCTTTGAGGATATTGCTGGAACATCCGCTCCACTAAAACCGAAGCACTGGTTTAGATATGTTGATGATACTTTTGTTGTTAGGCCTCATGGACAGGGTAATCTCCTAATATTTCTGGACCACCTTAATCAGTAACATCATACTATCAAATTCACGATGGAAACTGAATCTAATGGAACAGTTCCCTTTCTAGATGTATGTGTTCAAAGGAAGAAAAATGGTACATTAGGACATTCTGTGTGTAGAAAATCGACGCATACAAATAGATACTTAAACGCAAATTCTCATCACCATCCAGCACAAAAGAAATCGGTTATTAACTCACTAGTATTCAGAGCTATTTCGATATCTGATCAATCTTTAACATTGGAAACATCGAAACTGACCGAAGCTCTTAGAGGGAATGGCTATTGCACTGAAGATATTACGCGTTCAATTAAAAAATATAGTAAACCAACTCCGCCAAAGGAGAATGATAAAGAGCCACCATTAGGTAGTGTTGTTCTTCCCTACATACATGGCACTACAGACAAAATAGGACGATTACTTCGGCGGTCCAACGTACGTACAATCTTCAATACACATAAAAATATTGGACAATGCTTGCGATCCCCGATAGATCTTGTACCTTTCCAAACAGAAGGAGTATATAAAATTCCTTGCTCTTGTGGAGAAGTGTGTGTGGGAGAAACAGGACGCTCTATATCAACTAAACTTAAGGAACATGAACGATGTATTAAAAAGAAACAAATTGTTCAATCTGCTGTAGCTGAACACCAGCATAACACTGGCCATTTCATAAATGTAAAGGAAACCAAGGTTCTAGCATCGGTTCCAGGTTTTTATAAACGAAAAGTTAGAGAATCTATTGAAATATTTAAACATAAAAAAAATTTCGATAGAGATACGGGTTACGGTCTACATCACAGGTGGATCTTAACACAGGGTCACAGTTCGGCGAGCACAAGTCGGGTATAAAAGCCCGCCTGAATCTCTTCGAGCTCATTCGGTGTTCAGATCTCGTGGAGTAAAGATTCCTGAAGATGCCTCATGCAATCGAAGGCAAAACGTCGGATAGTAATTCCAATGTGACACTAATCCCAAGAACCATGATTTCTTAATTGACCAAATAATACCTAATACCTCTAAACAGAAACTAACAACAACAAAAACTAATCCTACCACTAAAGATCACTAATATAAACAGAAAACTAAATCTATACCCTAAAGATATTGCTCGAAATGATGTCCATTTTGCCTTACACAAAGCCTACATAATTTCTGTATTCTTCTTTAGCTATTGAAAATACTAACCGGTCGTTGTTGCATTTCATTGAATGCCCTTCTTGTGGCGTTTATTAAATCGGCTAAGGTGTCATGTCTTGTTTTATATATTTGGTTTTCTAAAGAACCCCACAGGAAGTTATCCAAAACCGAGAGATCTGGCGATCTCGCCGGCCATCTTGCAGGACCATTGGCCCCTATCCATTTTCCAAGAACATTGTTTTCCGAATACTGCCTTATTCTACTGGAATTATGAGCAGGTGCTCCGTTCTGCTAGATATATGTCGCGTAAATAGGACAAAGGCAGATGAGTAATTCCGGTAAAATAGGTTCCAGTATTTGGAAATATCGATCTGTATTTAAGCTCCCCTGGTATATACGTTACATTATTTTTGAACCCAATATGAAACAAGAAATATTAAACCCAAACCTACCATGTCGTTCGCGAGGAAATACTTGATGATTGTTTTCTTGCGACCAGTATCTAGAATTATGCCTGTTTAATACTCCGGCGCTACTTATATATGCCTCATCGAACCATATTAAGAGTAATTAAGAGTCAAGATCATTATCGCATTTTTCTAGATATCAGTTACAGAAAATCGTACGACGCTGCGCGTCGACCGGATGTAAGTCTTGCACCAATCTGAATTTAAATGCTTCATAACCTTGTTTCCTTAAATTTTTTTGTACCCGGCTTTTTGGAACCCCAACATTCTGATGGATTTTTCTGCAAGAAATTGAAGGATCTACATCAATGGACGCCAGAACATTAACTACGTCTTCCTCGTTTTCCTTGTTATAGGTTTTGCTTCGCGGCTTATTGGAAGATCCGAAATCATCTAGATTTCTTTTCATTCTAAGAAATGTAATATCACAGGGTTGTCTTCGTTCTGAAAACCTATGTTTAAAACTCCAACAGCTTCATAAAAATGTATTTATTATAAAATACGACGAATGTTAAGCATATATAAATATATATATATATGTGCAAAGCAGAGCAACATGTCGTATTTTTCTTCATTAGAAAACGTTTGGCTTCTAGCCATTTTTTATTATAAAATTTAAAATAATTGTTGCGGTTATCTAATCTAGCTTCAAAACGAATCAGAGGTTTTTGACAAGTAATTTACTTAACATGACAACAATTTTCTTTTGTTTTGTTTAGACAATTCCAGCCTATCTCTAAAAAAATGCAAATTACTGGGCGATTCTAATATTATATATTTTCGAGAAGCTTATTTTGAACTGAATAATATAAAATAAAAACATACGGGGTGTCCCATTTAAAAAATTATAAGTTTGCGTTATATCTCAAAAACGATAGCTCACATAAAAAATCTGACTACTCTACTGGATTATATGTGAAAAACTGTATCAGACCCAGTTTTTACCTTTTCGATAGGTTAAACAACAACCGAAATACGAGGGTGATCCAAAAATGCCATATTTTCAATTTCACACTGTATCTGAAAAACGAAGGGGGCTATGAAAATTTTGTTTGGGTCATCTTTCTTTTCAGAAAAAATGTCGCGAAAATCGGTACCCTGTATCTTCACTAATAAGAGACGCCACACCCTGTCGTTTTCGATGATATTACGGGGTATCTCGCTTACGAGTAAAGATAGAGAGTTGTGGTTTTCGCAATACTTTGCTACTTTTTTGTGAAATGAAAGATGTTATAAACCAAATTTGCATAGCCCACTTCGTGTTTGAGATACAGGGCGAATTTGAAAATATTGCATTTTTTGTATTGTGATTGGATTTGTATAATTTTTTGATATTAAAGAAAGAGAGAACTGGATGTTACAGGTTATTTTAAAAATCGGATTATCGGTTATTTTTAATTTGAAATGCCCCTTCACTAATTTTCAGTTACTTTCTAGGTGCAGATGTTGCCATATTTGCAGCAGCATTTACTTATCTGGTTGACGTAAGCAGTAAGAAAAATAGAACAATGAGGGTTACCTTACTAGAAGTTTGTTATTTAGCAACTATGCCCATTGGTATAGCGTTAGGATCTGTGATATATAGGTACGTATGATAGACATTAAAAATAAAGTTCGATATGATCGCAGAATAGACATAAAAAACAAATATTTCATATGCTAAAAAAACCGTTTTAAGCAAATACGGCATTTCAAAAGTTGGTGATTCTTGGGTTTATTCTAAGAAAAAAACTTTATATGAACATATGTCCTAAACCTCGTAACTTTTGAGATACAGGGTGTTGGGATACCATTCTAGATACCTCCGTGAAATTTGGTACATTTTTTCTTATTTCTACCAGTACGCCCGTACGGGATTTGCATTGCATATTTTTCAAGAAAAAAATGGCACGCCACTGACATTTTTTGATTTGGATATAAAGCCTAGAGATTTTTAAATAAAAATTACCTCTTGCATTTTGCTCGTCAGATGTACAGGGTGGTCCACTTAAGATGCTCCTATACTTTATCTCAATAAATAAGACGCTGAGAAAAAAAGTTAAATACAAAAAGTATTTGAACCTAATTTAATTTTTTTTATAATATTTTTATGTATACAGGGTGCCAGGACAGTAACCAACTTTTTTCTTTTTAATGAAATGGTATGAATATTTTTAGAAATTCTAATTCTACGCTTGATTTTGAGTATTTTTTGTCATTACATAGCATACGAAATTTTGAGTAGTTTTTGAGAAAAATTAACTTTTTTTTTTTCGGAAAAACAGGTTTTTGGAAAACACTTGAGGACTAAAATTGTGAATTTTGGTTATGGATCCATGGGATCCGTTGGTTAATATTTAATACTTTGACCTATCAAGAGCGAAAATCCATTATACAGGGTGGTCAGAAATGACCATCAAAAAAAATGTTTTTGTAACTAAAAAAAACTTAATTTTTTTTAAATGAAACACCCTGTATTTAGTACTTTTATTGTGTTTAAGATTTAATTCTGCATCATTCCATATTTATAGTTTATATTCCAAAAATTAGTAGTTTAGAAGTTATGACCAATTTTCTATAATAATTCAGGTATTTTTGTTAAAAATCTTAACTAAACCTAAATAATATCCTATTCTAAGGCTTTTTTTAACATTATAATTACATTTAACATTAAATCAATAAGTAATGCAAGAAAGTAATTAATTACTTCTTACAAAACATTTTCGACATAACCCCCGTCTTTCAATAATAGCATTTCTAAACGCGTCTTAATTTTACAAGATATCCATGGAAAAACAACACTAGTAAAATTGTTGCCTGGACACCAATAAATACACAGTTTTTATTTGACATTTTGTTGCCTCTAACTCTTTTTAAAGGAAAAATGCTTTATACAGTGTCCAAGAGCGTTTAAATCTTCATGAATGTTACATAAGAAATAATAAGAGTCCAGCTTTAGCCCTGCGGGAGTATCGGTTGTTGTATCCTGCAAGACGGGTACCCACGAAACATATTTTTTCACGAATTGTTCGTGATCTTGAACGTGGAGTGGTAATCAATAAACAAAAACGGCGCCCAAAAATTGTCGTAACAGAAGAAAAGCTATTAGAAATTCTCCTGTATTTTGAAGAAAACAACGAAAATTTGCAAAGAGATGCATTCCGAGATCTACCGGGAATTAGTAAGACTAGTGTTAAAAGGACTTCAACTGATAATAACTACCATCCGTTCAAATTTTTACCAGTTCAGGAATTATCCCAACAGGACTTTTAAACAAGGCTTTTTTATTGTTCTCTCATGATGGTTATCATACATTTCTTAAATTTCTCGATTTGTTCGAATAAAGACCGAGTTCTTCCATAAACTAACTAATATATTTATCCTTATTTTTCAGTAAAGTAAACCAGTCATACACAATTATGTTTATCATCAACGCCAGTCTGCTTGGCGTTGCCATCTTGTATTCACTCATAATGCTAAAATGGCGGACTTCAGCTAATCAGAAACCTTTATCAGAAGCCAAGAATCTCTTTTTGGACTTCTTTGATTACAATCACGTGGTGGATACTGCTAAAACGTTATGTAAGAGGTAATACTTTTATCAAATTAACTTTGTACGCCATAGCGTAGAACCGATGAGTTCGTTGTATTTGATTGAGTTTTTGTTTTGAATTTTTTTGTGGTTTAATAAAAATCATCTAGACCAACTAAAAAATAAGATGATGTTTTTAAAAATCTAGTATTAATTTAAATGATTTGTTTATAAAATGGTATATTATATAAATGGTTCTTGGGATTAGACGCAAAATTGGAATTACTATCAGACGTTTCGCCTTCGATTGCACGAGTTATCTTCAGGTATCTTTACGCCACGAGATCTGAACACTGAATCAGCTCGAAGAGATTGAGGCGGGCTTTTATACCGGGCTTGTGCTCGCTGAACCGTGACTCTGCGTTAAGATCGGTTTCCACGTGTGATGTAGACCGTAACCCATATCTCTATTAAATTTTTTGTATGTTTAAAAATTTCAATATCTAATTTTTCGTTTATAAAATCCTGGAACCGATGCTCAAACCTTGATTTCCTTTACATTTATGGCCAGTGATATACTGGTGTTCAGCTACAGCAAATTGAACAATTTATTTATTTTTAATACATCGTTCATGTTCCTTAAGTGTAGTTGATATTGAACGACCTGTTTCTCCCACATACACTTCTCCACAACAGCGAGGGATTTTATATACTCCTGTTTGAAAAGGTACCATATATTTCGAGGAACGCAAGCATTGTCCAAACTTCTTATGTGTATAAAAGGTTGTACGTATGTTGGAACGCCAAAGTAATCGTCCTATTTTGTCTGTAGTGCCATGTATGTAGGGAAGAACAACACTAACTAACTGTGGCCCCTTGATCAGTCTCTTTTGGCGGAGTTGGATGACTATACTTTTTAATTGAACGCGTAATATATTCAGTGCTTTAGCCATTTCCCTTCGAGAGCTTCGGTCAGTTTCGATGTTTCCTATGTTAAAAAGTCTTCAAAATACAAGAGTTCTAACCACACTACACCACAACTTGTTACGTTCTGGACGCGCGTTTCGCTAACCAAGTTAGCATCATCAGCAGATGATATAAACTAAAGTAACTTATCCTAACCGAGACTATTTATAGGTAAATGTGGACACACTTGGTTGCACCCGACTGCACCGTTGTCAAGTAAACAATAGAGGGGACTATAGGGAATAGGCCCTCTGTCTTTATTTAGTGCTTTCTTACCACATTTAACTATTTCTATACTCTCAAATGCATCCAATAATCTATTATTAGATACATTTTTAATCAACTTAAGATTATTTATTCCTATTCGGTGATTGTTTTCCAAAGCATGTTGGGCAACGTTTGACTTTTCTGTTCTTCCGTATCTTAAATGTGCCATGTGTTCTTTAAAACGAATGTTTATGGAGCGTTTAGTTTGCCCAACATATTTTAGATCACAATCATTACAGCTAATTTCATAGATGCCACTCCGCTCCCTCAAGTCGACTTTGTCTTTGGGGTTTCCAAGGAGATTTTTTAAACTATTCTCCGTTTTGTAGGCTACTCTAAAACCTACGTTTTAGGCAATACAGTTTAGATAACTGATAAAAAATAAACTTCCCAAAATTCATAAACCTGGGAAGTCCATGAGACCTATTGTTTCAGCTGTTGGATCACCAACGTACAATATTTCAAAATGGTTAGTAGAAGAATTCGGCAAATTAAATATCTCGTATGATAACTTTGAGGTTACTAACTCGTTAGAATTCTTAGATAAAATTAAGAATGTTCACTTAAAAGAAGGGGAAATTTTAATATCTTTTGATGTAAGCTCATTGTTTCCTAGTGTACCCATACCACTAGCTTTAGAGTACCTAAAGGAACTACTTGAAATCAATAATTTGAAGAAAGAAATTATTGATGAGTATTTACTTCTCACAAAATTATGTATGAATCAAAATTTTTTTCAGTACAACAATAAATATTATAAACAACTAGAGGGAACTGCGATGGGCAATTGCTTATCTCCGTTCCTTGCAAATTTGTTTATGGGCAGATTAGAAACCCAATTCAAAAAAGAACTCAAGTATTTCCCAAGGGTGTGGTATAGATACGTAGACGATATATTTGCTATTTTTGATACTAAAACAGAAAATTTGGACACTTTCTTAGAAACATTAAACAATAAATATCCTTCCATTAATTTTACGTACGAAAAGGAGAACAATGGGCAATTACCTTTTCTCGACACGTTAGTTATTAGAAATAACGATAAATTAGAATTTGATATTTATAGGAAATTTACTAATACTGATAGATATATAACATCTGACTCATTTCATTGCCTTCAACACAAAATTCAGCATTCCATTTCTTAACTCACAGGTTAGTCAATTTTCCACTAAGTAAAGAACGTTTTAACAATGAAATGAATCGGATTAAAAATATAGCTAAAAGTAATGGATATAATGATAATTTTGTACATAAACTAGTAAATAGACATAAGCATAAGAAAATGTTAAAAGATGCCACTACTCTTCAAATACCTGAGGCTTCCAATAAATTCATAGTAATCCCATATGATCCCAGATATACGAGAGGTCTAGAAAAAGTATTTAAAAACGTAGGTTTTAGAGTAGCCTACAAAACGGAGAATAGTTTAAAAAATCTCCTTGGAAACCCCAAAGACAAAGTCGACTTGAGGGAGCGGAGTGGCATCTATGAAATTAGCTGTAATGATTGTGATCTAAATTATGTTGGGCAAACTAAACGCTCCATAAACATTCGTTTTAAAGAACACATGGCACATTTAAGATACGGAAGAACAGAAAAGTCAAGCGTTGCCCAACATGCTTTGGAAAACAATCACCGAATAGGAATAAATAATCTTAAGTTGATTAAAAATGTATCTAATAATAGATTATTGGATGCATTTGAGAGTATAGAAATAGTTAAATGTGGTAAGAAAGCACTAAATAAAGACAGAGGGCCTATTCCCTATAGTCCCCTCTATCGTTTACTTGACAACGGTGCAGTCGGGTGCAACCAAGTGTGACCACATTTACCTATAAATAGTCTCGGTTTGGATAAGTTACTTTAGTTTATATCATCTGCTGATGATGCTAACTTGGTTAGCGAAACGCGCGTCCAGAACGTAACAAGTTGTGGTGTAGTGTGGTTAGAACTCTTGTATTTTGATCTATCTTCCACCACAGGTTCCAGTGTTAGGACTTAAAAAGTCTTGATCAGAAATCGAAATAGCTCTAAATACTAGTGAGTTAATAACCGATTTATTTTGTGCTGGATGATGCTGGGAATTTGCATTTAAGTATCTATTTGTATGAGTCGGGTTTTCTATACACAGAATGTCCTAATGTACCATTTTCCTTCGAACACATACGTTTAGAAAGGGATTCGTTCCATTAGATTCACTTTTGATTGTGAACTTGATATTATGATGTTGATTAAAGTGGTCCAGAAACTACATATCTGAACCAGTGTTTTGGTTTTAGTGGAGCGGATGTTAGAGCAATATCTTCAAAGGCTTCTATAAAGATATTCGCTACCACAGGTTCATAAAGTTATCAACTTGTCATCGAAGCCGTTAGCCGAAGCAGAACATTTCCTCCTTTCCAAGGGCCAAAATTTTCCAGTAGCACAGAGTAGAATTCCCATAGAAGATATAGTATCCTCCGTTGAAGCCGCAATCAAAAGATTAACAGAGCAAGCCGATGAAGTCTAATATGAGACATCGAAAATCATTAAAAATTTAGAAGTAATTAGAAAATGGGTCGAATCTCTCCGCAGCCGAAAAGATAGCGATAAAGGTCTTAAATGAAGACGCAAACATTCTGGTCCTTCCAGCATATAAAGGCAACGCCTTAGTCGTCATGGACAGAACGGAATACGTGGAAAAGGTAACTCAACTTTTGGAGAACAACACCTATAAGTAGGTACGGTTATCGCGTTTAAGTAGTTTGTATTTGGGCTTGGATCATGGGTATAGAAAAACCCTTTTATTTGAAATATTGTTATTCTAAAAGCGACGTTTCGACACTTATTGTCTTTTTCAAGCTGAAAACATTAAATTATGACATGAATATAGGACAATTACACATTATATAGGACAAGCAAGTACAAAAGAATACCAAAAAACTAATATCACCTATCTTATGAAATGGTTGATATTTTGTTCAGTGAAGTAACAAACATATTAGAAGATCTATAATGAGGAATAAACGGGATATTTTTTTTTGTATTAGAATCAGTGTCGGTGGTCAAAAAATAAATATTGTATTCCTAAAAATATAATTGTCATTATTTTTTAGATAAATTAGGTAGCCAAATATGCGGATTGAAATTTAGACAGTATGGCAGCGGTGTCAGCTCTGAGGTTTGTCAAGCCGTAACAACACTAGTACCTAAACAAGGATGCACGGATAGTTCAACAGAGTGTTAAAACGGGCACGCATTCAACAGAAATTTCTTCCATTTATGTGATCCATATTACAATCGTCAAATATTTGTTATTGGGTGCCAATTAAGATGTTGCCGTTTCTTCCTTTTTGTCAGATATTTTCAGAAAAATCGCTATTTTCGCTAAACATCACGGGCATGGGATCTCCTCTATCACCTGTGGTAGCGAATATCTTTATGGAAGCCTTTGAGGGTATTGCTATAACATCCGCTCCACTAAAATCAAAACGATGGTTCAGATATGTAGATGATACTTTGTTGTTTGGCCTCACCCAAGTAGCACTTTTAGTCATGAATACGTCATTGGTATCACAAGTATTTTCATTGAAGTAACCGAAACTTGGTGTCGCCACGTTCTCTTAAAGCTGAGACTACGTCATTATCAAAATGGGGAACAATTTTAGGGTAATTATTTCGTGAAGAACATGTAACTGTGACTGTGACTATTACGTAGATAGTACGGAATTGTGTAGTTCCATTTAAGTAGCCGAACAGTAATAATTTACCCTATTCGTCACTTCTTTATTTCTGTCTTTATTTAATCCGTTTTAAAAATATGTGTGGTTTGTTTTAATACAAACAAAACAGTTATGTTTTGTGTAGAGCAGGGGTGCTCAAACGGTCAATCGCCAGTGCTTTTTGAGTAGATCTCGAGAAGAAAAAATTTTTTAATAAGTAGGTACTTAACTAAACTACAAAAATTTATTACGTAATAAAATAATACTCTGCTAGCGGCAAAAGGCGGCTTTATCAAAGGAACGCGCGGTACTTGTCAAAGAAAAGCCGCGTTTTTTATTCTTGCCGCTTTTCTAGAAATTTCGGGCGGCGCGTTTGACGGGAACATTCGAGACTTTCGTTCACTTCGATATAAATGTTGCGCCTGCAGGAGTTGGAGTCATTCTGAATTGCAACTTGAACGCAATACTACGTCGATACAAAGTTTATTATTAAATAGTACAAAATGAATGCAGCGAAGAAATCTAAAACGTATCATTTTAATAACGATTGGGAGGAAGAATTTTTTGTTTTGTATGGTGAAGGATAAGTGCATTTGTCTTATTTGTCGTGCGTCAGTTGCAATACCTAAGCGTGGTAACTTAAAGAGGCATCATAAAACGGTTTATAAAAACTATGAAAAGGATTTTCCGCCACAGAGTGAATTAAGAAAACGAAAAGTACGTGATTTGATATCTTGTTTGAAAAAAGAACAAAACACCAAGCGGGTGAGACTTTATTTGGAGATTTTAAAAATAAAACAGAAATCATGTCTGCTATTAGAGAACTTCAGTTATCTCATCCGACTGTCACAAGGCGTATTGAAGTCATGAGTCAGGACATGGCAGATAATCTAAAAAATGATATCATGGAATGCACATACTTTTCTTTACAGTTCGACGAATCCACCGATATGACAGACACTGCTCAGCTGTGTATTTTTATTCGGATGGTATTCATTGACATGTTGGTTAAGGAAGAATTTTTGACAATCATTTCTCTGAAGGGGAAGACCCGTGGCGAAGATATATATGACGTTTTCTTCAATTTTGTAAAATACAAGCTACCAATATATAAATTAGTGTGCGTTACAACCGATGGAGCACCAGCAATAACTGGAAACAAAAACGGTTTTGTGGCATTGTGTCGAGCTAATGAAGATTTCCCTTCATTTTTTCAATCCATTGCATTATACATCAACAAGTTTTGTTTTCAAAAGTTTTAAACACGAAGGAAATTATGGGCATTGCAACAAAAATTGTCCATCCGTGCACGTAGCTTGCAACGGCGGCTCTTTAAGTTGCAGTTGGAAGATAGGAAGTCAGCTGAACACACAGATTTAGTTCTTCACACGGACGTCAGGTGGTTGTGTCGCGGAAAATTCCTAGAAAGGTTTCAAGATTTATTGCCCGAAATAACAGTTTTTCTAGACGAAAGAGGTGATGAAACTCACATGTTGAAAAAAAAAATTGCTGACTGATTTGGCATTTTTGACTGACATCACAATGCACTTAAACACCATTAACTTGGAGCTTCAAGGTAAAGGAAAAAGTGTTATCGAGATGATTAGCAATCAAAAGTAAATTGCAACTTATGATAGATCAGCTAAAAAGAAAGGATCTGAAACATTTTCCGTCTTTGAGAGCAAGGATTCTTCAGTTGAATTATGATACGTATGAGGCTGAATTATCAAATATTTTGGGACAATTCGAAATGCGTTTTTGTGATTGTAGTAAATTGACAAATGTAGCATCATTTATGAGTTATTCTTTTTCATGTAAAAACATTGAGGAATTAGCTACTGAAATAGCAAGTTAGTTTAATATGGACTCATGTTCTGTTGAAAATGAGTTGGTGCAGATTATATCAGATATACATCTCAAAGCTACAGCATCTGACACAAATTTCTGGTGTTTTACATCTGAAGATAAATATCCGAATCTAAGGCAAATCGCCCTTCAACTGACAGCAATGTTTGGGTCAACTTACTTGTGCGAGTCTGCATTTTCTGAAATGAAGATAATTAAGTCAAAATATCGCAATCGACTAACTGACGATCATATGTCATCATGCTTGCGATTAGCACTCAGTGGTTACATACCATCTTATGAAAAGTATGCTGAGGACATGCAGTGCCACGCTTCAACATCCAAAGTCGCTCCTTAGTTAAGTTTAACACCATATGTAACTCTTTTATTTTGTAACAACCAATAAACTCGCAATTTTGAATAACTATGAGTTTTTTCATTGATATTGTAGAGAAGAACCTAACTAAACCTAACCCAAACCTTGACTAAAATAATGTATATTGTGCGGAAAGCTAATATCTATATATGCTACGGTACACCCTACCTAGGTAGGTAGGTAAGTAGGTAGGGTGTATGTACGACAACCCTGCATCACACATACTTGCAGCCTCTCAGAGTCGATCGTAAGTAGTCTAAAAATATTGAGGTAGATCGCCAGCAGTTCAATTTTGAGCACCCCTGGTGTAGAGAATACGTTATTGGTATTTGAGGTAAGATACAAGCGTTTCCCTTAGTTTTCTGGCTATACTAAGGACCTTAAATTAAAACGCAGGCAATTTCTCTGGTGAATATGCTGATGATACTTAAAATTCCTTAATGTTCGATATATTTTGGTCAAATATATTGGCCAATTTAAATCTCAAAAATGTAAGTTTGGACTTTGGTTTAAATAGTAATTATCGTTAAATATCTTATTATAAAAAGTGATTCTTTTTTAATGTAATGTTTAATTTGTATGTATTTTTAATCATTATACTCACAAGAACAAACATCGAAGCTAAATATTTATAGGGAGATAAAAAAAACAATGGGGTTCTATTGGACTTTTACCTTTAGGTTGGTTGCATTTCTTTACTGAGAAAATTACTTAACATCAAGTCTCGACTGCTCCCATACGCTTTTATGGTTTTGGATACTTTAAATACGCAACTGTCACTTATACCCAATTACACTGAAGTCTTGAACGCTAAGGTGGTACGAATAAAGTTATCTACAAAGTTCCCATTAAACCTATACTGTATATTATTACCAAGCGGTTACGATTTCCGAACATTCCGCTGGTTCTTTAAAATTTAATGCGTTGTGTCGTAGCATGCGGGGAGTTACGGTACTTGAGTCACTACCATAATTCTGCCATCTATCATAACCAGGGGCGTGCGATGAAATTTTAAGAAAGGTAAGCAATTTTTAGAAACTTACCTATTTGTAATGTAATTCGATTCTTCGATCATTTTTGCAAATTCGTCAATGACGTCATCATAAAAACGTCGATGCTCCGACATATTTTGGAGAAGTTTATTTTCAATGGACAACAGCGATGTATGCGAAAGTCTCTCCTGCCCCGTTGAATTTCTTACGAAATTTTTTATACGTTTTAAGTGTTGAAAAATTGCGTTCTACTGATGAACTTGTGGCAGGTATTGTCAATACTAATTCACACAATTTCGACACTTTGGTGTAGACATCTTCCAGCTCCTTGTCTTTTAAAAATTGCATTAGTTCCTTAGCGTTATTTTTTGCGCTAATGTCAACAGTTTCGTAAATCACTTTTAGTTCAGATCGCAGTAACACTCGGTCGAAGAATTGGCCACAATGAAGAAAAAGAGAATTAAACGCATCTTCTGGAAAAGTTTTTCCTTTAAATGCATCAAAATTGCAGAGCTCGAGGAATTTAAAATCATTTAAACCGTTAAATCTATAGTTTATTTGTTGCTGAATTTGATCGATTATTTCATAAAAGAGGCGTCTGTATGATGTTTGAACATCTCCGACCTTGTCTGTTCGAAAACGCTTGGCTTGTGGCTCTACATTTAACGTCATCGTTTTCTCCCAAAATAGGTCAAAGTCATCTCTTTTTTGGCTTAACATGGACTTAAAATCATCCACTTTTTTTAGGCAAAAAGCAATATCATTTGTTTTAGTTCGTAATATATTAAAAACATTGTCCGAGAATGGAAATATTTCTGAAAATATATGTTCAACAAATAATTAAAATTAAAATCTCGTTTCAAACAGTCCAAAAACCCCCTCGAACTATTTATTGCTTCTGAGTCCCACGTTTCATTATTTTCTATTATATTCTCAAATAGTTCAATCAGTGATTCACGATTTTCAGATACTGTTAACACAAGTTTTCCATTATAGTTCCACCTAGTAGAGCTACTTTGGGCAATCGTTTTTGGACAATGGAGTTCAAAGCTTGTGTACGTTTTATTGACTTGGAAAAAAAGCAGCCATGCCACTTAAAGTAACGAAAAATACTTTACACTCTTTAATGTGATTGATGGACTGGGAAAGTTTCTCGAACTTTAGCTTGCAGACCCCCTAATTGTCCTGCCATCACTGCAGCTCCGTCATAGCTTTGAGCAACTAATTTTTCCTCTCCATTAATTTCTTTAGTAACGTTATAAACTACGGTATATAATTCATCTGCTGTACGATTTTCGGACACATTCTGAAAACCTAAAAATCGCTCTTGAATACTTCCGTCTGTTTTAACGTAGCGTATTACAATAGATAATTGGCTAAAATTAGTGATATCAGTTGTTTCGTCCAGAACAATAGCAATGAATCGCGCCTCGCCAATCTCCTGCTTAATTCTTTTTGAATAATGATTGCAACAGCGGAAATTAAATCATTTATATTTAGCCATTAAACTAAGTAAATATTGAAAATTTCCTCTATTTGAAGAAACCCTTGTTTCGTCATGACCACTAAATCCCAATTCGTGCTGTCCGAGAAAACAAACAACATCGATAAGTCTTCTTAATATTTGCCTATTTTTATCGACTAGTTCATTGTGTTGGCGGTGTTTAATAAGGATATGTTCAATTCTGGTTTTGCTGAAGACTTTTTCTTTTATGACGGCCTGCAAATGCGCTTTGGACATAATGTGTCTTTTTACAGCTTTATGGAAATTGTTTAAATCGGAAAAACCAGTTTTATTCCAGAGACCTTTTTCATTTTCAAAAAGTAAACATGGCCAACAAAATAATTTGCTTATATTTTCACAACCTGTTAGCCATTTAAATTGTTCGTATTGTTTTTCCGGATAAAAATGTCTAACACAGTTTGTCATTTTTGTGGTTAAATTTTTAATAGGCGGTTTTGCCCTTCCCTTGGAAATTATTTGAAGCTTATCAGCGAAGTTTAATGTTGAAAATCCCTTTATTATTAAGGCACATACCACTCATTCACACACACTCTTCTTAGTAAATTCTCCAATATTTTCAACGTTATTACCGACAGCCGAAGTTGACGGTATTTGCATATCCACGTCCGTATTATTGTCTTTCATATCGCACCATACACGACGCGACGTACGTATCACACAACACACGGATAGCCGTTGAAACAAAGAACCTACTCCAACGATAGCTTCCGCCCCCACTTAAAGCACGCGACTGAAATGCAAAAATTGCAAACAGCCGGTGGAAAGTTCAATAAACTCTGGCTCGATTCACAGGAAATCAAGCATACAGGACTTGGCTGCAGAGAAGCTAGCGGCCCGCGTAGGTTCTATTCGATTTCTATTGTGGCTTGGTCGGAGTCAAGGCCGCATTTATTATGGGCTTAATCATTAAGATAATATTTTAGCATTGTTAATATAAACTAAATTAATGGTTTCCTATTTCAAAAATTACATTTTAGAAGATGTTTTGTAATTTTTTTTTGGGGAAGCACTGCTTCCCTTGCTTCCATGGACTGCACGCCCCTGATCATAACCATAATCCTTTGTTTCGTTTCTTTAAAATACCGCTTTACGTTGTTTTCTTCAGAGATCACTTAACCAAGTTGTGATATTTTTAATTTTCTTTAAAATGTAGCTGAGTAACGAAAGCTACTTTTTTTTCTTATGGTATGTGAAGCCATTGTGAACCATTTTAACTCATAGACGATAACACAACACATACACAACTAATTAATAGCTGTAGACCGAATTACAATGACTTTATAAGGACAGTGGCGACAGTAGGGTTTAAATGGTGCCAGCCATATTATCGTTAGTTTTTCGCAAAATATGACTAAATGAATCTACTTTTTTATTGACAACCTCTGTCAGTGTCAGTACTTTAATAATCCATTCGAACTATCTAGTACAAACTTACTTTTTCATTTAGATTTTTAACAAATAACAATATTTGTGCAAGCGATTAATGAGAGTTGTCTGCCAAGTGAATTTAGTACTGTAATATGTACTGAAGAAGGCCTACAAAATAAAGTTTCTTTTATACTAATCTTAGAGAGCTTCTACTTCAACTTGAGGTGCTGAATGAAGTAAAACATACACTAAGACATGAAACAATGTTGTCTTTTACCAAAATATGCAAAATATAATAATGTGCAATATTTGATAACTTTTCTTGGAGTAAACTTAAACCTAAGACATTTACGGTCATAGTCATTTACACATTCATCACAAACACTTTATAATTACAAGCAAAAGACGGGTGAACCAGGCTTAAATACATTTCTCCATATGGCCAATGGCTGAGAACTGAAACCCACGTAGGCGAAAAGTAAACGAAACGATTTTAGCAGCAATATGGCCGAACGAATCAATTGGTTACTCTGTTGTTGCCACTGTCCTTATAAAATTACCGACCGAATCTCGTACCAGCGCCCCCTATCTCCGGAACCTCAAGTACAGGCGGTAATAGTTTACTTGTAGTAAATAATTACTGTAATTCTTACTTCTAAGTGGCAACAGAAGAACAACGACTGGTAATAGCCAGTTTAAAGTAGCAGTAGACGATAACTTTTTCTACTCTGCAACGACTCGTTTTACTTTATAGTAATACGTTATAGGAGTACATTTGAACGTAATGGAGTAGTCTCTGCAAAGTTCAAGACGGTACTAATACTTAAAAGTTGTAATTTTGTAAACCGATTAGAAACAGTAACTTTAAACAATTACCATTATGTCACGGAAAAAAAAATGACGACTTTGGAGTCAATTCCTTGCTTGGCAGTAGTTATTATATAATTACTTTACAAAGTGTTTGTTGATATATAGTAAGATTATTTGTAACCAACACGTAAAAACTCTTAAAGAGTAGTAGTGGAAACAGTTTTAGCTACTTTAGTGCTAGCTGGGCATGGACATGATAATCTCCTCACATTTCTGGACCACAGTAATCAACAACATTATAATATCAATTTCTCAATGGAAATTGAATTTAATGGAATGATTCGCTTTCTAGATGTATGTGTTGAAAGCATGGAAGATTCTCTAACATCGGAAAGCTCGAAACTAACCGAAGCTCTCAGAAAAATGGTTATTGCACTGAAGATATTACACGTTCAATTAAAAAATATGGTAATCTAACTCCGCCAAAAGAGAATGATGAGGAGCCACCGTTAGATAGTATTGTTCTTCCCTACATACATGGCACTAGAGACAAAATAGGACGATTACTTCGGCGGTCCAACATACCTACAATCTTCAATACACATAAGAAGATTGGACAATTCTTGCGATCCCCGAAAGATATTGTACCTTTTCAAACAGAAGGAGTATGTAAAATCCCTTGCTCCTGTGGAGATGTGAATGTGGTAGAAACAGGACGCTCAGTAGCAACTAGACTTAAGGAACATGAACTGTGTATTAAAAAGAAACAAATTGTTCAATTTGCTGTAGCTGAACACCGGCATATCATTGGCCATATTATAAATGTAAAGGAAATGAAAAAAGAAGATGGCGGCGTATAGCAAGTCGGAGATCGAAGCTGAACTAAATAAGTTAAAAAAGTGTGATCTCATTGAAATTATATTAACAAAAACTATAACAACAGTTAGTACAAGTGTTTTGACAAAAAATTTTGTGAATAGTTTGTGTAACTGTCCCATCTTGATGGCAGAAAGTGACCAAAAACATAGTGAGGAATTTTTCGACACTTCAGAAAAAAGCTGTGATTGTATAATGTGTGTGAAAGATCGAGAACGAAAAACTCAAGCTGAAAGAGACAAGAGACGCTCAATAAGTTGGTTTTTCACCTGGAAAAGAGAACAAGTGAGCAGGAGGACCTAATATGTCTGTTAAAACATCAGACGAATATAAATAATAAAATGAATCAAAATAATAAACATATCTCTCCATCTTCTATTTCCTACGCAGACGCGGTATCTGTAACTTCAGAGAAAACGAGCGTACTGATAGGCAACCAAACAATCATGCAAAAATAACTATGCAGAACTCCATGTCCAGTAAAGGCGCGGTCTCAAAATTATTTAACAACACGAAAAGTCGTCCACATGAAGACTATCGTCCTAGAGGTACCCAACAAACTGCACGGATGGGTGAGCCGAGCAACCAAAATGAAAATAAATTCGTCGCAGGTCAACAAGTTAACGAGGCGATTAAAAATGTCCAAAAAAATTATCTAAGTGAATACACACCCAAACCAATCATAGGAAGAAACGAAGACTCAGTGGTTAAAACCATACCGAAAAAAGGTTACTTGCATGTGTATCGAATGGACCCAAAAACACAGAAAACAGACTTACTCCAGCATCTACAGAAAACATGCCCACAGTTAGAGTTTAAATGTATCAAGCTAAAGGAAAACGATCAATCATCGTCTTTTAGGCTAGAATTTCCAATCGAACATTGTAAGGACATCTATAATCCAGACATTTGGCCAAAAGGGGCAGCTGTACGGCGCTTCACCTTTCCGAAGAGACCTCAAAATTTTCAGAAACCTGCCTTAGGAAATGTGGATCCCATCTCGAAACCCCAAACGATCAAACAATAGAGAACATTTTCCATCTATCAACGTTTGATTAAAAAAATAGACAGGAAGTTTGGAAGCTGCTTCATGTAAATACTCAAAGTGTTTGTAATAAATCTCAATTATTAGAAATGTATTGTAGAAAATATGATGTAGATATTGTATGTTTGAGCGAGCATTGGCTGACTTTAAACAAACTTGATTCTTTTCAGATATCAGATTACCTAATGGTATCTTGCTACTGCAGAACCGCGGACAGAAATGGTTATGGAGGTACGTGTATATTAATAAAATCTAAATTTAAAGAGCTAATAAAGCATTTACCTTTTATTGACCAGATATCGATAGACTAGGATTTTGAATGTGTTGGAGTTTCACTGGAGAAAAAAGTGTGCATTTTATTAATTTGTAGAGCCCCATCTGGAAATCTTAGCATATTCATGGATAAATTATATCATCTGTTAAATTCTGTTTTCGGGAGATATAATTCAATTATAATAATTGGAGATCTCAACATTGATAATTTAAAACAATCTAATAATTTAAAAAAATTAAATGATCTAATACATTTATATAATTTGGCATCAATAATTACAGAGGCTTCGCGTATAGCAAAAATAGGAAACAAAATCAGCAGTACATCTATTGATCATGTTATAATTTACTTAAATACACAAACATTAAAATGCGAGGTTATAGAATGCGGTTTCTCGGATCATTTTGCACAAACAGTTGAATGGGATAAATCTGTAGAGCCGAAAACATCCGACAATAACTCTGAATATATAGCTGGACAATTTACAGAGCTTAATATGGCAGAGTTTAAATTCTTAATTGAAAGGAATGTTGTTGTGTATAATCCATTTGAAACAAACATTAATGTCTCATTTGATAAGTTTTACTCAAATTTCATGTGGTGCTTCAATACAAGTTTTCCTAAACAAAAAAGCATTACGAAAAAGACACAAAAAGTAAATTATGAATTTTCTGCAAACTTGCTAACAGAACTTGAAAATTTAAGAGCTTTAAATTCGTTTAGAAAAATTACCCGTAATCAAGATATAGAAAATAAATATAATTCTGAAAAAAAGGCAATCGTACAAAATATACAAAAAAAGAAAAGGTCCTTTAATACCTCGCGTATAAATGAGTCAAAAAATAAAACAAAAACTCTTTGGCAGATAACCAATGAAATTCTGGGAAAATCAAAAAAATATAAAAATAACGCGATCATCTTGTCTAACTGCGATAATAATTTGGATACCGTTAACACGTTCGGTTTTAATAATACTGTTTGTAGCACTCAACCAACAAAAGCAGTTGGCTCAATGTTTTTTAGACCAGTATCTGATAAAGAAATAAAAAATATAATGTTATTGCAGAAAAATATCTATTCCGCGGGAGTGGATGAGGTACCAACTAAATTAATTATAGAATGCCATCCATTTCCAGTTGCACATTTAGCATATCTAATAAATCAATCAGTAACACTAGGGCAATTTCCCGATGCACTTAAAACATCAAAAGTGGTACCAATTCATAAAAAGGGCGACAGATCAGATTATAAAAACTATAGATCAATTTGCATACTTAGTTGTTTTTCAAAAATCATGGAAAAAACAGTTTATGATCAAATTGTCAATTATTTAAATAAAAATAAAATCTTAACAGTATCTCAACACTGTTTTCGCAAACAGCTTTTTACTGATACAGCATCCACCGCTCTCGTGCAGACGGTCTATGACCATATTGATAAAAATGAATATACGGTAGCGCTTCTGTTCGACCTGTCGCGTGCATTCGAGACCTTGGATCCATCGTTTTTGCTGCAAAAACTTCATTCACTCGGAATTCGTCATCCTATGAGCAGTTGGCTTGATTCGTACGTGACGGGGCGATCACTGATTGTGAAGGTCGGAGCTGAATACTCCGACTCATATAAATGCCAACTTGGAACGCCCCAAGGGGGACATCATTGCCCCATTCTCGACTTGGCATCGACACAGAGCAGACCTGTTGCTAAATAGAGAAAGTACGACGTGCAAAAATCTTGTGAGATTTCGAGTTCTTGTATAGTGCTATTGCTTGCAATAGAATACATACAGCTGGTAAGTTATATTTTTATTTTTTAAGCCTTAAGCAAAGTAGACGTAGAAATAACATTTTTGCAAGGATTTCTTGGATCTTAGAGCTTACTGAAGGCCGAGCGCTGCTTAGGTATACCCTTAGCGAGTCGGTTCTTTGATCCTAGTTTTTTGTTTTTTCACATAAGTAGACAGGATCTTTGAGTTTATTGAAGGCTGCGCGCTGCTGTGGTACACCCATAGCGAATAGGCTCATTGATACCTCTTAGATAACTAACAATAGATTAGAAGTGAGTGTTAGTGTGGGTGTTAGTGCGTTCAGTGAAGCAGTGTCGCGAAGATGAAGTCGCCAAAGGCAAGCAGAAACCCCAAGCACCCACTAAAGGAGTCGAAGACAGAGCTAAAAAGGCTCAAGAAGCAAAATAAGCTCCTAGCAGAACAGCTAGAACTGCTCAGGGCTGAGCTAACAGCCCTGAAAAGCGCACAAGAAAATAGGGCCGAGGAACAAGCTCCCTCCCCTCTTACTACGGTAAAAAAGAGGAAAAGAGCACTGAAATCACCTGAGAGTGATGAAGACTCCAGCGAGATCACCGAGACTCCTCAGGGGGCTGCAGAGGACATGGACACGGCCCCCCCTACCTATGCCGAGAAGGCCAAGAAAGTGCCACCCGTGGTACTTGATGGAGCTGAGGATTGGATCCTAGTTAGTAAGAAAATAAAAAGCAAAAACATATGCCTAGAGAAAACAAAAATCGTGGGTAATACCACAAAAATGTTCCCTAAGACGGATGAAGACTATAGAAAGCTAACAAAGCATTTAGAAAAAGAAAAAAAGGGGTACTACACGTACTCCCTCCCAGAGGAAAAAAGAGAACATGTAGTCCTCTAAATGTACCCCCAGAGAGAATAAACGATGAACTGAAAATTCAGGGGATCTTGGATGCGGAAATTTTTCCGATGACAAGCAGAAGGACTAAAAGGGCAATACCATTGTACATGGTAAAAACACAAAATAAACGGATCTATGAGATCAATAGACTCCACGACTTTATGGTCAAAGTGGAGCTAAAGAAAAAGAACCTAGAGCCGCAACAGTGCTATCGCTGCCAGCGATATGGACATACACAGTGGAAGTGTACCTTCCAGGAGCGCTGTGTTAAATGTGCCGGGGGCACAGATCGACGGCATGACCTCTGCCAATAAACAAAGAGGTTTGAAACGCGGTGTGTGTGTTGTGCGGGGAAACAGGGCACCTTGCATCCTACCGGGAATGCACGAAGTGCCCGAAAAAGAACACACACAAATCCCCAAAAAACAGTAGCACAAACAAAAAACCCACTGCTCCTCAAAAGAGGAGAGAGAATGAGTCTGCAGCTGCCACTCCCCCCACCGAAATGACAATGGAAATCTTCCAAAAAGCCATGAGGAATATGGCTGAGAGTCTCATGAATGAGACAAGGAAGCTGATTGAGGCAGCCCTAAAACCCAGAAATGGCAGGAATTAATCCCACAATCCCAAATACACTAAAGATAATGTCGTGGAACATAAACGGCATAAGAACACGAAAAATAGAGATTATGCAGCTAATCTCTGAACAGACCCATGATATTCTGGCACTGCGGGAAACCAGAATTAACAGGGCAGATAGGTTCTCTATCCCCGGATATGAAACCTATAGATACGACAGAGTCGTAAACAATGGCGGTGGGGTAGCGATCCTTGTAAAAAGGACCATCCCACACGCATACATTGGGATCGAAGACGTCGAAATAGAAGCCATATTGATTGAACTGTCCACCACCAGAGGGAAATTTAAAATCTCCTCTGTGTATAGGCCCCCTAGAGGGGACATACTACAGGAAGACGTAGATGATTTGCTAAGGGGCAGAAACCCCCGGGTTATTATAGGTGACCTGAACTGCAAACATCCACAGTGGAACAGCACCACACAGGATAGAAATGGACAAAGACTCCTGGACTTCTCGGAAGCCCAAGGGAGCATAGTCATAGGACCAGATAGCCCAACGTTTCTACCAAGAAACCTTGGCCGTCCTCAGGTGCTAGACATAGCAATCCTAAAGAATATAGTCCATGACTTAGAAACCCTCGAGGAAGGTACATCGGATCATAATCCGATAGTACTCACACTGGGTAGAGAAAACAGGGCTCAAGAAACCTCAATCAGGAACTAGAAAGAGCCGTAGAGACTCTAGAGAACAAAATACTGGAAGCATTCCACGAAAGCACAGCAATTATGAGCAGTCCTCACGTTCAGCCGGACGAGAGTGTCGACTAAACCAACATCCGCTCGAAGATGATCAACATTAAATAGAAGTAATTAATGGCTGCAGAAGACTAAACAACACGGAAACCCCTGCCACGGTGGAGCACCCGGCTACACCACAGGAGGTTGAAAATGTCATAAAATGTCTAAAGAAGCGTAAAGCTCCAGGCAAAGATGGCATAACCAATCAAATGATAAAGCAACTTCCTAGAAAAGGAATTGCTGCACTAACCAGCATAACAAATGCAGTCATGAGACTCGATTACTTCTCCAACAGGTGGAAGCATGCTGAAGTAGTGATGATTGGTAAACCAGGGAAAGACCTAACTTTCCCTCAGAACTATCGACCGATAAGTCTGCTGCCCGCACTCAGTAAAATCGTCGAAAGAGTCCTGAACATCAGGCTCAAAGACGAAACAGACGCCCTAGATATTATCCCTAAGGAGCAATTTGGCTTCAGAAGCGGCCACTCAACAGAATTGCAGGCTCTGAGAATAGTTGAAACTGTCACCAGCGGTTTCAACTTGAAAGAAGCTACTGGCACGGTCTTCCTAGACGTAGCCAGAGCTTTTGACAGAGTGGCACAAAGGACTTGTGTACAAAATGCAAAACGCAGGTTTTGCAGCAAAGACATGCAAATTGATTGCCCACTATCTGGATGATAGATCGGCAAGCGTTAGAGTCAAACTCTCCAAATCGATACCCAGAAGACTAGAAGCAGGAGTGCCTCAGGGATCTGTGTTAGGACCGCACTTATATAATGTGTATACACATGACATCCCCAAGACACACACCACTTCTATAGCCCTATACGCCGACGACTGTGCTATAGCGGCAAAGCATAGATTTCAGGTATCATTTGTAGGAGACTACAGGAAGAAATGGATCTGATAAGTGACTGGTGTATCACTTGGAAGATCAAAATAAATGCACAAAAAAGCCAGTCCATCCTCTTCCAAAAGAGGAGGATGATACCCCCAGAGGCTATAAGCATTGATGGAGATGACATCCCATGGACAAACTCGATAAAGTATCTAGGGCTGATAATGGATAAGGGGTTAACATGGAAACCCCATATTGAGGCAACAAGAGCAAAGACAAATAAGGCTATGGCTAGTCTATACCCTCTTTTGAACCGAAGAAGCCCCATAGCTCTTCGTACAAAGCTGACCATGATAAAAATGATCGCAAGATCACAATTGACATATGGAGCAGTAGCGTGGACATATGCAACGCCCACCTACATAGACCAACTGGCAGCTACAGAAAATAAGTACTTAAGGACTGCGGTAGACGCACCTTGGTACGTACGAAATGCCCAGATACAGCGGGACCTGGACTGGGAGCCTCTCCAGACCACAATCAGGAAGAAAGCCATGAAAGACATAGAGCGGGCAGCAGCACACCCATTTGAAGAACTCAGGATGCTAGTGGACTATGACCCTCAGGAGGAGCGGCGGGTACACCGGGTCTACTACCGTAGGCCCCGCGATCACATACCATTACACTGACAATACATACTCTGTTTTCAGACAACTCTCCTATGTTGACCGCGACAATATAGAAGAGGTGCGATGTGAGTACACACATCCGGATGTGTACGAGCTGACACACCTAAGATAACGATGACTTGTGTTTTATTAAGGCCCTAGGCCCGTTAAACCGGTAGTACCTATCATCGATAGGCGGCTTCCCAGGAGGGAGGTCGGGTGGATGGTGGGTCCTCTGGGCCATAGGGCCCTTCGCTCGCCAAGGGGGAGTTTTAGGACCCCTAATTTTTCTACTTTACGTAAACGTACCACGATTCTTGTAACTGCAAATAGAAAAAAAGTATTAGAAACAAAAGTAAAATCTGTACTGACTAACTTTGACTTCAAAGTAAACAAAACCATTTAATAATTAATTATGACAAAACAGTGTGTCTAGAATTCATCGGAAACTATGGACAACCAAGTAACATCCAAATTACTCACAACAATCATTTAATAAAAATCTCTGCAAGGTTTTTAGGTTGCATTCTGGATAAAAAACTTAATTTTAGAGAACATATTGATTCAATATGTAATAGATTGTCACAAAAGTTTTATTGTTTCATGACTCTCAAAATTTTGACTGGAAATATTTGCTAAATATTTATTTCTCTTTAGTATATCCCCATATAAGCGCGCACATTCTGCTCTGGGGTCAGGTAGGCGAGTGTCACAGGGTATTCGTATTTCAGAAACGATTCATACGACTAATATTTGGATTGGGTTATATTCAGACTTGCAGGCAACCCTTTAAAGATAACACAATCTTGACGGTTACTTGTATACACCTATATAAGTTATTAAACTTATATTTTAACAAACGAAAAAGATTTAAAAAAAATCGGAGAAACTCACTCGTATGAGACAAGAAATAAAAATAACGTTCATATAAATCGTTTCAAACATGTTCAATATAAAAAATCACCAATTTATTCCGATTCTTTTTTAACCTACCTACTGAGATTCAAAACATTAGTGATTTAAATAAATTTAAACTTAAATTGAAATCTTTTCTTATAGAAATCTGTTTTTATACCGTGGAGGAATATGTCAGCCAGAGCTCGCAGTTTGTCTGCACGTAATACATAATTATAATGTGTATGTTCATATATAGTTAGTGGTTCTTGTTAATAAGTGTATTTCATTATGTTCTATTTTACCTGACTTGTCTTTATATCTGTACTAAATGTATAACAACAAAAGACTAATAAATAAAATAAACCAAGGTTCTAGGATCGGTTCCAGGATTTTATAAACGAAAAATTAGAGAATCTATTGAAATTTTTGAAACATACAAAACAAAACATAAAAATTTCAATAGAGATACTGGTTATGGTCTACATCACACTTGGAAACCGATATTAACACGGGGCCACGGTTCGGCGAGCACAAGTCGGGAGTAAAAGCCCGCCTGAATCTTTTCGAGCTGATTCAGTGGTGATCAGAAGGTGAAACGTCGGATAGTAATTACAATTTGACACGGTCTATTTCTAAGAACCATGATTTCTTGATAGATTCAGTATGTGTAGGCAACTGTAAAATTAATTTTGCTAAACTGCAACTAATATATTTTCCTTGCAAGGCGATCAAACAAAAAGAGAAGCATCCTTCTTATACTTATCGTTATGATGGCACTCTACACATTCCAGAGAGATGAAAGAAACATGTCTTATTTATATTGCCAATTGGTTTTCAATTGGAATGTGAGTCAATACAGCACTTTTCGGACAGTACAGAGCGCTCTTCAGGACCTAGGACTGCTCTTCGCTATTCCGATAATGAGCAGAGTGTTGGGAGTAAGAGATACTGTGATAATTATGGTCGGTGCGATGGCGCATAGCGTTGCTAGGATTTTTTATTCCGCTGCGTTAACCACTTGGGTCTTTTACGTTGGTAAGTAAATTCAAAATTGTTTTTATCAGGTCTTTAATAAAATATAATAGATAAAAATATCAAGAAAAAAAGTAATACAAAGGCAGTCGTTATATTTAAGTACATTAAAAATAACGCAAAATTTTAACAGATTTTTAAAATTATTTTGTATTATTTTTCAAAAAAGACGAAGAAGGTTCGAAGCTACTGACTATTATTTTAAAAATCTATTACCGTTATAATTTATGACCAAAACTGGTATTAGAATTTGTGACAAAAACCAGTATTAGAATTTATGACAAAAACTACCCAAAAGTGCTGTTTACGAAATAAATTGCACTTCAATTGCTAAGGATAATTAAAATTTATATATTGTTTTAAAAATCGAGTATGTCTGGTTGAGACTGCGAAACTTGAACGCATTTTTTGTGAGTAGATTATTGTATTAGTTAAGTCTGCAAAATTATTACTTTATTTTTCTGAGTTTATTTGAAAATTTCACACCAGTACTTTTTAACCAATCAAAATGAGTTTTTTGATGGGTGACCATGGCAACGTATGTATTTTATTGGAATGATATCCTATCGTGTATAGACTAGATTAACAGTAAAAACTCGTAACATTTCCAGTGGCGGCTCGCGGGTGAAAAAGTAAGTGAAGTGCAGATGAAGCAAGAAAATATTGCAATTAGGGGTTCGCGAAACCACGAGACTAGTTTCAGTCTTGGTCTCGTCTCGGTCTCGAAACCCGAAATCGAGACTTGAAAAAGTATTCAGTCTCGGTCTCGCGAACCCCTAATCGCAATAATTTTTTTTTCAGAATTTTTTTATATGTGGAGGTGGTAGAACATTTTTTTATGACTTATAACTTAATTGTAAGAATCTTGGAACCTTTAAATTTTAAACGGAAATTAGTAACATAATGTTATAATGGAGCTGTGGTTATGGCCGGAGAATTGAGCGGTCTACAAACACGAATAAGATCAGATGCCCCACAAGCAATGTACACTCATTGTGCTGCTCATCGTCTCAATTTAATTTTACAACAGGGTTTAAATTATATTAAGGAAAGCAGAATCTTTTTCGCAAAAAGTTTGCCTGCTTTTTTCCATAAATCGTACAAACGCACATCTATACTGGACAAAATAATAAAAAAACGAGTTCCGCAAACAAGTGATACAAGGTGGTATTCTCGATCAAAAATTCTAATTTTTGTTGCAAATAATTGGAAAGGACTAACCTTAGTTTTTCAGGACATGATTGAAAATCAAGAATTAGACTCAGATACTATACACATGGCCATGGTATCTAAAAGACCTTTCCGATTTTGAATTTGCTTTTTTAACTTTTGCATTTAAAGAAATTTTTTTTGTTACTGATATCCTGTTTCAAGTTTTTCAGTTACATAACCTAGAAATTGATTTCTGCATTTCACAATTGAACATTGCCGTCAAACGATTAAATGAGCTGCGCGCTGAAAATTTCCTTAAATCCATTTTTAAAAAAGCAAAATCAGATTTAATGGAAAAATATAAAAATCTGTTTTATGAAATTTTAGACTGTATAATTTTTCAAATTAACATCAGGTTTGAAGATTTACACAAATTGGAATTTGTGAAACTTCTTAATACATCAAAATACAAAGACTTTGCCACAGAATTCCCTATTAGTCTATTAAATTCGTTAGAAAAAAAGTATCCAAAAATGTTTGACAAAGACCGCCTCAAAAATGAGCTAAGCATAATTTACCGAGATGAACAATTTTATAAAGTCAATATTCAAGAACTCCTTAAACAAATTAATAGTTTAGAATTAATTTCAGTATTTTGTGAAGTATATCGACTTACGACATTAATTTTGACAATCCCCTTAACAAGTGTACAGGCCGAAAGAGATTTTTCGTGCTTAAAGCGAATAAAGACCTACTTACGAAATAGTATATCTCAAGATAGGCTCTCAGCCCTGTCGATCATGGCAATAGAAAGAGTTATTAGTTAAACTTTCTGAATGTAATGGTGATTTTTATGTCAAAATCATTGAGAAATTTGCTTCTTTAAAAGACAGGCGCATTAATTTAATTTACAAAAAGCGACTTAACTGCACTATCCACATACCTATTTGCCTAAACAGTTTTGGTTTTTTATAAAAAAATTACTGTCCACACCATATTAGATTATTACAGGTTTATTACACTTTAAACTCGATTCTGACTATTTTGATTAAGTATTTTAAATATTTTTTATCAAAAAATCCAGTGATGAAAAATGTGTATATTATATATCTTTGAGAAGAGTATATATGTACATATATCTGAGGATAAAACGAACTACATGAAAATTGAGTGAATATCTTAAAGATTATTATTTTAATTTTATATCTATGTAATAATTTTTAATTTAAAAATTACTTAATGAAAAATTGGGCACATATCTTGGTATTGGTATGTAAAAGACAAAAGCAAATCATAAAAATGAGTCAATTTGGGCGTGGCAGCCGAAAAATGTTTCGCCTGCGGCGCCATCTTCCTATTATGGGTAACCTTTTCTCGCCTCACCAGTTTTAGACACCACGAGCCGCCACTGCAAATGATCCATATTACTGGGTGCAGTTCCCCCTTAACATTAAATATGAATTGTAAGCGCTGAAGGAAGAATATTATACGGATCTTTCATTTAGTTTAAGACTTAGGTTTTTTTCGTTTAGGAAACTGTTTTGATTATTGTTTCGTTCTGATCCGTTTTGTCTCATTTTATTTTATTGTAGGTGGGATTTTCGCCGCTTTTGGGCCTATCGTAGCTCCAGTTATTCGTTCAATGGTGTCCAAAATTGTTCTTATATCAGAAAAAGGTAAGGTCTGATTTTTAACTTATAATATACTTATGTCATTCATTGATAGTGCGTTATAACAATATATTTATAATTCTAGAATGCCTCCGCTCAGTAAAATGGCTTGGTTTTGTTCCCGTACAGGTACTTTATGGTTAAAATAGTTTAACCTTAAAATTTAAAGGAGAGTCCCGTAAATATAAGATCCAACAGTGTCGTAGTCGGGGTGGAAATTTTATTTAGCTGACCTAAAAAATCCTCTTCATAAAGGGGGCCAATTTATATAATAAAATAAAAATGTTTTCAATTTTACTTCCCTCGTACGTTCACGTCTTAGGGTTCCTAGATGCTCAAAAACATGTTTTCTCAATTCCGTCGGTCTGTCTGTTTGTCTGTGTTCGCGGCATAGCTGAAAAACTATTTATCTGATTGACTTCAAATTTCCAGTATGGCGGAACAAAATGGCGGCCTAATGAAATGTTAAAAAAATGATTACTAAAGAACTACTTATCCAATTTCCTTCAAATTTTGCGTAAAAATCAAGTGCTATGTAGGAATTACCTGGTAAAATTTTGATACGAATCGAGGAGGGCGAAACTAAATGGCGCCTTAATCAAATATTTAAAAATTCTGCCTAAATATATAATAATATATTATGATAAATATAATAACGATTAACTAAAAATAACTACTAACTTACTAACATCTAAACAACGTTGAATTATCCTAAACATGTTTGGTTTGCAATCTAAATTCGATCAATGACGAAATCTGGAGTAAACGCGACGTTGGTGTCAGGTTGTGTACTCAACATTAATATATCAAATGGAGCTTGGGCATGGAATAAAGAGTTAAATTTTATTAGGAAAGTGGTATTTGTTTCAATTTATCTAAAGCTAAACTAAAAATATAATTGAAAGCAGATTTTAATTTTTAATTTGGCATAAACTTTCTTAAATTAATTCACCTACTTAGTTTTGCAATAGTAAACATACTACATCACTACATTCAAATACGCTGGTAGCATCAATTCAGTGTCTTCCAGCACTGTTGTAATATTCATCAATCATCGATAACTTAAAGAAAACAAATATAAAACGTACTTAAATCAATTCCTAAAATTTGAATGACTCAAATTCGTAAATGTCCGAATAGTGGCAAGCGCGTTATTGTTTGTATTCTTCGTTTCCATGACAGCGTAGCCAATGTGCTGCCCTTCAACGAACGTAGTCTACGTAGTCAACACCATCTCAATAAACAAAGCCATTGAACTTGATTGCATATGGCGGCGATAGCCCGACAGCCGATCGATGGCGCGATATTCAAAAGATTAATGTGGAAATCATTGACACCTGTTTAGAAATGCGTGTGAATTAGGACGGGAATTAAATAACAACAATAATATTTAGGATATACAGGGTGTAAGCTTAACTATTTCTTTGAAAGTAGTGGGTCTTTAGGAAAACAAAATGTGGAAACATGTTTCCCACTGGCATAATTTCCCCTGCTTTTGGAACGCAACACATATGAGGCATGTTGTTTTTTTACGGTTTGAATGGAATATCTAAAAAACTCTAGATCTTAATACATTTTAAAGAGTACTCATTGACCTCCTTGTCTAGAGAAAAAAATACAAAAAGCCCTACAGATGTATTTTCACAAAACAGGTTAAGAGTCAAGAACAGATTAGGCGGTTCAACAAAACAGCTGACTGCTGTCAATATGGCTGCCGTAGGACAAACATTGTCTTCTTGCATATGAGTCCGTGATAATTTAAAAGCAAATTTAAAGGATTTTTATATATATTTAGTGCACATTTTGTACAGAGCCACTTTTTATAATTGTGTGTTTGCTTTAAACTTAGTTATCACAAGCAAATTCTTTTTGAAGCTTCGAAGTGAGAACGCCGAGGTCGCCGAGCGGTGCAAAATATTTTTATAATTAAAAATTAGATCCTTTTATAGTTTGTATCCAAAAGACTTTCCCCCAGTGACAAATACGGACATTGTTAGTTAGCCAGTTGTTCAAATTAAATTATGTATATCCAAGTTAAACTTAGTTCGATCTGTGTGTTTAATATTTTGTACAGCACCCAAGTATATATATCTTTTTTTATAAATAAAATATTAATAAAACAAACATGTTTTTATTTAAATAAACTGTCGAAGATGTCATAGTGAAAAATATATAACATTTTCAGAATGAATGCAATAAGAATAAAAAGTTACGTCTTTACAATAAACCTGACGATGAGTGTAAAGGAACTCAATTTTTTTCAGCGTAATGAGACCTTTACCAAAGTTTACGGAATAAATATAAGTTGGGTCACTCCGGTGGGCCGTCAAAATACCTAATATTTTTATTTATCGGACTCAGTTTATTACTTACGATTTTCGCTGGTTTCAAAAATATTGTTTTGTGATTTGCTACTTTAATTAAATAAGAGTATAATAAAATAATAGTACAATTACTAAACATGAGTGTAAAAGAAGGCTCTAACAGAAATCACCATGGATGACGTGAAATTTTTAGAAAAAAGTTATTCTGAAGAATCATTCAATCGTTTAAAAACTCAAATGTTATTTCTTAACAAAAAGTCAAAAGGATGTAGGTATCAACGACATGGAAATAACATAGACCCAGTTGTTTACATTTTGGAGGAATCCAACATTAACCCTGGTTTGCCAAACCGTTACTGTGGCCAGATTATAACGGATATCATCCTTTATATTATTACCTAAATAAACCAGGAATTCCAGAAATTCTCAGTATAAATTTCCATATAGAATATTTTAAAACTAATAATTAAATAGCTTATTATAAATAACTCAAACCGAATCTGTTTTAAATGTAATTTAAATCGTCTGTAATTATTATTCCTTATTTCAAGAAATACAGCCCAGAATAATCGGCAACGTCGGAATTCTACGTTTTTCGAGTATACTACAGATTTCTTTCGGGATCATTCGGAACACGCCGAAGACGGTCGTAGTCATTCATGATTTCGACCTATTTGATGCGCGGCGTTGTAATTGTTGTAGTTGGTGAAATAAGTGTTTTTCAGAAATCCAAGTGTTTTGTGTGGCTATTTTCAAGAATCTGTTTAAAAAACTTTAAGAAAATGGTGCGAACTTGCTTTATTTGCAGAAAAAGAAACGATTTAAACCCAGAAGTTTGTTTTCGAAGGTAAATAAGGTTATGTCATAACAGTGCTGTAGTTGAAGGGTAAAATCACCGTCTAATAGCGTTCTTATATTTGCAAATGAAGTATTGCTTTTGTATTGCACATTTCCCTTGGGGTTAAATAAATTTTTTATAACTTCAACTTATCTATAAAGTCGAAGACACTGATGATAAACGGAGTACAGCGTTTTGCTAATTTATATATATGTGAAAAGTCTCAAATATTCCTCTAAAATTTATCAAACCACCTTTTTTGAGGGGTTAATAAACAACATAAATATACTATTTGGTAAAGCATAGGTCCTAAATTTTAATTGAGTAAGCTGTAAGAATAACTATTTTATGTTGTCATTAATTAGTCCAGGATGGTTTGCATTTTGGATGAAATTTTCAAGGAATATTTAGGGTAGTGTCGGAGTTCTCATATAGCAAGCATATACAAAAAATGAAAATAGCGCAACAGCCTTACTTTTCAATTTTTCATTTACTATAGATTTTCTTTAATGAATTTGAAATGCTTTAATTTATTGCCTAAAAATTTGGTTTTTAAAAATAAGTAATCAAAAAAGTAAACAAATACCATCCTGAGGTACATTATCCCAACTAGGGAGAATCTGTTTTTATCAGGTAATTTCGGTAATATAAATAATAATATAATATAGTATAATGAATGTTAAAAATATTAAACATCTTGGCACAAAATATTTATATTGTCAATAAGTGAAATGTATAACGGGGAAGGTGGATGGTGGGGAAAAAAGGAGGTAAATTGAGGGATAAATACTGTAAAGATATTGTTTTTCATAATATGGTTTTTGTGGTTTTTAGGGACACGAAGTTCAATTTTGTATTCATATTAATATTGGGCCATGTTGATTGCTGATTTTCTGTAAATAGGAATAGATCCAATACATGTAAAGGTGGTGCATTTTTATATAATATTACTTGCCGCCAGCCTGGCAAACTTTTAAAAGTAGTGGACTCAAATTTTTACCTAACTTCGCGTAAATAGAACTAAAATATGTTGAAAAAAGGGTGAAATCAAAATGTTTTGAAAAACAAACCCGATTTCAAGAAATAGGTTGCATTAAAAAGTGTTAAATTATATTTTATTACATATTTCCTATGAAATGGGTGATAAGCTGATAAAAAAAGGTATTAAATAAGCATTATACTCTTGGTATAGACATCAAAACACAAAGTGGGTCCATGTAACAAAATTTAGTTTTATCTTCATCTTTCGTAACAATAGTAATAAGAACTCACCCTGTTATTGGTTGTATTTTGTCATAAAAATGCTTGTTCTTTAATGACTAAGCTTATTGCTAATAATAAATATTGCCACATGAACCATTACATAAATATGTCTTTTGCAGGCACGTAGCCCGGATTTTAGTTCTAGGGGGATTCAACCCTATCAAAACCAATTGAATGACAAAAAAATTATTAAGAAGAATGCTTTATTTTTCACTTGTTGCTAGTCCCCCTGCAAGTGCAACAAAATATGAAAAAAAGTTGCAAAAAACTAGTTATTTGCCAATATCTATTAAAACATTGCAGGTAGAGTAATTATGAAAATGTAAAAAAATATAGGTATATCTTGAGCAAATAGAACGTTAGCGACTTTTGCTTAATATTTTTAGGTTTTATATATTTAATAGTATTTTAATAAATAAGTGCTTAGTCACTTTGTTAATATCGAGGTTAATGTGGTTTTTATCTTCCATAGAGGGTCTGAAACCATATTGCTACATTAAAAATCTGGATTTCTTTAATCATAAATGTATTCATCTTTCTTTTTAGTACTTTCTCGAAATCCTAAAACTACTTTTAAGAAGCTTTTGCTTAAAAGTTTTTCTTTTTTTGAGAATTCTAAATATTCCTCACTGTCAAAATTGTTTGGAGGTTATTTTTTTGCAATCCCCAAAGGGAAATTTAATAATTTTCTTATACCTTAAATCGTGTTTTGTATACGTAAAGATAAGAACTTCAAGAAACTGTCGCACTTATGAAAAAATCATTAGGTGCGTCTTTGTTTAGGGTAGCCTTTCTTAATTTTTTTCATTCGCATACTTGCGAAACTTCTTTGCAATCGCAGAATGTCTAATAGTGTAAACTTGGGCTTGTTAAAAAACCCGTCAAAAAGTTAGAATTTCAAAAAATAGCCTGCTCCGATTTTGAAAATCGTCACTGAATCATTAAATATGTAATAGACGAACTTAATTATTATATAAATAATGAAATATTAAATTAATATGCTGTTACTTTTGTTTTGTCGATAATAATAGTTGTTTGTTATTATATCAAACCGTTTATAAATAAATTATACCAAACTTTTAAACTTTGTTTTATTTTTATAAACCACGTGTCCGGGTGAAAATTTATAAAGTGCAGCATCACTTTCATCCTTGTTATTTATTAAGTTTCAAATATAGTATAAATATTATACACGGTTCTTCAGAATCACCAAAAAGTTTCGATGATTTTATTTTTAAACATCTTGCATTTTAATGCATGTATTTACTTTTTTTATTATTGATTTCTTGATAAAAGTTGGTGGTTCAAAAAAAATATTTATGATAGTAATAAACTTTAGATCAGGATGTTCAAAAAAGTGGATTTCACTAACAATTTCAAAAAAATAAAATTTTTCTGACGATAGTTTTAAGTATTTTTTTTTTTAATCGTAAATATAAACTGAGTAAAATTTTTTATATTATATGTAGTTATGGAGATATTTAAGGTCAAACAGCAAAAAAACATTTTTCTATTTAAATCTTTTCTTAGCTATTACTAATACCACATAACTAATACTAAACCTTTTTTTACGATTTTTTACGGCCGCGGCAGTCACAAAAATTTTAATTTTTGAAATACACTTTTTCGTATTTTTTGAATGCCCTGTATATCCGACTTAAAGTTGAATATTGTGAAAACTATTTTTTCGTCAAACACACAAGTTTTATCAAGAAGAAAGTTTTTCGAGAAATTGATAATAACAAAGTTTCCCATGTAGTGCAGACTTTTCTACGACATAATATCTAAATTAATTGTTTTCAAGTTATTATTAAAACTCGCACTTTTGCAATGTGAAGTCGTTCCTGTTCATCTTCGAACAAAAAAACTGTCGTATCCACCATACTAATATTTGGGCTCAAAAAAATATAGCAAATAATACATTATCTCAAAAATAGCTACGCCACTGGTAAGCTTCGCGAAGATATCTGACAGCGTTGCAATTTTCACCGCAAACTATTCTTTATGCGATCAGTCCGTCTTTTTTCCACTCATACACAACAACAAATTGATGTTTGATTCTATTTATTTCATTTTTATGAATGAAATGCGGGGTCTATTTCTTTTTGACGTCATTGGTAGGTATTCCGATGAATTTAAGCAGTTTGCTCTGAGTGTCTATTTCCTGGGCCCAAAAGCGTACAAAAAAGTTTTTACTGTATTTCGTCTACCATCAAAATATACTTTGAACCGCTTTACAAATCACAGGGTGGTAAATTCAAGATTCAACGATTTTGTTTTTAAAGTAACCGAATGTAGAGCTAAATTTTTAAAAGAAAGAGAAAAAAACTGTATCTTGTGTATAGAAGAAATATCCTTAAAATCCCATCTTTTTTACGATATTTCTAAGGATAAAATCGTAGGTTTTCAAACTATTAATTCAGACTCTTTACCGGTTTAAATGTACTTGAAGTAGTATCGGATCAGGGTTCAAATTTTCAAAAATTAGTTAAAAGCGTTTTAAAAATAACAGAAGATATTCCTACATTTTTTGTTGGTGATTTAAAACTTGTATATTTGATACTCCTCACTTGCTAAACACAACAGCTCAACAAGAAACATATATATATATATATATATATATATATATATATATATATATATATATATATATATAGACGACATATATATATATATATATATATATATATATATATATATATATATATATATATATATATATATATATATATATATATATATTCTTTAAGCGACGGAGTATCCAAAAAGAAATACTTGGACAATATGTATAATTTAAATAAGACTAAACAGTTTAAACTTGCACCTAAACTAACAAACGACCACATTTATCCAAATAATTTTCAAAAAATGAAGATCAAGTTGGCGTCACAAGTATTTAGCCACTCAATTCAATCGTTTTTTATATCTAAAATTAAAAAAAAAAATTTGGAACTCAAAAATAAAATTTATATTGTCTCTCTTCCATAATTTGCAATACAACAAAAAGAAGGCATTTTAAGGTAAAAAAATTAAAAACAAATAACAAAAGTCCAATACACTTCTATGTAAAAATTCGATTTGTTTGTCCTTCGGCCGTCAAAAACAGGTGATCGGTGAGGTTCAACTGACAGATCGTTGGAGTGCCCAATTGCTCAGTTATAAAGTTATGCCACTGAACTTTGCCTAAATTAACCGAACTCAGGCATTAAATTCACACCACTTTGTCTAAGGAATAAAAATCATGACAAATCTGAATAAATATTCTGCAAATCTTGCTCCAACGAACGTAGTGTGCGTAGAACGATTATACGGGGTGCGTTGTATGAGTTAGAAGTGTATGCCCATTTTAGTTTTGTTTTCACGTATCAGCTGTAGTTTTAAACTAGGTTGGGGCAATTATTAATAAAAATAATTGGTTTTTGAATGAAACTGAGAAAATGCACAATAATGTAACCAGTTTTTGCTGAGGTTAGATACAGGAGTCTATTCGATTTTTTTACGTATATACAACGGTCCGAAAGATATAAGTTATGTTGGTTGCGCACTTTGCTAATAATTCAAATATTTATTTATATTATGCTCAATTTTTGTTTTTTAGGAAAGGCTTTTTCAATTTTGGGTGTAGCTGACAATGCAATTCCTTTGATTTCTGGGACACTGTATAGTAAGTTGTACAATGCTACGATTCACAACCATCCGGCAGCTATTTTTTATTTAACGATGGGTTCACAGATTGGAGTATTTTTATTAGTTTCGTAAGTATTTGTACTAATTTTTCGACATAAAAAGTATGTTTATGTCAAATTTACCATCGTCTTACAATAATATTGTATAAATAACAGTAAATTTAATGATCCTAATATTATGTTAACTGGTTTTTAACTTAATTTTATAATGTCGCTCCATTTTTTTTGTGGATATTAAGTAACAAAATTTTTGAATATGTTCAGACAATACTTGCATATTTCTAGAATAGTTATATCGCTTTTTATTACTTGCCTCGTAAATGGGGAGTATTGTAATCGAGAAAAAAAGAGAAAATCACCCTCCGATATTTTTTCAGAACTCTACGTTTCAGGGTCCCTAGATGGCGAAACATATGTTTTCTCAATTCCGTCGGTCTGTCTGTCTGTCTGTTCGCGGCATAGCTAAAAAACTACTTGCCCGATTGACTTCAATTCAATTAATACCCAGTTTATCTCAAACTTTGCGCAAACGTCAAGTATTATGTTGAATACAATATTTAAAAATTCAGCCTGAAAAAACTACTTAATGGATTGATTTCAAATTGTGTGCAATAACTAATGTATACCACAATTAGCGATCGACTAATAAAACTGTGCTACTAATTCAAGATGGCGGCACAAAATGGCAACCAAATAAAATGTTTGTAATCGTGATACAAATCATCCTCTCAGGTTTTACATATCTTCACGTTTTAGCTTCCCTAGAAGCCAAAAAATATGTTTTATCAATTCCGTCTGTCTGTCAGTTTGCGGCATATCTTAAAAACTACTTACCCGATTGATTTCAAATTTTGATAAAAAATTATTTTGTCTTCAAAATGTTCCAATGACATATTTGTTAGTGCTTGTCGGCGACATGCGCCCTCCAAACCAGATATAGTGGCTACTTTAATATGGAGATAAATTTCGTCAGGCGCTTCATTTATAAATTTAGAAATTTCCTCTTTTGAAAAAATTTTGGCTTTATTGGTCTAAATCCAACATTTCATTTTTTTAAATAGGCTTTTAAAGTGACTTTGAAAAACTTGCTTAAATCCATGTTTTCATTGAGTTTGATCATACTTTTTAACATTGAGTATCTGGATCAAAGCGTGTTTGGCTTAAATATTTTGGAAAGTTCGGCGAAACATGCCAAAAAAACGGGTTCTTTCAAAGTTTTGATGCCTTTAGTTTGACACCAGGTTTTAAACAGAATATACTCTTTCTCATACCTATAGCGGGATTTTGATGGTAGCAGATTGAAGTTTACAGTTCTAGCTGCTTTCAACACTGACTCTGGCAAATCTTCGTCTGAAGACTCCATTAAAAACACTTTTACTCAGGTTTTACTACGACAAAAATCAGCGACAGCAAAATTGGTTTTGATTGACAATGAATGACACGCGTATTTTTACTTTGTGTCTATGTTTGTCATTGATTTTACTACTGCGGAAAAATAGCTCTTTCCAAACTAAAATGAGTGCGGAAAAGTGAAGTTTTCCTCACGCTTGTAGAAAAAATGCTTTTCAACACGATAACCTTGTGTCAGTGTCACAGCTGACGTAAGGGCAGACAATTTTTTTAACACTAGTATTGGAATATACAAAATATTATAATTCTACTGAAAATTTTGAGTGGTCGTAGGAAGAAGAGTTATATTACTCGTGTCATAGTTTTCGTTTTCAACACTTGTATATATATATATATATATATATATATATTATATATATATATATATATATATATATATATATATATATATATATATATATATATATATATATATATATATATATATATATATATATATATATATATATATATATATATATATATATATATATATATATATATATATATATATATATATATATCTTTCTTTCTTTTTAATTTAGGTACATTCACTTTATCTACAAAGAGGATAAAGACGTCCGGAAACATGAAGATGCCCAAATAGACCGCTTAGAAGATGACAATTCCGACAGCACGTAATATTTAAATTCCACTTGACACTATTCCTCGTAAGACGCATGGAGTTAATTTAATTCTTGCTTTTTTTTTTGTAGCATAGTATTTTTTAAAGTATTTTTGTTTTGTAGTTGTAGAATTTGTAGCTGCTTAATGCTGTTTTGTTTCAAGGAAAAAGACATAGAGCATTTCACTAATTTTAATATTTTAATATGTAATATTTCCTCTTCTTATTAAGAGAATTGCAAATACTCGTTAAGTGACTTGAATCTTTCTAGTCTCAATGATATTTGACAATCAGGTGTTTCTTGGTTTATAAAAAAAAATAACTTAATAATTATTTTCTTTAAACTAAAAACTTCTATTTCTTTCTCTATGTTTCTCCGTATTTTATTTTATCCAAACAGGTCCCAGTTTTGTTTTGAATACATTAGATTTCAATTTTTTTGAGAGTGAGATCAGGTAAAAACTGTGTTGTTGAATTATTAATTATTGTTTGTATTAATTGTTGGCCAGTCAGCACATCGTTCATGTTTGTGTCACTCATTTTTTTACTTATCTCGAAAATCACCCTCCGAGATGATTTAAAATTTCGATTCTTACGTTAACAAACTAATAATGTAGTTTCAAGTTTGACATGTTATTGAAAATTGTTGTAAATATAAGAAAATCTAAATAATGTCAGCATACTGTGATAGAATCACATTATTATTCAGGGTTATTAACGCTCAGTGGCCTATTTCGCGTTTCGCTAACCAAGTTAGTATCATCAAAAGCTTATATCATCTGCCCTGAAAAAAAATTCAAGTTTTTTTTCGTTAAATCGTCAAAAATTACTTGTGAAAAACACAATTTCGGCAAACACAATTGACGGTCTGTTAGTGTACGCGATAACTTTTGAAGGAATTGAGCTATGGAGTTGAAATTTGGTACACAGGGAGTTGTTCATAAGTGAGCGGTTCGTAAGTTTTATTAAATAAATCAATTTCGAATATTTGGAATGTTTTATTTTTTTCTCTAATTTCTTAGGAATTGATATACAAGCAATATATTAATTTACTGCGAGATAATATGCCTCGATAACGTATTGGTGCAGAATATTTTTACGTAAACAAATAATAACTCGTTGCATGCATTGATGCGGATTGTCTATGAACTCTTTCTCAAGGCTACAGCAAGCAGTATGCGTATTTCGGTAATCTTTCGCATCTGTATTAGGTTAATTTGTGGTTGTTCTAAGATATTAATGTAAAATACATTGAATTGGAACAAGAAGATTGTTTAGTTACTTTTTTTAGTCTCTTTGATTGTGGCTCTAGGAGTTAATAAAATATTCAACTAAAGGTGTTTTTCTTTATACGGATTAAAAGATCACTTATATTCTTTAAATAGTTGGATGTGTAAGAATATTAAGAAGTTTGTTATCTAAAAAAAAATATAACCTAAAAATTTGAGATTTATTAAATTTTTGCTGCTCCCGGCTTCAGTCCCAAATCAACTTTGAAATGAATCGATTTCAAGCGATGGAACGGTTATTACCGCAGGTTTGCTTTTGGTCGTCTTTGGTTATAGCTCTTGGCATACCGATTTTCCCCAACTGACAGTTACCAAAATGCTCTTGAATGTATTAGGTTAACCATTGTGATGGTTTTTTTGCTGTTTTGTTTGCTTTTATTTAATTGTAAATATGAAAGAGAATTTTTAATAATGTTTATAGGGGATTTGTTCATAAATAATAATGAATTGTTTCAGCAGTGGCCGTTTCCAAGTCATCAACAATAACTTTGTAATCTTGGCCTTCAAATTTTAAATTAATTTGATATCGTTCCGGCACCGTCTCCATAGTGCACTAAACGACCAGACATCATACAAATACGAAATCAATATTAGATATTTTTTATTAAAACCTGAAAAAAATGCCGAAAAGAAAACTAACAGTAACAACAAAATAGCATCTCTATTATGTCATAACAATTTAGAAAGAGATGAATAATACAATAACCTACCTCCCGAGCACGGTATTTACCGGTTACTGAATTGTCAAATAATAACGTAATGAAGGGCTAGTTAATGACGTCACAACAGAAAGACCAAAACCGCTTGAATGCAATTGGTAAATACCAATAATGACCGGTAAATATAGGTCCATCGCTTGAAAACGAGCGACTCTTCGCAGTCTTGGCACAACGGCACCGTTTTGTATTTGGAATAGTTACCGCCATTATTTTAAACCATGTCCTTTACACATTTCATCTGTTGTTTATTGTGATGCAAAACATGGATTTGTGTTGTCGATTATTGTATGGAATTAGTATTTATTTAATTACAGGTTAGTTTTAGTTAGGTTGAGAAATAGGCAGGGGAGGGGGAGAGAGAGAGAGAGGGAGAGAGATAAAAGAGGGGGAAAGAGGGGAAATAGATAGGGAACAGAGGGGTAAAGCGAGAGGAGAAATAGGGGAAAATATAGAGGGGAATGGGTAGAGAGGTGAAAGAGGGGTAAAGAGAGAGGGAAAAGCGAAGTAAAGAGGGATAGAGAGAGGGGAAGAAGGGTAGAGAAAGGTGGAAGAGGGCTAGAGATAGAGAGAGAATAGGGGTAGAGAGAGAGAGAGAGAGAGAGAGAGAGAGAGAGAGAGAGAGAGAGAGAGAGAGAGAGGGAGAGGGAGAGAGAGAGAGAGAGCGAGAGAAGAGGGAGAGAGAGAGAGAAGAGGGGGAGAAAGATAGGGAGAGAAGAGGGAGAGAGAGAGGAGGGAGAGATAGAGAGAGAGAGAGAGAGAGAGAGAGAGGGGGAGAGAGAGAGAGAGAGGAGAAATTGCTCGGTTACAGGGTGAAGTCTCTAATTCCGAACTTTTTCCTGAGCGCTATTTAGTTTTTCGCTCAGTTAGAGACTTATTGGCCTGCGATGCCTCTACGGGTAGTGGCGCGCTTCTCGCTATCAAACACGATCTCAATACAGTTGCTATAGATTTTTTTAATTTATGTGAACAATTCCCTTTAGTTGATATTGTAGGTTGTAGAATAAAAATAGGTTATTTCTTTTTAACAGTAATTCTGATATACTTATCTACCTCTATTCATATTGAATATCGCGAACAGTTTTTGGAAGCTTTAGCATTGCATTCAAGCGTTTACAATAAAAATGTTATTTTGTTAAGTGACTTTAATGCGCCAAAATTCTGTACTTATCACACGCACTTAATGACCGTAAAAGTGTTTTTGTTATGAACTTTATCGAAATGCTAAACCTAAAACCTAATAACAATGTCGAGAACGAAAACAATAGCCTTCTTGATTTAGTTTTGTCCAACACATCGTGCTCTGTTACTATTGATGAGACTGCCTTGTCCAAAATTGATAAACACCATCCCCCTCTAAGAGTTGTTATAAATTGCAAAGCATCACATTACGAGTAATTTCAGCTATGTAAAAATGGTAAGCAGTCATTGAATTTTAGAAAAGCAAACTTCACAATGCTGTATGAATCAATTCTTACAGCTGACTTCTCAGAGATTTATAACTCGGAGTCTGTTGTTGGATCCTGTAATAAATTGTATAATACTTTAAATAATATATTTGCTCTAGCTGTACCCTATAAAAAAGACAGAAAATGAGGTATCCTCAGTGTACACACCTAAAATAATTGTATTGATCAAAAGAAAAGAGCTAGCTTATAAAAATTATAAGAAACATAATGGCTACTTCTATACTATATTTAAAAATTCAAGGACTACTCTCAAAGCTGAAATCAAACTGGCATATAGCAACTATGTTCAAAAAATTAAAAGCAACATTCAGAATGATAGTTCTCAATTTTGGCCCTTTATACAATCCAAAAAAGGTCATTCTAGAATACCTGGCGTGGTAAGATATGGTAACAACGAGTTTTCTTCACCAGCTGATATTGTCCAGGCATTTGCTAATTTTTTTCAAGGTGTGTACGTGGCTGAAAGTAATGATAATATTGAAGTGAATCCTGAGCATATTACTGAGTGTGATGTTAGTATCAACTTAATTGAGGAGTCAGACATCATCTTAGCATCTAAAAAACTAAAAAATAAATTAACGTCAGGTGTTGATTCGATTCCTAGCTTCGTTGTCAAAGATTGCATATACGCTTTGGTTAAGCCACTGACATTCATATTTAATAAATCTATTAAAAGAGGTATATTTCCTGAATGCTGAAAAATAGCGCGTGTATCTCCCATATTCAAAAAGGACGATCCGTGTGAGCTGCGTAACTATAGACGTATTTCTATATTATGTAACTTCTCAAAACTCTTTGAAACATGCATTTTTAATCAAATTTACCCCCAAGTTCAGGGAATTATAGCCTTAAGCCAACATGGTTTTATGCGGAATCGGTCGTGCAATACAAATATTTGCTCCTTATCTAAATTCATGAGTGCAGTGCTGGACCAATTGGGTCAGGTTGATATAGCCTATATGGATTTCCAGAAGGCTTTTGATCAAAACATTTTTTTTGTTCAAGCTAGAACTTAGGTTTCCATACTATCCTCACAGCTTTATTTAGATCTTACTTAAATGGGCGGCTACAGTTTGTCGAAATTGAGGATTTTAAATCAAATACCTATACAGTCACTTCGGGGGTCCCCAGGGATCCAATTTAGGACCACTATTCTTCCTTCGTTCTATTAACGATCTGGCCAAAATACTCAACACTGATAAACTTGTTTTTGTGGATGACTTTAAAATTTACAAGAGCATAAATACCTTGCAGGATTGTCAAGACCTCCAAGAGCAAATAAATTTAATCAACAACTGGTGTAGTACCAATAAACTATACTTAAATATTTCGAAATGTTACATAGTGACTTACTGCCGTAAAAAAGTATTTACCATGTTTGATTATCAGATTGATTGTTTTAGTATATTGAGATGTAGTGAAATGAAAGATCTTGGAATTACATTTGATCAAAATTTTGAGTTTAAGACACACATGAAAAATATAATTTCATCAGCATCTAAATCTTTAGGGTTCATCTTTTGTAACTGTAAAACTTTTCAAGATCCAAACACAATTAAATTACTCTACTTTAGCGTTGTGAGGTCTAAATTGGAATGCGGATCACTGATCTGGCATCCAATATATCAAATTAACATTAACGCTTTTGAATCTGTCCAACGTAGGTTACTCAAATACCTATCGTACTAGTGGTTCAGGGAATTATAGCCTTAAGCCAACATGGTTTTATGCGGAATCGGTCGTGCAATACAAATATTTGCTCCTTATCTGAATTCATGAGTGCAGTGCTGGACCAATTGGGTCAGGTTGATATAGCCTATATGGATTTCCAGAAGGCTTTTGATCAAAACATTTTTTTTGTTCAAGCTAGAACTTAGGTTTCCATACTATCCTCACAGCTTTATTTAGATCTTACTTAAATGGGCGGCTACAGTTTGTCGAAATTGAGGATTTTAAATCAAATACCTATACAGTCACTTCGGGGGCCCCAGGGATCCAATTTAGGACCACTATTCTTCCTTCGTTCTATTAACGATCTGGCCAAAATACTCAACACTGATAAACTTGTCTTTGTGGATGACTTTAAAATTTACAAGAGCATAAATACCTTGCAGGATTGTCAAGACCTCCAAGAGCAAATAAATTTAATCAACAACTGGTGTAGTACCAATAAACTATACTTAAATATTTCGAAATGTTACATAGTGACTTACTGCCGTAAAAAAGTAAAAACAAAGATTTACCATGTTTGATTATCAGATTGATTGTTTTAGTATATTGAGATGTAGTGAAATGAAAGATCTTGAGAATTACATTTGATCAAAATTTTGAGTTTAAGACACACATGAAAAATATAATTTCATCAGCATCTAAATCTTTAGGGTTCATCTTTTGTAACTGTAAAACTTTTCAAGATCCAAACACAATTAAATTACTCTACTTTAGCGTTGTGAGGTCTAAATTGGAATGCGGATCACTGATCTGGCATCCAATATATCAAATTAACATTAACGCTTTTGAATCTGTCCAACGTAGGTTACTCAAATACCTATCGTACTAGTGGTTCAGGGAATTATAGCCTTAAGCCAACATGGTTTTATGCGGAATCGGTCGTGCAATACAAATATTTGCTCCTTATCTGAATTCATGAGTGCAGTGCTGGACCAATTGGGTCAGGTTGATATAGCCTATATGGATTTCCAGAAGGCTTTTGATCAAAACATTTTTTTTGTTCAAGCTAGAACTTAGGTTTCCATACTATCCTCACAGCTTTATTTAGATCTTACTTAAATGGGCGGCTACAGTTTGTCGAAATTGAGGATTTTAAATCAAATACCTATACAGTCACTTCGGGGGCCCCAGGGATCCAATTTAGGACCACTATTCTTCCTTCGTTCTATTAACGATCTGGCCAAAATACTCAACACTGATAAACTTGTCTTTGTGGATGACTTTAAAATTTACAAGAGCATAAATACCTTGCAGGATTGTCAAGACCTCCAAGAGCAAATAAATTTAATCAACAACTGGTGTAGTACCAATAAACTATACTTAAATATTTCGAAATGTTACATAGTTACTTACTGCCGTAAAAAAGTATTTACCATGTTTGATTATCAGATTGATTGTTTTAGTATATTGAGATGTAGTGAAATGAAAGATCTTGGAATTACATTTGATCAAAATTTTGAGTTTAAGACACACATGAAAAATATAATTTCATCAGCATCTAAATCTTTAGGTTCATCTTTTGTAACTGTAAAACTTTTCAAGATCCAAACACAATTAAATTACTCTACTTTAGCGTTGTGAGGTCTAAATTGGAATGCGGATCACTGATCTGGCATCCAATACATCAAATTAACATTAACGCTCTTGAATCTGTCCAACGTAGGTTACTCAAATACCTATCGTACTAGTGTGATGGTGTTTATCCAGAAAGGGGTGCGGATCATGATGTGTTACTTAATAGATTTCAAATTATGTCACTAGAGAGAAGAAGACGTATGTTGGCTATCTCGTTTTTATATAAATTGTTGAACAACGAAATAGACTGTATTATATATACCTTTTTAATCAGATTCGCCTCATTGTACTTGGGTTAAACGCAAGAAATAGTTTAACGTTCTACTGTACTCGTCCAAGATCAAACATGTTACTAAGATCTCCCGTATATTCGTATATAATATATGTAATATTTTTAATATACATCATAATGATAAGGATATCTTCAATGATTCTTTACGTCAGGTTCTTTCTGGATTGGGTTAGTTATAGTTTTAATACTGTTCATAATTAAGATCTATTACTTCCATTTATTTAAATTAGTAATTAATTTACCTTTATTAATTTCCTCTCTACTTTAACATTTTTGTAAAACTAAATTTACCTACAATTATTGTTTTGTATTTCCTGTAAGGGCGTGACTCCATTGGAAATAAATGGCTTATTATTATAATTATTATGACTTATATTGTACAAACTTCTAAATAGGTAAATATTTACTATTTATATTATATCTGCAACCTTTTTATTTTTCTAATATACTTATTTTATTTGATGCTTTAGTGACAAGAATTACTATTTAAAAAAGGCTTATTCTAAATGTTTAAAAAGGCATGTTTGTTTAATGGAAATAAACAAATAAATAAATATGATTTAACTGGTAGGTCCAAATGTTAATCAACAACTATCAGTTACAAAGTTTTATTATTTTAGATTTTGATAAGTATGCTATGTAAGTTATGACCCACGTGTTCTGGATATAAAACGGCTGCTACCTCTTGGAGTTTAGGGCTTGCAGTATTTAGTAGGAATGATGGACAGGCTCAACCTATCTTATTTGTTCCTATACTTTTGCAATTTCTTTTAGGATCTCTGGCCAAACGGGGAGCTAAGGATCGATAAGATATATAATGACTTGGAAAATTTCCATTCTTTAAGACTTTTTTTATTGAATCCAAAACATAATAACTTTTCACTGATTCTTCCAAATCAGCGTTCCATTTATTAAACTCTAAAAAAATAAATCACAACTTTAAAAATTTTAAAAAATAACCAACTAAAGACACTACTTTTAATACTGTAAGTAAATAAAGTGATTACTACAAATTAAGAACTTACCAGAAATACTTGAAAAACTGTATTTTTCTTCTCTCATAGAGTAATTATGAGTCTTAGCCAGATACTGACGTAAAATAAAATATTTATTAGAGTAAACTTTACAGTTGCTTAATGGGCATAACAGTCTCTCATGTTTCGTTTTGTGAAGTAAAACATGAGCTTTCATGTCAGCTCTTTTATAAAATACAGACTTACAAACATGACATTTATAAATGGAACTTTCCCCATGTTTTTCACGTATATGCCTATTTAATGATTTTCGTTTAGCACCAAATAGGCCACATTTTTCACATCTGAATCCACTTTTCATCTTATTCTGAAGTTTATGCTGAGCATAATGCTGTTAGAGTTTATGATTTGCTTGGAAGATTTCAGAACAATTATCATATTTACATTCATAACACTTTTCTATAAAAATGTTATGTTTAAGCCAGCCATGTCAAACATGCGGCCCAGTGAGGATTTTTCTGCGGCCCAAATCAGTTTTGAAAACAGCGAGATAATGCGGCCCGCGAACAAGTTGAAAACAGCGCGCGGTTGCAACAACGATTGGTATAATAAAATGTATAATTATACATAGTGCCATCTATGTTTAGGAGGATGAACTATACATACTCAACCTAAAACCTAAAGCCAAACGTTATCTGGCTTGTTCCATGAAACTATGGCGCAAAAACACAGATGACGCTATCTGAACATTCTGGAAAAAACTCGAGAAATCACAATCCGTATTCGATTGAGTTCAGTCGTTCAGTGTTTAGTCAGTTATGAGTCAGTTTGAGTTGCGCACTTATTGTTACAACACTCTTAACAGTACGTATTATAATTTATTTCGGATACAGTTTTTAACATGTCTCTTTCAAAACCAAGTGGAAGTAAGAGGAAACTTGTAGATGAGCATCGTATCTTTCAAGAAAAGTGGGAATTAGAGTTTTATTTGCTGTGAAGTGAAAGAAAAAATTATTTGTTTGATTTGTAATAGTACAGTCTGTGTCCCAAAATTATATAATATAAAACGTCACTATGCTATTCGTAAAATTATTGTAGGAATTTTGTCTGTTGTCTAGGGGAAATTAAAAAGGCCTCCGGATAATTTAAATGATGTATAATAAAGAAATGTAAAGAATAAAATAATGTTTACAATTTTGTCACTAAACTTGCGCCACAATAAACAGAACACTAACTACATCGACTTCACGACTTTCTATATGTGATAATAATTACTTAGTAAATATGCAATCGCGTCTCGACTACACTTTTCTGGAAAAATAACCCGTCTCAGTTATTTTCCCCGTCTTCTTTAGTTAAAAAATAACCGGCCCACGTCTTCGAGCTCTACTTTCTAACTGACTCTTGGTTCGCATTTTTTGCACCCGTCTTTCCGTCTCAAGTGGTTACCTCGTATCGTCACGTTTGTTTAGTCTAGCTGATAAAAAAGTGTGCGCTCATTTAGGATGTCTTAAAATAATGACTAAATAGGTTTTTATTTAAAATATACAGGAGAAGATAGATGCCTACACTCGGCCATCCGACATCGAATCCGACTCGGATTCGCCCTCAACCCACGGTTTCAGATGTTCGGCACAAGTGGAAGTACGCATAGGTCCTTCATGATGTCCTACCTTTAATACCTCATACCGTTCGTTCCCTTTAGATCGTATAATTTCATACGGTCCTAAATATTTTCTACCAATCTTCAATCCTGGGCCGAATTGAGTGCGTTTGATAGCAACTAAATCCCCTTGTTTATATTCTCTCCCTTTCACTCTTCTTAAATTGTAACGATGTTTATTCTCTTCTTGAACTTTACATATTTGTTTTTTACAGTTTTCTCGGATTTTATTCCTGCTTTCATCATACTCTCGTATTATTTCTTGATCAAGGAATTCTTTTATAAGGATGTCCTCTTTGGTGCGCATGTTGGTGCCAATAAGTACTTCAAACGGCGTAGCATCAATACTTCTTTGTATTGTACAATTCAATGCTCTTTGTACCCTATCTATGTACTTGTATCATTTACCAGGGTCTTCTAAACTTAATTTAGTAAGTATCGGTATAATGATTCTGTTAATGCGCTCGACCTGGCCATTGCTTCTGGGAACTCCTGTGGTAATTAGGGTGTGTTTTATGTTTTCCGTCGCACAGTAATCCTTGAACTCATCGGATGTGAATGCAGTACCTCGATCGCTTATTATTCTCTCAGGATTTCCAAATATTTTCTGTTGCTTCGACAAACAGTTTATGACTTCTTTGGTTGTTGTAGACTTCGTCGCATAGAGCCATGTGAACTTGGAAAAGTCATCAATAACAACAAAAATATGACGATAGTTTTTGTTGGTGCTATGCAGCGGTCCCAGATGGTCAACATGGTATGTATGCAATGGTCCTTTGATTTTTGGTATTGGATGTAGAAGTCCCTCCTTTTTGCCTTCTTTTCTGCTGCTCAAAATACAAGGAACACAGTTCCTTATACAAGTCTGTATTTTTTCTTTTAACTTTGGTATATAGCATTGTCTTCTGACCACCTCTTCTGTTTTCGCAACTGCAAAGTGTCCAATTTCATGGGCTTTTTTAATAATTTCAGTTTGCATCGCTTTGGGAATAAACAAACATTCTCGCCCAACATCATAACAATAAAGAATGTCATTACGTAAAAAATAATTGTTATAGTTTTCTTCAGCCTCTAAAATTTTTTTAATACTTTGTACATTCGTCTTTATCTTGTGCTATCTGCACCCGTCTCAACATTCCAACTTCTTCGGTGAGATCTTCACTTATAGCAAAAATGTTTGCTGGATAACGACTTAATGCGTCCACATGCGACATCTGCGTGCCTTTCCTGTGTACAATTTCATACGAATATTCTTCTAGGAGAAAAGCCCATCTAGCTACTCTTGTCGTCAGATCCTTCTTATTCATTGTGCGTTGAAATGCGGAGCAATCGGTTATTATTCTAAATTTAAGCCCTAATAAGTATATTCTAAATTTTTTCACTGCCTGGATTACAGCAAGTACTTCTAGTTCATAACTGCTGTATTTTTCCTCGGCTGGAGTAGTTTTTCTACTCATATAGTAGACTGGGTGAAATTTATTATCCACATCGGACTTTTGCAGCAAACATGCTCCGTAGCCGTGTTTGCTCGCATCAGTATGTAATTCTGTCTCGATTCCTTGCTTGTACAAAGCTAGTACCGGTTTACTTGTTAGTAATTCCTTAAGCTTCGAAAATGCTTCTTTTTCCTTTTCTTTGAACTGGAATGGCTGATTTTTCTTTAGCAGATCACTAAGCGGCTTTGCAATTACTGCATAACCAGCGATAAATTTCCTAAAATAACCCGTAAGGCCTAGAAAAGATTGAATCTGCTTACATGTTGTAGGTTCCGGAAATTTGCTAATAGCCATAGTCTTTTCTTTAGACGGCCGTATTGATCCATTTTCAATTATGAATCCCAAAAATTCCACCTTTTCTTTCAAAATTTGGCATTTCTCTTTTTTAATTTCAAGGCCATAGTCTTTTGCTACGTCTAGAACGATTTTTAGTCTCTGAATTCCCTCGGTTTCGTTAGCGCTCAAAATTATTAAGTCATCCATATAATACATTACAATATTTTGAGCTGATAAGTCCCTGAATATATGACAAATGAATCTTTGGAAAACTGCCGGACTATTACAAAGACCAAATGGACATTTAAGAAATTCGTATTGTCCATTATGTGTAACAAACGACGTGTACTTGATGCTTTCCTCAGAAACCGGAACATGGAAAAACCCGTTCCTTAAATCAATTGTACTAAAGTATCTGGCTTCCTGCAAGCGGTCTAATACGTCCTCAATAAGGGGAAGAGGAAATCGATCTTTAAGAAGCTGTTTGTTAAGTTTTCTGAAATCGCAACAGATTCTTGTCCGTCCGTCTTTTTTCTTGACAAGTACTATAGGCGACGCAAAATCGGATGAACTTGGCCTTATTATTCCTTCTTTTAACCAGTCTTCAATTTGTTCTTCGACGATCTCCTTTTCGGGAAGTGCTAAACGTCTAGGATGCTGATAAATTGGTGTTTCGTCTTTTAAAACAATAGTCATTTTAATATCGGTAGTTTTACATCTTTCCGGCTTATAATTATTAAATAATTCGTTTGCCTCTTTGCGACATTTCTCATTTTTTATATGTTGTATATCTACAGTTTCTGATTGGCTTTCTCTATATAAGCTAATTTGCATTAAAAAGCTTGATTGGGCCTTTTTATGCAAAACTATCCCATTTTCTGCTATGGACACGTTCACTTGAGATAAAATGTCATTTCCGATTATAGCTTTAAAGCTGGACGCTTCCACTGGAATTAAATGAAATCTTAAAGATACTTCTTCGTCGTTGACAGTAACTGTCTGCCAAAAGGATCCTAAAGTGGCTACTTTGTTCAGTCCAATACCCTTTAATGAAATTGAGTCATTGTCCAAAGATATATGTGAAAAATGATCTTCATATAAATCTTTTCTCAAAGCTGTTACATCGCTACCAGTATCTAATAACGCACTAAACTGTATCTCACCTATCTTTAAAGTGACTCCATTTTTTGGCAACACCTCGATAGTACTTACCGTAGTATTCCCTGAGTTTTTCTTTGGGCATTTAAAAGATAAATGGCCAAAACTGTTGCACCTAAAACATTTTGTTCCTTTTTGCTTGTCTGGACAACCACTAGATTTATGACCCTTTTCGCCACAATTGAAGCAAACACTTACCTTCGTGCTAGAATTATTTTTGTTTTCACTTTTATTACCATTTTTATGGTTCTTGGACGAAAATTCATGTCTTTCTTTCCCTGTAATGGATCTTGCAGATTTAATTTGTTCATAGAGCTTCACTTTTTCTTTGAACTCTGAAAAGTTTTTAGCTCCATAGAGTATCACTTTATTAGAAGGATCGTCTTGTATTCCATCAATTATGCATTGTATTACTGCTTCCACTTCAATGTTTGCTCTACTGCCTATTTCTCTCATAACTAACACATATTCCTGTACAGATTCTTCCCTTTCTTCGTTCTAGTCATTAGCAATTTATGTACCTGAGTGCTACTGACATGTATGTCAAATTCCTCTATCAGTTTACTTTTCAACTTTTCCCAAGATTTGATACATTTTTCTGACTGTATAAAAAGCTTAGCTAGTCCCTTCAATGATTTTTTACCAAAAATTAATTTTTGTAAATCATTCCAACCTGCTACTTCTGCTAGGTATATCCTCAAAATCCAATATCCACTTTTTTACTGGATAGTCATTCTTCCCATCAAATGGCCTAATGCTATCTTCAACGTCTCTAAATGTTAAAGCAAATGAATCAGTTCTCTTGGATTTGTGTTTCACTCGAGTACGCAGCTGAGCCAACGGAATTTCTTCGCTAGATGAATTTTCACTTTCATCTTCGCTTTCACCTTCGTCCTCTTCTTCCTCTTCCTCGTCTTCTTGTTCCTCAACGGCGTTCTCATCCAGTTTTAACTCACTTAGAAAAGAACATACACGATTTACTACGTCATCATGACTTCCATCGTAATCCAAATCTAAAATGTGACATACAGCTACCAAATCATTTAATTCTAAATTTTCTTTTACTTGGTTTACTTTTCCATTATATTCTTCTGATTCTGAGTCTAAGTTGTATCCAGAAAACTTACGAATATTTTTTCTTGTCGTCCTGGGCTGACCCTGTTCTCCGTCTGCGGCAATATGTAGGGCTTGTATTGTTTTTAATTTACCACTAGTTATGTTTTTTTCGATTGTCGGAATTTCACCGAGAGTAGTCATCTTTAAATAAAATCACTCTCACTTTAAAAATAACAAAAAATTAGGAGCCCAACAATTATCTTTTAGACAGTAACTCAACTCGGTCTATTAATAGTATAAAACTGTCAATCTAAATAACGATTAAAAGCTTCATGTAAGTCGAAACGTGATTGCATCTTTTTTTTTTTTTTGAACTACTACTGTAAAAATAAATATATATATAAAATATATATCTATATAGCTATGTTATATACATGCACATATAACAAATATTATTTTAGAAAAGCTCACCTAGTAATATGTAAAAAATATAAACAATCTTCCAATTACTTGGACTTTAAAACGAATATTTCTACAATTTCATTTACATATAACTAAATGAAAGAATATAACATAAAATATACTTAATAATCTAACAATAAAAAAAAACTAATATGACACAAAAGTTTTATTACAAATGAGTTCCCGTATCGCGTTAGTTACACTACTAACATTTTTATTAAAATTCGAAAATATTGATATACTACCACAAGATACTAGTATATACTACTACCAACAAGATTAAACTATAAACAATAAAATCAGTTTTTTTTTACTCATGTATAACTAAAAACACTTTTCTGGCAAAAAGTTTATAAATTGTTCAAAACAGTCTTAAATATTTTTTCTTTCCTCAGAATATGAATGAATAAGTCATGCATCCTACCTTAAACATCCACTTTATAATACAAAACCAGTTTTTTTTTTCTCCTGCCTCACAGTCGACTTTGGCACTCTTCATTACATCAGCACAGCTAACCAACAATAGCTTGTAAAATAGTTACCAATTACCATACCCTTGCTCTGCTTCCTTCACCTTAGCGTCACAGTTGTACAAAACTTTTGGCATTGCCGTTTGAAATTTGGAATGACCCATATGTTCTCTGCGCGTTTATCCTTTACTTTAAATCTTTAATTAAATTTATCCCGGTTGAGCCCCCAAAATGTAGGAATTTTGTCTGTTGTCTAGGGGAAATTAAAAAGGCCTCCGGATAATTTAAATGATGTATAATAAAGAAATGTAAAGAATAAAATAATGTTTACAATTTTGTCACTAAACTTGCGCCACAATAAACAGAACACTAACAACTACATCGACTTCGCTTCACGACTTTCTATATGTGATAATAATTACTTAGTAAATATGCAATCGCGTCTCGACTACACTTTACTGGAAAAATAACCCGTCTTAGTTATTTTCCCCGTCTTCTTTAGTTAAAAAATAACCGGCCCACGTCTTCGAGCTCTACTTTCTAACTGACTCTTGGTTCGCATTTTTTGCACCCGTCTTTCCGTCTCAAGTGGTTACCTCGTATCGTCACGTTTGTTTAGTCTAGCTGATAAAAAAGTGTGCGCTCATTTAGGATGTCTTAAAATAATGACTAAATAGGTTTTTATTTAAAATATACAGGAGAAGATAGATGCCTACACTATGTTTGACAAGTATACAGGCATGGTCAGAAACGAAAAGTTAAATAAGTTAGAATCACGGTTGAAAGATCAGCAGCTTATGTTTACACTTCCAAAGCAAGAAAATGAATTTGTCTTTCAAGCGAGCTACGTACTGTCGGAGTTGATCGCGAAACACTCAAAACCATTTGTTGAAGGTGAATTTATAAAAGAGGAAATTGTAAGTCCCGGGAGCGTGAAGGCATTTCAAAATATATCCTTGTCCCGGAATACTGTCGCTGAAAGAGTGACTGAGTTGGCTGCTGATATAAGTGATCAGATAAAAACAAAATCAGACTCTTTCATTGCATTTTCTATTGCCTATGATGAAAGTACGAATGTGTGTGGTGTGGCGAAACTCGCTGTTTTTCTTCGTGCGGTTGATACAGATATCAGTGTGTATGAAGAATTACTGGAATTAGTACCATGGCATGATACAACAATTGGGAAAGATATTTTCAATACTGTTTATGGGCTTCTGGAAAAGTACAATTTAGATTTGTCAAAACTGTGTTCCATTGCAACAGACGGAGCTCCTTCAATGACTGGAGTAAAAAATGGCTTCGTTAAAATATTACAGAGATCAGAGAAACGGGCAGTGACAAATCAGATTTTCATCATATTCATTGTATAATCCACCAAGAAGTTTTATGCTCAAAAGTGATCAAGTTGGAAAGTGTTTTAAAGTCAGTGAAAAAAATTATAAACTTCATAAGGTCACGAGGCCTTAATCAGCGACAGTTTTCTGCATTTTTACGTGATTTAGAAAGTGAGTACACTGCATATTATGCAGAGGTGCGATGGCTTTCGTGTTTTATGGTACTCGACTGGTGGAAAATTAAAGAAGAAATGCGCGTTTTCATGAAAACAAAAGGAGAAGATGTCAGCTTATTATGCGATGTACCTTTTTTACAAGACCTTTCATTTATGGTAGATATCACAAAACACTTTGCTTGAAATTGCAAGGATTACGTCAAGTTATTACAGATATGCAAGATCATGTGAAAGCTTTCAAGTGTAAGATGATGTTGTGCGAAAAACAGTTAGTAGAGGATAATCTGTCACATTTTCTGACTTGCAAGGCATATCAGGAAAGCACAAGTGTCCCAATATCATACAAAATATGTTCAGAGAAATGAGAAGCCTTCTGGCAGAATTTGAGAACCGTTTTCGGGATTTTAAGACCCAAGAAAACAATTTTTCTCTATTTACTGGTCTTTTCACTATCGATATTGATAAAGTTCCCACTCACTTGCAAATGGAAGTAATTGAGATTCAGTGTCAGACCCATTTAAAACAAAAATTTGATAGTGTTGGTACATTGGAATTTTATAAGTACTTGCCTGTTCAATACCAACAAATGAGAAAATTTGCCTGTAAAATTCTGTCAATGTTTGGAAGTACCTATAAGTGTGAACAACTATTTTTTTTTGATGAAAGGAAACAAATCTCCCGCAAGATCGCGATTGACGGACGCACACTTGGACGCAGTTTTAAAAGTTATTTCCGCCGATAAATTCGCGCCACAAATAGACAACTTAATTAAAGACGAAAGATGTCAAATATCTGGCAAAAGAATTTAATGTTTGTAGTTTTTTGTAATGTCCTTATTGTATATGTAACAGTGGCGGCTCGTGAGTATATTGAAGGGTGAAGCTACATGAGGTTAATTTTGTTTAAATGTGAATAAATTTCCACGTTACCCATGAGGTATTATTCTGCGACGCGTTGACCTTTTTTTTTTAATGGAGGTCATCGCCAATAGCCCTACTAAACCATTAAAAACTAAAAAAATAAACTCTAAAAAAAGTAAATAAAAAGTAAACAAAACAAGTAAAATATGTACACCTATCACTAAAATATAGCGGTGATTGCGATAATAAAAACATAATTTAGTTTATTAAAACTTAAAATAAATAGTTGTATGAAATAAGATAAAAAAAACTACTTTTTGTACATTAAATTTATCTATAATTTGGTCGTAAAAGTTTTGGTCTTCACTAAGTTCTGACAGTAATTCCTGCTCTATTGACATCATTGCTAAACCCGAAAGCCGTTCTTGTGTCATTGTGTTTCTTAGGTAGGTTTTGATCCGTTTAAGACATGAAAAATTTCGTTAGGGCGATACACTTGTTGCGGGAATAGTTAAAACTAAATTAAAAAGCTTATATGCTTTCGCAAAAGTTGCTTTAAAATCTTTAAATAACAAAGCTAGACTTTTTTCGACATCTAAATTTGAAAATTGTTCATCCCTATACAATACAGAAAGCTCATTCTTTAATCTATCTCTGTCAAAAATGTTTGGATAATTTTTTAATAAATTATTTAATAAGTCGTCTGGAAAGCATTTAACATATTCCGAATATTTTGTGCAATCGACTAAAGCAAAAAAATTTAAATTATTTAAATTTTCAAACCGCGTCCCTAATTGAAGAATTATACAATCTATTATTTCGAAATATAATATTTTATATTTAGTAAAAATATCAAAGTCGCTAGAACATTGCCCTCGACGTGTGTTAGTTGGCAGAATAGTGGCTTTTTTAGCAATATTGAAAAGTTCTTTGAAATGGTCCTCGTTTCTAAATTCAATAATTCGTTGCTTGGCAAGGTTTATTTGCGAAATGCAGTAATTTATATCTAAATGCTTTAACTGTAATATTTGAAACAGTACATCAGTGCAACTAAAAATTTGTTTATAAATATGCGTTAAAAGGCAAAATTCGAAATCATGAAAATGCTTTAGAAATCCTTTTGCACCATTAATAGATTCTGTTCCAGAACTTCAGTCATTAATAATAGTTTCAAATACTATAATTAAATATTAGCCACTAAGTTTAAAATTTTAGACCGTGTATACCATCGCGTTTCTACAGCTCGCGGAATTCTTTTACCTACTATCTGATTAAGCACAAAAGACCGTTTTGGTAATTGGTGGAAATAATTTGGTATTCCTAATAAAGTGGCAAAAAATATACGACTTTGGGTAATCAGTTTTGTTCCCTGTTGTAAAACTAGATTTAATCTGTGGGCGCAACAATGAGTAAACATAGCTAAAGGAGCAATAGATCTAACTTTTGTTTGAAGCTTATTTATTTCACCTGCCATAACACTAGCCCCATCGTAACACTGCGCGACCAATTTATTTTTAAAGTCATAAGGCTCTAAGCTGTTTTGTATTAAATGAAAAAGGCTCTCTGCTGTTCTATTATCGCTAACGTCAAAAAATCCTAAAAATCTTTCTTTTAAAGTTGGTCACATACCTAACTGTTATCGAACACTGTGATTTTTCTGTTATATCAGTACTATCATCCGCAATTACGCCAAAAAAACAACAATCGGTGTCATTGATTTCTTTTTTTATATATTCTTGAATATAGTCATGTATGCAACCAATTAGTTCATTTTGTATAGTCTTAGATTATCCCGTAAAAATATTACTAAATTTAGCACAATGTTCAGTAAGTTCGGCATTTCTTTTTATTAAGCATGCAAATATTTCCTTAAAATTGCCACGGTTAAAAGAATCTGTTGTTTCATTATGACCTCGAAATGCCAAGTCTTGTTTACCCAAAGTAATAGTAACATCAATTAAATAATTTAATAATAAACGGTTTTTTCGAACATTTTCATTATAAACAATTTTATTAAGACTTGCATTTTCTTGTAGTGCATCCGCAATAGTCGCCCTATTTTGCTCCAGTCTTGTAAGTGCTACCGAATTTTTAATATGCTCTCTTGAACTTTCATGCGATTTTACTGCTCGTGAAAAATTATTTAAATCCGAATATCCGCCCCCTGAACTCCAATTATTTTTGACGCAACCTAATAAAATACAAGGCCAACAATATAAGCTTTCGTTATAAATACTTCCGCATAGCCACCTATAAGTTTCGTACCAAGATATTTGAAAAGTTCTTGAATATTTTTTACCTTGCCTCTTATCGTTAAATATTGCTAAAATTTTCGGCGTCGGACGGCTACCTAATATCTGTTTATTTTCAGTTTCGCTTCTTCTTAAAAAAGGCGTTTGAATTAATGAAGCAATAATGTCGCGAATAGGATTCATTTCAAAAGCAAAAAGCAAATACAAAAAATGGAACGGTCCAACTTACCAAATCAAAACAAAACAAAAACTTACTCACGCGTATTTATTCACCTTAAAAGACAGAACGCCCTCAATCAGCGATTATCGCAATCTATTTCCTATTTCTTTCTCAGCCGCACGCACCACGTAAAAAGAAGCCGTTAGAATATTTCGCTAGTCATGTGATTTAAATAACCAATAAAAGCATATCCAAGCTACAGATTTATCGCCTCAAGAATGCAATAGAAAACGTGTGCATCGGCAATCGCCATCCCGCTCTGTCGTATCAGGTGACTCGCCGGCATCGGCACCGGCCGTTGATAAATAGGTCAGAAGTCGAAACTTTCCAAGCTAAAATTATTTCGCCTCATTCGAGAGCACTTTCTTTAGGAATGGGTTTGCACGGATTGCACGGTCGGTTTTTTGATGTGGTCAGAATTTATTTTCTAAAATATTTATTATGGGATTATATTTTGTTTTTTTTTTAATGTTATTATGTTGTAAAACTGTTAAAAAGTATGTTTCTAATTGGTAATAGATAAAAAGTTATATAAAAAAATTCTCTTTTCCGTTATTTTGGGGGTGAGGCGCGGTCTCAGAGGCCTACCCTGACGAGCCGCCACTGATATGTAATTACATTATGTAATTTATTGAAAATTTAATAAACAGACTTGTCATATAATAGTACTTTTTCTCAAGATTTTCAGTAGTTTGTCTTCTTTAAGATAAGGTTTTGCGGCCCACCTAGTCGATGGTCTTCATGCTTTTGGCCCACCAGTGACTTTGAGTTTGACATGGCTGGTTTGAGCCTATTGTGCCTATTTAACGATTTTTTATGCAAATATTCTTTATCACATCCACTACACTTGAACATGGCTCTCCAATTATTATACACAGAACTCAATAAAATAAACTAAACTGTAGATATATGAATATTGTATATTTATGTTTTTAGTTTCATTTACATTAAACACACACAACCCAACTACGAAATGAAATCATAGAAAAGGGCGGTAAATAAAATGTTAGGTTAGGACGACTAAACGTAAACATTGACGTGACGTCACTGTTCCAAATGTAAAACGGTGCCGTTGTGCCAAGACTTCGAAGAGCCGCTCGTGCTTGAAAGCGGTTATGAAGTTCGAATTTTGTAAATGTAAATGATACCACACTGTTGCCATTTGCTAAACAAGCCAATTCCGTAACAAATTTGAGTTGAAATTGAATGTAAATGTTCTAAAGTAATTAAATACTATATTATATAATTATGGTTACTGTTGTATATTAAGTAAATCTAAGATTTTAAAATTTCAATATAATATTGCGACCTATAATAAAAATTAATTAGCTCCTCAATTATACTTAAGTCACATGCGCAACACAGTTTTAGCTTTAGCTCACTCACCTCCAACTTCTTGACATAATTCCATAAATATCTTTTATTTAACATTGCTTTATGTTTTCTCTTTAAAATGACATTAACAACATACTAAGACAATACTTTTACAATGTTTACTCACTTACCTCCTTCCTGTTGCTGTAATTCCATAAAAAATACCTTTTTTATTTAACATTAATGTAAGTTTTTTTTTTCATTTGAAAAGACATTAACAATACACGAAAAGACAGTACTTTTACTTTTGAAATGTTTACTTAAACTCCACATTTACAATTTTTACAAATACAATTTTTTGTTTAAGTTGACAATAAAACATACTTAGCTATTAAATCTACCTCTCAGTAGATATTAATGAGAAAAATCTATTTTAGCATTGTATTTATATAAAAGAATAAATACTATCTAACATATGGCATTTTTTTCATACTTGGCCCTATTCTAGTGACTAGTTTTCGAAGTCAATCCATGTACAGGGTCTTCCATTGAGGAGGAAAAACGGAATTTTTTGACTTCCCCCGTATTTCTCAAGTAATTCAAAATAGCCAACCGATGTATTTTAGCTCGGAGAATTCGAAAATCGTAACAAAAAAACAATTGAATGAGAAACAAAAGACTTAAGGCAAAGGATGTTGCGTGTTTTTTAATAAGTTATTATATGTGAATGAATTTACAACAAATCAAAATTTTGAACAAAAATGGATAAACATCATAATAAACAAAATATTTTTTATTTTTGGTTGTGTATACAGACCCCCTATATACAAACTCTCAGATTTTTTGCTTGACTTCGAAAACACACTGTTTCATTATTGCCTTAAGTGAAGAAATGTTATGCACAGGGGATTTTAATGTACATTTTTTAGATATATTCTCACATGACGTTGCGCAATTTAACATGTTACAGTCAGTAGGGCTCACTCAATTAATAAACAATCCTACTAGAATCTCGTCTACCTCTGCCTCACTTACTGACCTTTTTCTGATATCGAATTCTAATTTAGTACAACACTGTGATACATTACCCGCTCCACTGTTGTCAGACCATTAATTTATTTTTTGTGATCTTTTAGTACCTAATACATCAAAGGAAATTACTTTTAAAAAATATAGAGACTTAAAAAATATCAATACTACACATTTCTTGGAGAAATATATATGACGTTAATGATATCAACAGCAAAATTTATTTTATAAACAATAATATTAATACTTTACTAGATCGTCATGCTCTTATAAGAAAGGTTAGGTTTACAAAAAATAATTATCCGTCGATAACCCAAAATATAAAAAATTTAATAAAACTTAGGAATAGGGGTTTTAGCAAATTTAAAAAGACCAAAACTGTCGCTCTTTGGGAATGTTATAAATCTCTGCACAACTTGACGACTCTCACTATACGAAATGAAAAAAAAAGCATTTTTTGAATCCAGGTTTAGACAGTCCGTAAATAGATCAAAATACAAGAGTTCTAACCACACTACACGACAACTTGTTACGTTCTTGACGCGCGTTTCGCTAACCAAGTTAGCATAATCGGCAGATGATATAAACTAAAGTAACTTATCCTAATCGAGACTATTTATAGGTAAATGTGGTCACACTTGATTGCGCCCGACTGCACCGTTGTCAAGTAAACAATAGTAAACTGAGAAAGTTGAAACCACAAAAACAAATTCCTTCGGAAGTCGAGAACATTGTAGAAAACCTTTCTTCTCAGTCCTTTGATAATAGAGAAATCGCCTTTTTGAATAAAGGTTTGAATTTTGCAGAGTCTCCAGTAAAAAATAGTTACCAACTATTATAGCGAATATCGAAAGTTCTATTCAATACGTGCCAGAGTCAACTAAGGGATTCATTAGAGAGGCTCAAAAAACGTTGTTAACAACAAGTCAAAATATGTTTCTCGTCAAAATAGTGAAGTTATCCAGGGACTGAAGGAAAAAGAATGTTTTTATTTAAAACCTAACAAAGGAAATAAGGTTGTTATACTAGACAAAACAGATTACCTTGAAAGAGTAGACCATTTGATTCAAACTGGTCCCTACGATTTAATTGAGAAGAACCCGTTATCAAAAATGATAACAGAAGTAAAAAATACCTTAAAACAGTGTAAAAACCTTGTGTCCGATAAACTAAAATTTAAACTAACACATAGTAACCCTCAGTTATCTAAACTGTATTGCCTTCCCAAAATCCATAAACCTGGGAAGTCCATGAGACCTATTGTTTCAGCTGTTGGATCACCAACGTACAATATTTCAAAATGGTTTAGAAGTCAGCAGATTCAATATCTTAGATAACTTTAAAATTAGAATTCTTAGATAAAATTAAGAATGTTCACTTAAAAGAAGGTGAAATTTTAATATCTTTTGATGTAAGCTCATTGTTTGCTAGTGTACCCATACCACTAGCTTTAGAGTACCTAAAGGAACTACTTGAAATCAATAATTTGAAGAAAGAAATTATTGAGGAATATTTACTTCTTACAAAATTATGTATGAATCAAAATTTTTTTCAGTTCAACAATAAATATTATAAACAACTTGAGGGAACTGCGATGGGCAATTGCTTATCTCCGTTCCTTGCAAATTTGTTTATGGGTAGATTAGAAACCTAGTTCAAAAAAGAACTCAAGTATTTCCCAAGGGTGTGGTATAGATACGTAGACGATATATTTGCTATTTTTGATACTAAAACAGAAAATTTGGACACTTTCTTAGAAACATTAAACAATAAATATCCTTCTATTAATTTTACGTACGAAAAGGAGAACAATGGGCAATTACCTTTTCTCGACACGTTAGTTATTAGAAATAACGATAAATTAGAATTTGATATCTATAGGAAATTTACTAATACCGATAAGTATATAACATCCGACTCATTTCATTGCCGTCAACACAAAATCGCAGCATTTCGTTTCTTAACTCACAGATTAGTCAATTTTCCGTTAAGTAAAGAACGTTTTAACAATGAAATGAATCGGATTAAAAATATAGTTAAAAGTAATGGATATAATAGTAATTTTGTACATAAATTAGTAAATAGACATAAGCATAAGAAAATGTTAAAAACTGCCACTACTCTTCAAGCACCTGAGGCTCCCAATAAGTTCATAGTAATCCCATATGATCCCAGATATACGAGAGGTCTAGAAAAAGTTTTAAAAACGTAGGTTTTAGAGTAGCCTACAAAACGGAGAACATTTTGAAAAATCTCCTTGGAAACCCTAAAGACAAAGTCGAATTGAAGGAGAGGAGTGGCATCTATGAAATTAGCTGTAATGACTGCGATCTAAAATATGTTGGGCAAACTAAACGCTCCATAAACATTCGTTTTAAAGAACACACGGCACATTTAAAATACGGAAGAACAGAAAAGTCAAGCGTTGCCCAACATAGAAAACAATCACCAAATAGGAATAAATAATCTTAAGTTGATTAAAAATGTATCTAATAATAGATTATTGGATGCATTTGAGAGTATAGAAATAGTTAAATGTGGTAAGAAAGCACTAAATAAAGTCAGAGGGCCTATTGCCTATAGTCCCCTCTATTGTTTACTTGACAACGGTGCAGTCGGGCGCAACCAAGTGTGACCACATTTACCTATAAATAGTCTCGGTTAGGATAAGTTACTTTAGTTTATATCATCTGCTGATGATGCTAACTTGGTTAGCGAAACGCGCGTCCAGAACGTAACAAGTTTTGGTGTAGTGTGGTTAAAACTCTTGTATTTTGATCTATCGTCCACCACTGGTTCCAGTGTTAGGACAGTCCGTAAATACTTGGCAAGAGTTGAAGAAATACAGCGCAGGCATTGCGAGCAGTAAAGTAGAAATCCCTGAGGATTAAAAAAACCCAGAATTAATAAACAACTTTTTTAGGTCATCTGTACCCCAAACTCAAGGTAGCAGTACAGAGCTTATTAATTTTTATGTAATGTATGTTAGTAATGTCAAAGACAATGTACAAAAACTTTATTTTAAAACGGCATACAAAATCTCAGATAAAATCAAAAGCTAAAGGACATGATGGATTTAACATTGATATAATAGAATTGTGCTGCTCTTTCCTACTTCCATTTTTAGCACATATCATAAATTACTGCATTTTAAATTCTGTATATCAAAATTGCTGGAAAAAGCTCTAACGGTGCCTCTCCTAAAGATCAACAACCAGAAGGAACTTAAGGACTTACGCCCGATAAGTATTTTACCATGTTTATCAAAAATATTAGAAAAAATAATTAATAAACAACTTGAGGAGCATTTGGAGCAAAACCGTATTTTGCCCTAAACCCAATCGAGCTTTAGAAGGAATCACGGGTGTTTCACGGCTCTATTAAACGTTACTGATGATGTATTTCGTGCAACTGATTCTTGAAAAATAACGATATTGGCACTTTTAGACTTCTCGAAAGCGTTCGATACTTTAGATCGCCTATTAGTGTTGGCTATTCTCCATTATATTGGTCTAAGTGAAAATGCTGTAAATTTTTTTAAAACTTTTTCAAGATCGAAAACAGTATGTAATTCTTGATTGGGGATTATCCACTGAACTAGTCGTTGATACTGGCGTGCCGCAGGGATCCATTATCAGTCCTCTGCTAATATAGTAATGTATATACTTCAAATCTGCCGAACGTTATTAAAAAATGCAAATCCCAATATTATACAGACGACGCACAAATATATTTCTCTTTTAAAAAACAGGAGATCATTGAGGGGTGTCAAGCTCCTAATACCGATCTCAAAGAACTTCAAAAATCATCACTGGATCATTCAAAAAAATGTTGTATTATGATTTTTGGTAAGAGGAATCATATGGATAGCGTTAGGGAGTTAGTTAATACAAAAATCGGAGACTCTACCCTACCGGTTAAAGATAGTGAGGAATCTGGGCGTTATACTCGTCAAAGATCTGAGATTTGACAACCATGTCTCTCAATGTATTCAACGAGCTTACGTTAGACTAAAGCTTCTATACAGTAATCGCCACGAATTATCAAAAAAACTTAAAATAATGCTTTGTGATTCCCTTGTGCTCTCCATATTTAACCATGGTGATATGGTTTATGGAAATAGTCTAAAAGCTATTCAGAAGCAGAGAATCCAAAAAAGTTCAAAACTCCTGTTTACGTCTTATATATGGAATCCGAAAGCGGGAACGAATATTTTATAAATTATCAGATGCAAGGTGGTTGAATATGGAGAATAGAATAAGGCTTCACGAGGCATGTTGTTATAAAATTCTACTCTTTAAGAAATCTCCCTACCTATATAAAAGAATAATATTTAGATCTCATGTGCATAACCTAAATGTTCGATTCCGTGCTACAATAACTCTACTCCTGTATAAATCTGCCATGTTTGAACGTTCTTTTACGAATAACATTGCCAAATTGTATAACTCTCGTCCAGGTCATCTCAAATACCTCACACCACTAAATTTCAGAAACAAACTAAATATTTTGATAGACAGGCCACAGCCAATAATAACTAGTTAAAACTATGCTTTTTTATTCTGTTTTCCCATTTTTTTATATACTCCCTTTAGAAGGAACAGGTGCTTATGAAATATGTTTTTTTTTTTATATTGTAGGCATGTTGTTTTTAAGGTTAAGTTGATCAGGGTGGATAACGCTTAGGTGCTATCTACGTCTGGACTTCGCCTTTTCTGTCATTACATTTTAAAAATTTACGCATCTAAATACTCACTGAAAATCATTTACGTCTGTAATGTGTTCAACTGTTTTTGATTTATTGATGTTTGAAAATTGACATTTTTGCTTCTTTGAGCGGTCATAGCACCTGAACGGTTGGACCCTAGAGCAAAATAACTTTTTTCTACAACCGTCCTTAAAATCCTATTTTACACACTGATTGCAGTAGCTAAAGCTTGTTTTCAAGCACCGATGCGTGAAATACAATGCTTTCCCTAAAGGATTTACTTCACGCACCGGCTCAATAAGAAATGCATGGGCCGCCATTAATTTTAGGCACCGGGCCCGCACTGGTAATAATTTTATTAGGCGGCCGTGCCTCGCAATTTGTATCGTTGTCATGGTAACGAGTTGTCAAATTGCCAATGCAAACAGTTTAAAATAGACACTTTAAGTTCGAATAGTAATTTGAACAGTTTATTATTTTAAGTTATAATAAGCAATAATTATGGACTCTGATATAGAAATGTGTACTCCACCAGATATTACGGAAGCAGCGAAAACAGCTAGTAATTCTCTGTTACCTCAGAAGTCAAAGGAAATTTATGAAAACACGTACAATAAATTTATGACCTGGCGCAGTAAGAACAATATTAAAACCTTTTCTGAAAATGTTTTACTCGCATATTTATCAGAATTGTCAAAAAATGTGAAATCATCAACACTATGGAGTCATTATTCAATGCTAAAAAGTACTATTAGCATTAAAAATAACATTGACATTGGTAAATATCCAAAAGTTCATGCATTTAAAGAATGAAGGATATATTCCACAAAAATCTCGAATATTGGAGAAAGAACAAATTTTCAAGTTCATAAATAAGGCTCCTGACGAAGTTTTTTTATTAACCAAAGTGATATTAATATTTGGGATTGCTGGTGCTCTAAGAAGAAGCGAAATTTATAAGCTAAAAATGTGCGATATTCAAGATTTAGGAAGTGTTCTTGTTGTATCCGTCCCTGATACAAAAACCAAAATAACAAGAAAATTTACCATTACCGAGCATTTAGAATTATACAGAAAATATGCCGCCCTTCGTCCCCAAAATTATCAAGAAAACAAATTCTTCATCAAGTATCAAGGAGGAAAATGTGCTCGCCAAGTCGTCGGGATAAACAAATTTGGAAAATTGCCTAGTGAAATAGCAAAATTTTTAAAACTACCACATCCAGAAAAATATACAGGCCATTGTTTCAGACGATCATCTGCTTCCTTGCTAGTTGAAACCGGTGCAGATTTACTAATGTTAAAACAACACGGCGGTTGGAAATCTTCAACGGTAGCTGAGGGTTACGTAGAAAATTCCCTTAACAAGAAAAATGATATTTCAAATAGACTTTTGTCAGTTCAAAATCCAAATATGACCTCGATCACAAGCAGCAATATTATTAACAAATCATCATCAAAGGAGGCTACAGAAGTTAAATTTAGTAATCTAACAAATTGCAACATTACTATTAATAATTACAATAATTATAAAGAAGAAAATTAAATAATTTAACTATAATTTCTATTAAAAAGTTACAATTATTATAAAGTAGAAAATTAAATAATTTAACTATAAGTTCTATTAAAAAGTTACAATTATTATAAAACAGAAAATTAAATAAATAGTTCATTAGTTTAATTTGTATTATATAAAGGAGAAAATTAAATAGTTTAATTTTATTTCGTACTTGTATTATTTACGGTTGTAGAAAAAGTATAGTGTGCAATACGTGCGTGAAGACTTTTATATCCTTGTGTGATATAACATCACACTCGTGTATAAAAGTTAACTTCACGCACTTGTTACACAATATACTATTACATTCCTATCTTAGTTTTTGATAAGCTATCTTATGATGCCATAATAATACGTCAAAATGACAGTGATTTTGAAGTAGGGTGATCACCTACATTTCATATGAATATATTTAATTAAATAGGTAGCGAAACAATTTCGTTTTTTTTTTGTTTGACTGGCATCATAAGATAGGTTATCAAAAACTAAGATAGGAATGTGAAAGTTATTTTGCTCTAGGACCAACCGTTCAGCTGCTTATGACAGCTCAAAGAAGCAAAAATGTCAATTTTGAAACATCAATAAATCAAACAGTTAAAAATAGACATATAGTACCCTTATTAAAAAACACTTATAATTGACCATAGAATCCAAAAATGTAATAATATATAGGGTGTTTCGTTTAAAAAGTCTTTTGTTTCTTTTTCAATTGTTTTTTGTTTCTAATTCTCCGTGCTAAAATACATCGATTGGCTATTTTGAATTTCTTGAGAAATACGGGGGAGGTCAAAAAATACCGTTTTTTCTCCTCAATGGAAGACCCTACAATTAGCGAAGCCGCGAGATGAGACAAAATTTGTACTCTCGTCTCGTCTCGGCACGTTCGATCTCGATACTCGAGACGAGAATGAAGGAGTCGAGATGAGACGAAATTCTCTTGTCTCGATTTTTAGTAATAGCGTTGATTGAAGGAAAAAGGAAGATGCGCAACCTTATGGACGAAATCGTGGCAGTGCTGATTTCATTCCACTTACGTTTCGGCTGCTGTACGGTGCAGCCGCTCTGCGGCAAAAGCATAAAACACCCATTCTCAGTCGTTCGGCTCTCGCTGTGAAGACCGTTGGCTGCGGCGGTGATCGGAAAATGATGATATTGGTGGAAGACGGTGCCGCGCAATATTATTATGCTTTATTGATCACTCAACGTTATTATTTAATGCGTTGCTAAAACCTCTATTAGCTTGTGTGAATTGCAGTTTATATAACACCATTCGCCTTAAAACAGTGGCGGCTCGTGGGTGAAAAAGTAAGTGAAGTGCAAATGAAGCAAGAAAATATCGCAATAATTTTTTTTCGAGAATTTTTTTATATGTGGAAGGGGTAGAATATTTTTCAACGACTTACCTACATTTTGTATACTAAATCAATTCTCCTATCCTCCATAGCAGCAAGACAATGGACAAATACAGCCTGCGGTACTTTTTCTTTTTTTTTGAAGGCCATTTAGATGGCCAGACATCACACTTGCGCCATCGTAACATTGCCCTATTAATTTATGTTTATAGTCAAATTGGTCAAAAATTTGATCCAATAGAGAATATAAATTCTCCGACGTTCTATCGGAGCTGAAATTCTAAAATCCTAAGAATCTCTCGACTACTGAACCTTCTGAATTAACGTATCTTAAAATTATGGAGCACTGGGAGGTTTGCGTACTATCAGTAGTGCCATCCACTTGCACAGAAAAAAAAACTGTGTGTTCGTTATTTTATTTTTTACATGATCATTTAAATAATCAGAAATGCAGTCAATTATTCCGTTTTGAATAGTTTTCAAGTCACCAGTAAAAACATTTTTAATTTTTTCGTGATGATCTTAGGAACTTCTCGATACTAATAAACCTAAAAGCTTTTTAAACTGGCTGCTCTCATCATGGCCGCGAAAGACTAACTCTTGTTTTGTAAGGTACAAAACTGCGTCAATTACCAAGCACATAAATAGCCTATTTAATCGGACGTTTTCGTTAAAATGTATTTTATATAGTTTAGCATTTTCTTTTAAAGTCTCAGCTATAGCGCTTTGATTTTTTACTAATGTTTTTAGCATTAATTCGCATTTTAAATGCTCCGCCAAGTCTTCATGTTTACGTAAAGACCTTCATATATTTAACACCTGCAAATCCTCCCTTATTCCACACTGAATATTTATTGGAAACTAGTAAACAAAGCCAGCAAAACAATTTTTGTAATATTTGAGTACTACATAACCATTTGTACTCCGAAAACCAGGGTGACGATTAAAACACTGATCTTGTTTCTTCCATCGATTAAGTGGAGTTTCCAATAAAATGCAAACCACATACGTGATCGGATTCATCAATAGTGTAAATTAATAAACCCGACACCAAATAAAGTTGTAACAACACCATAAATAAATATAACACAAAACAGTCAAGTAAACTGCAAAGGAACTAACCGGTTGCAGCGAAATCCGCGAAAATAAAAGTAAACAACCACCCCAAACTGAACGACACGTGGGTGTAGTGTACTGCGTTAGCAATTCATCGAGAGCGTTGCATGGCGCTGGTTAACGTTATTCTTCCATGTGCTCATTGCGCGTTGTCATGGCAACGTAGTAGGAAAATCGTAAACTAAACACAGCACCTTCAGCAAAGTCGAAGCGGTTTGCGCCACTGTTATAGTTGTTATAATAAAGCTCGATTAAAAGTTTTAAAAACACATGCCGCCAACGGTCAAGCAAAATATTTATTCGAGATGTACAGTTTATTTTTTGCCGATTAGGTGAATAAATGAATGTAAAAACTTAAATTTTAAGAGATATGTAATAAATAAAGAGATGTTTGCTTGTTTATTTTTCTTGGTGAAGTAGCACTTCACCTATTTCGCCTGAATAGCCGCCACTGCTTTATAGTAACACTGAAACCTCCATTATCTTAAGATGTATATGTTGGTCAACGTCGTTATAGTTTGTTATATACATACTGAACTTCCATTCTCATATAAAGAAGGAAAAGCCAAAAGATCTTCTTTTCATAATATTTTTAATTATTCTTCGCAAGGCATTTGTTCATAGGTGAGGCACATGCCTAAATTATCTTCTGGAGAATCATCTGTGGTAGTTTGACCAAAATGTACTCCTATATTAAAGGGAGTGGCACTACTTTCTATCCTACAAGGGTTATTTCCGGAAGGACATAGAGTAGGGCCGCAGTGGACTAAGCTGCAAGAGCCAAAAGATTCTGGCTAAAAAATAAAAAAAGTATTAAGCATAATTTGCCTACCAACATTTTGTGTGTTTCTGTTTCTCATATGAATATTAAACGAACTTCTGTAATCTTTTGATACTCTCGTAATAATTGCAACATTGCAATTACAGAATATGTACAGGGTGGTTCAATAATAAGAAGAGAGAACTTAAGAAAAAAAAATATTTATAGGTAAATCGGCCAGGAGAAATCGCTGTAAATTATTTTCATGTTCGAAAGTTGGCCGCTAGGGGGCGTAACAGCAACTCAAAGGTATAAATGATAAGTTTCTCTTAAATTTTCCTGATTGAGAAAATATAAGCATTATATTCTACAACCAATTTGGTATTCTTTTGCTTTAGAACATTTTTATCTATTTTCAAAAATAAAATGGTGAGAAGGTCGAACATTTTTACTTTCAAATGTTGATATCTCTGTTTTGGATGAACCCATTTTATTCAACTTGGTGTCGAAAAAGGGTGCTTTTTTTTGCTCTACTCGTGGAACCATAAACAGTACTATAATGACTTTGTTAGTGGTCACTAAATGGCAGGGGCGTGCAGTGAAATTTTGACGTCATCATAAAAACGTCGATGCTCCTACATATTTTGGAGAAGTTTATTTTCAATGGACAACAAGTCTCTCCCGCCCCGTTGAATTTCTCACGAAATTTTTTATACGTTTAAGTGTTTAAAATTTGCGTTCTACTGATGAACTTGTGGCAGGTATTGTCAATACTAATTTACACAATTTCGACACTTCGATGTAGGTATCTTCGAGCTCCTTGTCTTTTAAAAATTGCTTTAGTTTCTTAGCGTTATTTTTTGCGCTAATGTCATCAGTTTCGTAAATCACTTTTAGTTCAGATCACAGTAACACTCGGTCGAAGAACTGGCCATAATGAAAAAGAAGAGATTTAAACGCATCTTCTGGAAAAGTTTTTCCTTTAAATACATCAAAATTGCAGAGCTCAAGAAATTTAGAATCATTTAAACCGTTAAACCTATAGTTTATTTTTTGCTAAATTTGATCGATTATTTCATAAAAGAGGCGTCTGTATAATGTTTGAACATCTCCCACCTTGTCTGTTCGAAGACGCTGTGGCCCTACATTTAACGTCATCGTTTTCTCCCAAAATAGGTCAGTCATCTCTGTTTTGGCTTAACATGGACTTAAAATCATCCACCTTTTTTAGGCAAAAAGCAATATCTTTTGTTTTAATTTGTAATATATTAAAAACATTGTCCGAGAATGGAAATATTTCTGAAAATATGTTCAACAAATAATTAAAATTAAAATCTCGTTTCAAACAGTCCAAAAACTCCCTCGAGCTATTTATTGCTTCTGAGTCCCACATTTCATTACTTTCTATTATATTCTCAAATAGTTCAATCTATCAATCAAATAACGAAAAATACTTTACACTCTTTAATGTGATTGGTGGACTGGGATGAAACTAAATTTAATTTATGAGCAAAACAATGGACAAACGCAGCACTTGGGAAAGTTTCTCGAACTTCCGCTTGCAGACCCCCTAATTATCCTGCCATCAGTGCAGCTCCATCATAGCTTTGAGCAACTAATTTTTTCTCTCCATTAATTTCTTTCGTAACGTTATAAACTACGGTATATAATGCATCTGCTGTTCGATTTTCGAACACATTCTTAAAACCTAAAAATCGCTCTTGAATACTTCCGTCTGTTTTAACATATCGTATTACTATAGATAATTGGCTAAAATTAGTGATATCATTTGTTTCGTCCAGAACAATAGCAATGAACCGCGCCTCGCCAATGTCCTGCTTAATTGATTTTTTAAGCAATCATCATATTTAGCCATTAAACTAAGTAAATCTTGAAAATTTCCTCTATTTGAAGTCCGAGAAAACAAACAACATCGATAAGTCTTTTTAATATTTGCTTATTTTTATCGACTAGTTCATTTTGTTGGCGGTGACTAATTTTCAACTGTTTATTAAGGGCGGGTTCAATTCTGGTTTTGCCAAAGACTTTTTCTTTCATGACGGCCTGCAAATGCGCTTTGGACATAATGTGTCTTTTTACAGCTTTATGGAAATTGTTTAAATCGGAAAAACCAGTTTTATTTCAGAGACCTTTTTCATTTTCGAAAAGTAAACATGACCAAAAAAATAATTTACTTATATTTTCACACCCTGTTAGCCATTTAAATTGTTCGTATTGTTTTTCCGGATAAAAATGTCTAATATAGTTTTTTCATTTTTGTGGTTAAATTTTTCATAGGCGGTTTTGCCCTTCCTTTAGAAATCATTTGGAGCTTATCAGGGAAGTTTAATGTTGAAAATCCCTTTATCATTAAGACACACCACACATTCACACACAGTCTTCTTACTAAATTCTCCAATATTTTCAACGTTGTTACCGACAGCCGAAGTTGACCGTGTTTATATATCCGCATCCGTATTATTGTCTTCTATATCGCACTATGCACGACGGGACGCGACGTACGTATCACACAATACACGGATAGTCGTTCAAACAAAGAACCTACTCCGACGATAGCTTCCGTCCCCACTTAAAGCACGCGACTGAAGTGCAAAAATTGCAAACAGCCGGTGGAAAGTTCAATAATCTCTGGATCGATTCACAGGAAATCAAGCATACAGGACTTGGCTGCAGAGAAGATAGCGGCCCACATAGGTTCTATTCGATATTCTATTGAGGCTGGGTCGGAGTCAAAGCCGCATTTATTATGGGCTTGATAATTAAGGTAATATTTTAGAATTTTTAATATAAACCTAACTAATGGTTTCCTATTTAAAAAATTACATTTTAGAAGACGTTTTGTAATTTTTTTTGGGGAAGCACTGCTTCCCTTGCTTCCATGGACTGCACGCCCCTGCTAAAGATAGGAACAAATTAGTTGAACTTTAAGTTGTTACTGAATCGTCATTAAAATTGATGTTAAGTCTACAGTAATAATAACAATAATAATAAAATACATTGGCTTACCATTAATAAGTCTTCACTATCGCACGGCAAAACTATTTTATCATGACACATTTCTAAAGCTCTAAATGACTCTTCTGAATCCATGTCCCCTGATCCTTCTTGTAAATTATTGGAATTTATGTCCGGCCCTAAAGAAAACAAAAATACTTATTATATTAATTGGATGTTAAAAGGAATTAAACTACTTTATGGATTTAAGTAAAGCTTTCGACTTAGTAGACTGTGATTTGCTTAAAGACAAGTTTTATAAGTATGGCCTAAGGGAAAGATTTATCATTGGTTATCATCTTATCTAAGGGACAGATGTCAACTGGTTGAGGTAAATAGATGTAGGTCTGACATAGTAAATATAGAGTTTGGAGTACCCCAGGGCTCGGTTCTGGGTCCACTATTATTTTTTAATGACCTTCCCAATATTATAGATGACGAATACCTAACTGTATTGATGATAATAGTTTGTTGTGTTTTGGCAGTGATATTTCATTAGTGCAAGCTCAAGTCCAAAGCCTAATAAATAAGTTTGTGCGTCGGTTTATCAAAAATCAGTTGTATCTAAATGAAACTAAAACTGTTTTTATGAACCTAACTCCTCGCACTAAAACGTATCAAAATCCACACGTATAACACTAGACCATAGAATGCAACTACACTTGAAAATAGTGCTGGTTTTGTAGGTATTAAACTATATAATAAGCAGGGGCGTGCGGTGAAATTTTAAGAAAGAGAAGCAATTTTTAGAAACTTACCTATTTGTAATGTAATTCGATTCTTCGATCGGTTTTTGCAAATTCGTCAATGACGTCATCATAAAAACGTCGATGCTCCGATATATTTTGGAGAAGTTTATTTTCATTGGACAACAGCGATATATGCGAAAGTCTCTCCTGCCCCGTTGAATTTCTCACGAAATGTTTTATACGTTTAAGTGTTGAAAAGTTGCGTTCTACTGATGAACTTGTGGCAGGTATTGTCAATACTAATTCACACAATTTCGACACTTCGGTGTAGGCATCTTCGACCTCCTTGTCTGTTAAAAATTGCATTAGTTCCTTAGCGTTATTTTTTGCGCTAATGTCATCAGTTTCGTAAATCACTTTTAGTTCAGATCGCAGTAGCACTCGGTCGAAGAACTGGTCATAATGAAGAAGAAGAGATTTAAACGCATCTTCTGGAAAAGTTTTTCCTTTAAATGCATCAAAATTGCAGAGCTCAAGAAATTTAAAATCATTTAAACCGTTAAACCTATAGTTTATTTGTTGCTGAATTTGATCGATTATTTCATAAAAGAGGCGTCTGTATGATGCTTGAACATCTCCCACCTTGTCTGTTCGAAGACGCTTGGCTTGTGCCTCTACATTTAACATCATCGTTTTCCCCAAAATAGGTCAAAGTCATCTCTGTTTTGGCTTAACATGGATTTAAAATCATTCACTTTTTTTAGGCAAAAAGCAATATCATTTGTTTTAGTTTGTAATATATTAAAAACGTTGTCCGAGAATGGAAATATTTCTGAAAATGTGTTCAACAAATAATTAAAATTAAAATCTCGTTTCAAACAGTCCAAAAACTTCGGCTGTCGGTAATAACGTTAAAAATGTTGGAGAATTTAGTAAGAAGAGTGTGTGTGAATGTGTGGTGTGTGTCTTAATAATAAAGGGATTTTCAACATTAAACTTCGCTGATAAGTTCAAATAATTTCCAATGGAAGGGCAAAACCGCCTATGAAAAATTTGACCACAAAAATGAAAAACTGTATTAGACATTTTTATCCGGAAAAACAATACGAACATTTTAATTCGCTAATAGCGTGTGAAAATATAAGTATATTATTTTGTTGGCCATGTTTATTTTTCGAAAATGAAAAAGGTCTCTGAAATAAAACTGGTTTTTCCGATTTAAACAATTTCCATAAAGCTGTAAAAAGACACATTATGTCCAAAGCGCATTTACAAGCCGTCATAAAAGAAAAAGTCTTCGGCAAAACCAAAATTGAACACTCCCTTAATAAACAGTTGGAAATTAGTCACCGCCAACACAATGAACTAGTCAATAAAAATAGGCAAATATTAAGAAGACTTATCGATGTTGTTTGTTTTCTCGGACAGCACGAATTGGGATTTAGAGGTCATGACGAGACAAGGGTTTCTTCAAATAAAATTTGGAGAAACTTAAAAGAAATTTTCAAGATTTACTTAGTTTAATGGCTAAATAAGATGATTGCTTAAAAAATCATTTAGAGCAGTCTAGCGTTTTTCGCGGAACGTCGAATCGAATCCAGAATGATTTAATTTCCGCTGTTGCAACCATTATTCTAAAAGAATTAAGCAGGAGATTGGCGAGGCACGGTTCATTGCTGTTGTTCTGGACGAAACAACTGATATCACTAATTTTAGCCAATTATCTATAGTAATGCGCTACGTTAAAACAGACGGAAGTATTCAAGAGCGATTTTTAGGTTTTAAGAATGTGTCCGAAAATCGTACAGCAGATGCATTATATACCGTAGTTTATAACGTTAGTAAAGAAATTAATGGCGAGAAAAAAAATTAGTTGCTCAAAGCTATGATGGAGCTGCAGTGATGGCAGGACAATTAGGGTGTGCAAGCTAAAGTTCCAGAAACTTTCCCAAGTGCTGTGATTGTTCATTGTTTTGCTCATAAATTAAATTTAGTTTTATCCCAGTCCATCAATCACATTAAAGAGTGTAAAGTATTTTTCGTCGCTTTAAGTGGCATGGCTGTTTTTTTTTCCAAGTCAACAAAACGTACACAAGCTTTGGACTCCATTCTCCACAAACGATTGCCCAAAGTAGCTCCTACTAGGTGGAACTATAATGGAAGACTTGACAGTATCTGAAAATCGTGAATCACTGATTGAACTATTTGAGAATATAATAGAAAATAATGAAACGTTTGGACTGTTTGAAATGAGATTTTAATTTTAATTATTTGTTGAACATATTTTCAGAAATATTTCCATTCTCGGACAATGTTTTTAATATATTACAAACTAAAACAAATGATATTGCTTTTTGCCTAAAAAAAGTGGATGATTTTAAGTCCATGGTAAGCCAAAAAAGAGATGACTTTGACCTATTTTGGGAGAAAACGATGACGTTAAATGTAGAGCCACAAGCCTAGCATCTTCGAACAGAGAAGTTGCGAGATGTTCAAACATCATACAGACGCCTCATTTATGAAATAATCGATGAAATTCAGCAACAAATAAACTATAGATTTAACGGTTTAAATGATTTTAAATTCCTCGAGCTCTGCAATTTTGATGCATTTAAAGGAAAAACTTTTGCAGAAGATGCGTTTAAATCTCTTCTTCTTCATTATGGCCAGTTCTTCGACCGAGTGTTACTGCGATCTGAACTAAAAGTGATTTACGAAACTGATGACATTAGCGCAAAAAATATCACTAAGGAACTAATGCAATTTTTAAAAGACAAGGAGCTGGAAGATGCCTACACCGAAGTGTCGAAATTAAGTGAATTAGTATTGACAATACCTGCCACAAGTTCATCAGTAGAATGCAATTTTTCAACACTTAAACGTATAAAAAATTTCGTGAGAAATTCAACTGGGCAGGAGAGGCTTTCGCATACATCGCTGTTGTCCATTGAAAATAAACTTCTCCAAAATATGTCGGAGCATCGACGTTTTTATGATGACGTCATTGACGAATTTGCAAAAAATGATCGAAGAATCGGATTACATTACAAATGGGTAAGTTTCTAAAAATTGCTTCCCTTTCTTAAAATTTCACCGCACGCCCCTGGTTATGAATCTTCCCTTTTATTAGGAATAGCGAAATGTGACCCAATTTATTTCTATACATAGTCATATACTAAACCAAATATACTATTTTTCCAAATATTTATTAAATTTCTACCTATGCCACACTTGATTTTTGGGCAAAATTTAAAATAAATCCAATAAGTAGTTTTTACATTAACACACACCGCTATTTTGTTACGTCATGCGTCATATTGAATTCATACCAGCTTGTCCCTATATCACGTTTAATTTTAAAGTCAATTAAATAAGTTTTTTACATTTATTTAAAAAAAATATTTGGCCGCCATTTTGTTCCGCCATTATGAATTCGTACCATACTTTTACCAGTTTATCTCTATACCAAATTTTTTTAAATATTTTATTAGGTCGCCATTTTATTTTCGTATCTTGTATTCATGCCAAAATTTTACCAATTCATTTCTATGTAACCCTTGATTTTTACACAAAATTAGAGGAATTTTGATAATTATTTTTTTAACATTTCATTAGGCTTCCATCTTGTTCCGGCATATAGGATTTTAACGAAAATATTACTGTCATCCCCATATGACCCGTAATTTTTGACTAAAAATTGAAGTCACCCTTATGAGTAGTTTTTAAGCTATGCCGCAAACTGACAGGCAGACAGACGGACCGACGGAATTGACAAAAATATTTTATTAAGCCGTCATTTTGTTTCGCCGCCTTAGATTGATTTTTGTGCAAAATTTGAGATAAATTTGGATAAGCAATATTTTTTTTTACAGTGCACTAGAAGTGGCGGCTCGTGGATTGACGAACAGGTGAACCGCAGCGTAGACAGGTACATAACGCCGCGGGCGAACATTTTGCGGGATGCCACGCCCAAAATGGCTGTTTTTTAACCTTTTTATGAGGTTAATTATCCATAGCTTTGGAGCGTTTTTTAACACTTAGAGGAAATAATATGAATTTATAAGATTTTAAATATATTTTTTATTCTTAAAAAACAGTTATGTAGCTATATCTTAAAGCTAATTTCGATTCGATTCGATCGATGCAAAACTGCTTCCACCTCCGATGATCCGAACGCACCATAATACGATAAGTAGAAGGTATGATATCGTGCATCGATCTGCTACGTCATCGCGTGATTAACGCCGGCTGTCATTGACCTTCGGCCAAATGATTTCAGTGCATTTTTAGTTGATGTTTAAATGTGTTTGCGGATTTCTGTATCCTGTTTTGTATTTAGTTAATTAAACAACAATAAATATGTGTGACGCGGATAACCAGGCAAAGAATTTTGATAGGAATATAAGGTTTTTTACTTTCCCTAAAGACAAAAAATGTTTACGTGAATGGACACGCTTGTGTAAACGCAAAGCTAAATTTAATACAAATTTGGCGCGGATCTCAAGGCATTTTGTTAAAGATCACTATATGTCATGAATCTATATAAAAAAAGACAACAATGTAAATCTGGACGAAATAGTCGACATTTTCAATAAGAAAAGAGTCTTTCAACTAGATATAAACATAAAATAAAATATAAACATGTATAACAAAATAATAGTATAAAATTAAATACTATCGGATTTTATACAACTTTTAACTCTTTCTTTAACGTGTTTTTTGTATTTTATTTTAGTGAATTATATGTCAATGTTTCATTGGAAAAACATTTTTAATTGAAAAATATAGTAATATAACTTAGCTTAAAACGTAGATAATTTAAAAATCTACGCACGCAATGACGTCACTACGCAAACCAGACGCAATTGAGACCGTCTAGATATCATACCTTCCGTTTATTATATCATGCGAACGCACTAATTCACATTAATTCTATAACAAGCGCCTGCATGCTGCAGCAGCAGTTTTATATCGCTCCCATCTCTATTAGGTTTACGGATATTCACCATAGCGTTGCTATAGCAACTGCCGTAAACAAATTTAAGTGCGAAAATCGGCGTGCGCGGAGAGTCTAAAGGCCGATTCTCACCTAAGCGGCATCGAGCGAAGCGAAGCGGCGCGGCGCGGGGCTTCAAAACGACGCTTACAATTGATTGCGTGTAATTAAATGATACCGTTCGCACTCGACTCCGACGCGGTAACTTTTTAACGCGACCGGGAGCGTTGGCTCGCGGCATTGCTGCTTCGAAACGCGCATTTCCGCCGGTTTACGGACGAGTGAGAATCACAAAATCACAACGCGTCAAAACTAGTCAAAAGCAAGCGACGACTTGAATTGAAGAGTGCAGAAGTATGGACGGGGATAAAATTGATAGATTGATCTTACTTGTTTGCGAGTACCAAGAACTGTACGACATTGCGAATGGAAATTACATCAATCAAATTAGACGGGAGAACATATGGTCAGCAATTGGAAAGAAAATTAACGAAAGTGGTAAGTTCCTATTGCACTTATGTCTCGAGAGAACCAATTATACAGAAACTAAAATGTTATACAGTAAAATAAAGGTATTCATATATAAATTGAAATTATTTTGAGATTCCTGTAAAGATTCATGTTGACAATATTGTCACACTGTCGTAAATTTAATAAATTCATTTTTAATTTAAAAATATTTGACTCTGTTCTGTGGAAAAGCTGTAATTGTTGCTTCTGTATAGGTCGTTTTTGAAATTGACACAGACAAAGAAACAAACGTTATGACTGAACAGTTTTAATAATTATTGTTATTATATTGCATAAATGTAATATAAGTTAGTAGTTTACTTTGACCAAATTTAAAATAATCGCGCAAAAATAAAAATTGTGGGATATGCAAGAGTTTTCCTAAAAAAAATTAATTAAAAGTCACACTCGGTCACAATTTGACAGCCTTAAAACAAAAAATTTAGCATTTTTATGTGAAAATCATTTGGACAATAGAACTGTAATTATTTATTGTTATTATTATAGTTTTAATGAAGGTTTTATTGACGAACCTGGGCTAACCTAACGTTAGCGGGACAGATTCACCTAACAATATATCTCTTTCACTAGTTTTTATACCTAACCAATCCTAACCTAACCTAATCCGCATTTTTATTAATTAAGTTTTGGTATCATAACTAGGTATTTTTTTAATTATGAATATGGCAACGTCGCACATCAAATTAAAAACAAGCATGGCGTTGGGAACAGTCGGAAAGATGTTTCAAATCAAAAACCTGATTTGTATAATAATTACATCTTAAAGTAAATTTGAGATCCACACATTTTCTCAATTTGGACTGCTAGAATGGTGGATAAAAACAACAAGAAACAAAAATAAACGAGATTCAAGAGTGTCAACATAGTTTACCGAAACCGAATTTGTTTATAATATTCCAGTATTAACTGTATTCTCTTGCCATGCCTCTGCATGAGTCATAAAATATTCTTTAAATCTGCCCCTTACTGCAGTTGCATCCGTAGAAAATTTTCCACCAATATGAGTTAAAGATGCAAAAATTGGCCCTGCATTTTCCTTTTATTTCTTCATGTAATACTCCTAACAAAGCATTATCGTTCCTAAGAAAGTTATGAAGACACAAAGCAGCTAAAACAAGTTTGTCTGCATTTTTTGACTGAATTTGTAATTTATTTAAAAAATTCTAAACTTTTGACAGAGAATTCCGAAAGCATTTTCGGATACTCTGTGAGCTTTGGAAAGCCGATAATTAAAAACTTTTTTATCTTGTGGTAGTCCGCTTCCTGAATAGGTCGCATAAGGTAAGTTTAAAAATATGGTAAAGGTTCGCCATTTTTTGTAATGGGGTGATCATCAGGCGTTCCAAACGTTTTCTTTTTTAAACATTTTCCCATATTAGATTCATTAAATATTCCACCATCGCTGTTCGTCCTATAAGCACCAACATTATTCTGCATCCACCACTGCTAATAGCACTATAGACAATGTTTTTTTTGTAATTAAAATATAATGATCCATTTCCCGGAGGTGCCTGTATGGTAATATGCTTCCCATCAATGGCAGCTACGCAATTAGGATAATTCCAGAGGTCTTCAAATTTTTTTTGCGCAGCTCTGAAGTAGTTCCGTTGTCGGTTGTGGTATGACGTCGCCTTTTAAAGTTTTCCAGAGTACTTTACTAATATGAGTAACAATATTTTTTATGGTAGAGTGTCCCATTCTGAAGTTAAATGACAGCGTCTGGTAGTCTGCCTCTGTAGCCAAAAATGAAATGTCAAAGTGATAGCTGGGCGCCATTTTGAAAAAAAGGTTAAATGGAAAAGGGGGTCAAGTGTCAACGCAAGTCAAATTCTACTGTTTCGTTTCTGCCGCTGCCAAATGGCGCTTAGATGTGAATAGCATATATGAAATGACGCTACGCCTCGCTTCGCTCGCTGCCGCTTAGGTGAGAATCGGCCTTAATGCGGAATTTGTTACCGCTGATTGTGATTCCTCAACGGGTGGCTCTTATGAAAAAGTGTTCAGCGCGCTACGTTTTTATGTTATTATTATTTTTTGAGTATATATCGCACTAGTTTTTTATAGAAAATAATGGTATTATTAAGTAAATAAACTGAATTTATATAGAACATACTACATTTTTATAACAAAAATGTAGATTATAAAATGCTTAATATTTTAAAAATATTTTAATTTTTAAGTAAATTGATTGGAAAATGTAGGTGAAGCTTCACCCGCATCCCCTGGTGAGCCACCACTGTCACTAGGTCGCCATTTTGTTTTGCATATTGGATTTTTACCAAAGTGTTACCAGATCATTCCCACAGGACCTTTAATTTTTAACCATAATTTGAAATCAATCGTGTAAGTACTTGTTAGCTATACCGCGAAGGTAGAGACCGACACACAGACCGACAGAATCGAGAAAACATGTTTTTCGGCATCTAAATAGAGTCCCTCAAACGGAAAGATCTGAAAAAATCTCGAAGGGCGATTTTTTTCACGGTTAAAATACTTCTCTTTTACGAGGGAAGTAAAAAAGATATATATTTCAATGAAACAAAAAAGTTTCGGTAGTTATGATAGGTGTGACCGTGTAACGTCATCGGGCATCCATAATTTGTTTTTACTATTTATATTTTAAGTTACCTTGTGTGTTAGGTGAAATTCTAAAAGCATTATCGTGGCAGGGTTCATAAAGTATGCTGCACATTCCTTCTTCTTGTCTAATACAAATGTTGTAGTCTTGATTAGCTAAATGCCTCCCGTTGTCTGCGAAATTCATTGTCTGAACGATTCCCGAATTACCTACAAAAACATATAACATAAATCTGTTCGTATGAACGTTAATTTATATTTTTTTATCTAAAAGGTTCCAAATATTGTTTATAACTGTAGTTTACGATTTATGTTTTTTTTTTTCAAAACATTTCGTTTTTTATATAATGAGTTAAAACATGTGATCTTGTTTTATTCTGTAATTCCTTAAAGGCTTCGAATAGTGCATTAAGAAATGAGAATTAGGTGACACAATTTGTAAAGTCATAAAGACAAAGAAACATGCTTTTCTATATAAAAGCGTTGATTGAAGGAAAAAGGAAGATGCGCAACCTTATGGACGAATTCGTGGCACAAGAGGTGTCCGAGATGTAGCTGGCGACATCGTCGCAGCCAGGAAAGGTGTCCGAGATTTGCTTAGCGCCGCGCGCTGCCAGTCGTTTACAGGGAAACAGAGGATAGATCGGATAGTCGGCGGAGATGTACGAATCGCTTATCGCCTGTATTGTTTACATCGTAGTGGTTACTGTTTTTTGCTCGTTTTCGAGTCATTCTTGCGAAACTGTTAATTAAAAAATTCCCCGAAAAATAACGAGATGCAACAATAAAAGAAAAATAATTTGGAAAGCGACATTCTTTGTCAATGGATACAAAACTGTGGCAATGTTCAAATATTTTTAACAGACGAAAATTCTTTGATAAATAAACCTTTATGTGAAAATCATTTTTCTAAACACGATATGTATTCAAGACAATTACTGAAGAAAAATGCTGTTCCTATATTTTGGACAGGTAAGTGTTTTTTATTTTGTAGGTATCTTATTTTTCGAATGTTCTTGCTAAAATGAAATTCAAATAAAGAATAAACTATGCAGTTTTTGAATCTCTGAGTATTGGAATTTTCTTCTCTTGATTAGTACTCTTTTTAAAATAAATTAAATGGCTAAATATATATATATATATATATATATATATATATATATATATATATATATATATATATATATATATATATATATATATATATATATATATATATATATATATATGTATATATATATATATATATATATATATATATATATATATATAATGGGCTTGGTATACTACCAATAGTATAAAGAAATAACGGGGATTCTGTCAAAAAGTTTATGGTACATTTTTTTTGTAATTTCGAAATAATTTATTTCTTCTTCAGGGCTCTCTAATAACATAATTATCAGAAAATTTAAGACTTTTTTTACAATTAAAAAGTACTTACACTAATTAAAATCCAAAGACAATTTTGAGGGAATTTTCAGAAAATATAAAGTTGGGTAGATTTTAACTTTTAAAATGTTGACATCATTTGACAAGAAATAAGTTAAATATGTCAAATGTATAATTTTATATTTTATATTTTCTGAAAATTCCCTCAAAATTGTCTTTGCATTTTAATTGGTATAAGTACTTTTTAATTATAAAAAGTTCTAAATTTTCTGATAATGAATGCATAGTCATAAAAATAAAGATTTGGAAAATAAACCACATAGAAAAATAAGAATTTTGTCGAATATATAATTTTTTCAGTTTCCTTTCCTGACCATGATTGTAAATTTAATACTTACTATTTCAATTCAGTGAAACAATTTATGTTTGGTTTGTTATTTAAAAAATCGTGTTAGTGCTTTTTAATATTTGTTGTAAAATCTATATATTTAAAACATTGAGTTAAAGTTTTCAGCAAGTTCGTGAGAGAATTGTACTGCACCGATTTATATGATTTTTTTTATGATCGTCTGGTAACCGAAACCTTTCAACACTATTTTTTGAATTGTATACAGGGTGTTTCAAAAAATCGGGTCACTGATTGATCACGATTCTTCTCAAACTGCTTGACGTAAAAAGATGCATTTTGACACACAGGTTGGTAGTAGAATGTAGAGCTTGGATATGAAGGGATTTTTTATTTAAAAACACGGTTTGTTTTTAGCAAAAACGCTTAAGCTCCTGTATTTTATTTGGTTATGTAACATATTTTAAGGTTTCTTAAAAATTTATACAGGGTGTTTCAAAAAAATCGGGCCACTGATTAATCAGGAGATTAATGTGGAGATCCGATAAGAAGAGTTTTTTCAAAAATCAAATTTCAAGGAGATGAAACCGCCCCGTAAATAATACAATATTTTTTATTTAAAAAACGGTTAATTTTTAAACAGCGCTTGATCAGGTATATGTCATTTTATGTTTTTTTAAATGTATACAGGGTGTTCCAAAAAATTGGAAATAATTTATAAACAAAAATCTCTCAAGTCCCTGTTGACCAAAATTGAACGAAAAAGCAACAACGTGGTTTCTAAAATTTATAAAAAAATAAGGTGATCTAAGTACCAATTTATATCCCTTACTCGTTAGCATGTGTTAGCACGAAAATAATTTAAGGAAAAAATGTCTCAAGCAGAAATTCGGACGTTTCGCATAATTATTTAAATAATAGGAGCCAAATGGCATTAACAAAAATATACTATGCTAATATTTAAAAATCTACAGGTATAGCGCGCGCTAAAATTTAATAACTAAATATAACTTTCATGTTGTTGTATGTAAAAAAAAACCAGTTGTGTAAATTGAATGTATTCAATATTTATGGATAGTACCTATTCAGTAGTTAAATGTAACTTTATTTTCACGTTTTTTCTTAATGTTCATAATCTTTTTGATGCAAACATTGTATATTTATTTACCTTTTGTTTTGATTATGTATTGTTTGTAAATTTTATGTTTTGTTTGAAAATTTTAAAATAAAGCCTTTATATTTCAACTTTGCTCTAATTATCTATACTCTAGTCATTGTAAAAAAATAAAACCTTTTATGAACAACATTTTTCTTTAATTTTTAATTAAAAAAAAAAGCTACTTTACAGGGAAAATCCCTCACCTGGTGCGTATTCCAATATCTAGGGTGGCAATTGGGAGAAGCTAAACAATATACGGAAGAGTTTAAATTGTGGCAAAGTTGCGCAATGGGAACGTCAAAAATGTGGTAATGTAAAATTAATTTGTCTCTACCTCTATTATTAGAATTAGAAAAGAAGTACCTAGTTCAAAACTATTTCACTTTTTTGTTCTACTTTGGAAGTTATTTAAAAATCCATTCTCATTGCCATTTTTTTTTCATCATAAATTAGCACTGATGAAGGGTTTTATTTGTCAGAAACATTGAAAAAGCGCTCAAATTTGGGACACCCTGTATCCTTATTAGTTCAGAACAATGCAAAAAAATAAATTTTGTCTTAAAAAAAGGTAAGTAACAATACTTTGTACATTAAAACTTAAATTTAAACGTTGGTTTAAAATAATCTCTATTTTTTAATAATGAAATAACACAAAGTTTTTTTCCTATTGTCAACACCTATAATTGCTACGGCTCTGTTAACGGTTAAAGCGATAGAAATTTTGTTAGATTAAATAATAACGTTGAGTGATTAATAAACGATAATAATATTGCGCGGCACCGTCTTCCACGAATCTCATCGTTTCCCGATCAACACCGCAGCCGACGGTCATCACAGCGAGAGCCGAACGGCTGCGAATGGGTGTTATATGCGTTTGCCGGCATACGCGACGGCATTCACCTGCTGTGTGGCTCCACCACACAGCAGGTGAAACGTAAATGGAATGAAATCAGCACTGTCACGAATTCGTCCATAAGGTTAGGTTAGGTTAGGTATGTTTCTAAAGAGTTGAAATGTAGAGAAGATGTCCCTTGCGTGACTAACTGGAGAACTGGGTAGGGAGTGACTGTAGGAGACATGACTCCTACTAAGCCTTGGTGGTCTTTGTGGATCTAAAGACGTACTGCCCCTTCCTCTTTGGTTGAGCTGTCCCTCTCTTAGCGCGTTAGCCTTGTCGGGAAATCTTCCGCTAATAAATACGTATAAATATTTTTTATGTTTTGTACTTACTGTACATATTATTAGATTTCAGATACCACTATTTTTCGCCTTGCTACGGTAGGTCCGCAGTTCAAATCTTCGTGATGTCTTTTTTTGTTTGTTTTGCTATTGTTAATTATTACTGTTCAAACTTTTAGCTTTGTTTTGGTACGACTTACATGTAGAAATCATTTCTGATACAATGTATTATACAGGGTTTAAAACTGAGAACAAAATACAAATATTTACCTGTAAAGTATTGAAGGCAACCAGGTGGAGATCTTTCGGTAAAAGGGATTTGTGTAATAATCACTTCCCACACTCTGTACACAGCCTTTTTGCTTAAATTCATATTAATTTCTATTTCTTCAATATTTTCTACATCAAAATACACTAAAAACACGAAAATATACAACCATTTGAGAAATTGAAATAAAAGTTTTAGGATTATTATTGTTATAATTAGAATAAAATTATTTTAGGTAAAAAAAAGGCATGGATCATATGAGCATTAAAATATGACATTTGAACTTATTCTGAGGTGTAGTAACAAAATTACTACACTATTAATATACATAATTCAGTTTTCTAAAAATAAAGTGTGTTCTAGGATATATATATATATATATATATATATATATATATATATATATATATATATATATATATATATATATATATATATATATATATATATATATATATATATATATATATATATATATATATATATATATATATATATAAGCAAAAATAATATTAGTTTGCCATATAAAATGTTCTCCTAAAACGCTCACCAACTGCGATATTCGTTCTTAAACTAGGGATCTGAAAAACAAGTAATTTTGGTATCGTTTGACGTAACTTTATAATATTTTATAATATTCGGGTGATTGATATAATAACTTAAGTTACTTAGATCAAAATCAAGAGAGTTCTAACCACACTACACCACATCTTGTTACGTTTTGGACGCGCGTTTTGCTAACCAAGGTAGCATCATCAGCAGATGATATAAAGTAACCAGTAATAGGCCCTCTGTCTTTATTTAGTGCTTTCTTACCACAATTAACTATTTCTATACTGTCAAATGCATACAATAATGTTATTAGATACATTTATAATTATTTAAGATTATTTATTCCTATTTGGTGATTGTTTTCCAAAGCCTGTTGGGCAACGCTTGACTTTTCTGTTCTTCCGTATCTTAAATGTGCCATGTGTTCTTTAATGTTTATGGAACGTTTAGTTTGCGCAACATATTTTAGATCGCAGTCATTACAGCTAATTTCATAGATGTTACTGCTCAGATTTAGAATTTAAAAATCTGTATAGCAAACGAAGTATGCTTGAAATTGAAGCATTACGGATTGCTTAAAAAACTCACTTATAAGCTTAGTAATTTAGAATTTGAACAATGGTTAGATTTCCAAAAAAAAATGTTCCTAGTTATCGATGCCAAATTTTTGAAGAAAATGTGTTCAATTAAAAACAAACTGAAAAAGTTGAAACCACAAAAAAATTTCTTCGGAAGTCGAGAACATTGTAAAAAACCTTTCTTCTCAGTCCTTTGATAAGAGAGAAATCGCCCTTTTGAATAATGGTTTGAATTTTGCATAGCCTCCAGTAAAAAATAGTTTACCAACTACAGGCTTACACAAATCAAATCTCAAAAAAACGTTGTTAACAACAAGTCAAAATATGTTTCTCGTAAAAATACTGAAGTTATCCAGGGACTGAAGAAAAAATAATGCTTTTATTTAAAAACTGACAAAAGAAATAATGTTGTTATACTAGACAAAACAGATTATTTTGAAAGAATAGACAATTTGATTCAAACTGGTCCTTATGATTTAATTGAAAAAAACCTGTTATCAAACATGATAACAGAAGTCTTCCTACGTACCTTAAAGCAGTGTAAAAACCTTGTGTCTAATAAACTAAAATTCAAACTAACACATAGTAACCCACAACAGTTATCTAAACTGTATTGCCTTCCCAAAATCTATAAATCTGGGAAGTCCCTGAGACCTATTGTTTCAGCTGTTGGATTACCAACGTACAAAATTTCAAAATGGTTAATAGAAGAATTCAGCAAATTAAATATCTCGTACGATAACTTTAAAGTTACTAATGTTACAATTCTTAGATAAAATTAAGAATGTTCACTTAAAAGAAGGTGAAATTTTAATATCTTTTGATGGAAGCTCATTGTTTCCTAGTGTACCCATACCACTAGCTTTAGAGTACCTAAAGGAACTACTTGAATTCAATAATTTGAAAAAATAATTTATTCTTCTCTCAAAATTATGTATGATTCGAATTTTTTTTCAGTTCAACGGTAAATATTATAAATAACTTGAGGAAACTGCGATGGGCAAAAATTTGTTGATGGGTAGATTAGAAACCCAATTCAAAAAAGAACTCAAGTATTACCCAAGGGTGTGGTATAGACGATATATTTGCTATTTTTGATATTAAAACAGAAAATTTGGACACTTCTTTAGAAACAATAAACAATAAATATCCTTTCATTAATTTTACGCAAGAAAAGGAGAATAATGAGCAATTACCTTTTCACGACACGTTAGTTATTAGAAGTAATGATAAATTAGAATCTGATATTTTTAGGAAATTTACTAATACTGATATATAACATCCGACTCATTTTATTGCCATCAACACAAAATGGCAGCATTTAATTTCTTAACTCACAGGTTAGTCAATTTTCCATTAAGTAAAGAACGTTTTAACAATGAAATGAATCGGATTAAAAATATAGCTAAAAGTAATGGATAAAATGATAATTTTGTACATAAATTAGTAAATAGACATAAGCATAAGAAAATGTTAAAAGATGCCACTACTCTTCAAGCACCTGAGGCTCCCAATAAGTTCATAGTTATCCCACATGATCACAGATATACGAGACGTCTAGAAAAAGTGTTTAGAAACGTAGGTTTTAGAGTAGCCTACAAAACGGAGAACAATTTGAAAAATCTCCTTGGAAACCCTAACGACAAAGTCGACTTAAGGAGATGCGATCTAAAATATGTTGGGCAAACTAAACGTTCCATAAACATTCGTTTTAAAGAACACTTGGCTCAAGAAGGAACTGCTTTTAAATTTCTTTACTACATAGTTTTTATCTGCATATTTAATTAAAAACATCTTTTCTTTGTCGCTCAGATATTTTTAAAGATAAAAGGTTCTCTTTATCAATTTCCAAAAATTGACTCGTTTTCGAGAAAAACGATCATTTATGGAACACTAAGTTAAATTGATTTACCTGAAAATTTGCATTGTCAGTAAAGTCCGGTGACTTCTGATTGACATTGAGTAGTGACAGATTTTGACAAAATGCACCTATCATTAATGACATGACGTAATTATTATGCAAAAATTATGCAAAATTATTGTTCTACACATGTATGCATGAGATTTTGCGTTAGTCGTTTATAGTAAAGTAGCTGAATTTTATTTCCTATGCAAGTTTTGCAGGATTGTCGTAACTAATATTATTCTGTCTATTTTTTCTAAAATATGCTATAGCGCTCCTATAAGCCCTTTTTTAACCGACTTCATATATTTTTTTTATGTTTGTTATCGCATATTGTCTAAACGGCTTAGACGATTTTGGTGAGTCAAAAGCCAAATTGTAGAGGACGTTTCTCTGGTGGTTCCATATATTTTGATTTGAAATCCGTTTAGCCGTTTTTTTGTCATAAAAATATTACAAAAAAAAGGTATAAGGGCCATAAAGGCACCAATTAAATTTACATTTTTTTAAATACACTTTTCAAACTAAAGCATTGAGGTGTGTAATAAACATACAAGCCCATTTGCTAAAAGCGGTCTCTTTTGCTACACCGTTGTGTAATTTTATGTATACAGGGTGACCATTGAAATCTGCAACCTCAAATCACCCTCTGAGATTTTTTCAGATCTTTACGTTTCAGGGTCCTTAGATGACGAAAAACATGTTTTCTCGATTCGGTCATATGGGGATGACCTGGTAACATTCTGGTAAAAATCCATTAGGGCAAAACAAAATGGCGGCCTAGTGAAATGTTAAAAAAATTATTGCTAAGAAAGTGCTTATCCAATTTATCTCAAATTTTGCACAGAAATCAACTATTATGTAGGAATCAACTGGTAAATTTTTGGTAGCAATTCAATAAAAATTGAACCTGAAAGAACTAGTTAATGAACTGGTTTCAAATTGTGTGTCATAACTAATTGTAGTATAGAGATAAACTAGTAAAAGTCTGGTACTAATTCAAGATGGCGGAACAAAATGGCGGCCAAATAAATTTTTTGTATTCTGAAAAAATCACCCTCTCAGGTTTTATCTTCGCGTTTTGGCGTCCCTAGATGCCAAAAAATACGTTTTATAAATTCCGTAGGTCAGTCTATCGGTTTATGTTTAAAAAATCAGTCTGAAAAAACTACTTATTAGATTAATTTCAAATTTTGTGCAAGCATTAAGTGTGATATAGAGATAAGCTGGTAAAGTTCTGGTACGAATTCAAGATAGCGGAACGAAATGGCGGCCAAATAACATGTAAAAAAAAATTACCGATTTTTATGTATATATACAGGTGGTGGAAAAAAATGTGTGACAGTAACAAATATTAAATGACACTATGCAAAAATTAACTAAGTAAATAGCTTTGTTATTAATATTTAGATTATTTTATTTATTTTTCTTAAGTATTTATTATAAAATCTAATTTTAATAGTGCCGTTTACTTCTTTTTTCGTCACTTTTTATATTATGTTATAAAACATTGGATATATCACTAAAATGGGAGAAATAAAATATTTAAAAAAATAGAACCGACGTCAAAAAAAAAATCGATAAAAAGTAAAAAATTATATTTTATTTATTCCTTGAATATAGATATTTTGAAGTCGGCGTCCAAATAATGACTAATCTATAATAACAATACAGAAACCTAATACAGATTTTAATATGTTATTCAGAGAGGGTACTGTCACTATTTTGAAATCGAACTACCGAGTAAATTTGGTCCCTGCTGGGGTTGGAGTTGTTTTATAGTTTACGTAAATGTATCTTCGATAACACGGTCGTCATTAAAATCTTCATGCACTAACCTAGCTAACAGTTGCAAGGCCCCCAAAATATTTCTGCGCATCTCTCAAAATGCGAAATCTCTTATTGGTCTATTTGGACATTTATAAATGCCCTATAGGAAGTCAATATTGCCATTTAACTTTGGGTTTAACCATTAGATGGAAATAGCTGTTTGCGTTTGCGCAGTCCACAAAGGGGCCCTGAGAGCAAGTGATTCGAGCATCAGTTTTAAAAGACGTAAGGCTATATTTGGTTTATAAGTTGGGTTGCCAACTCTGGAGAAGTCCAAAGGAGGACGACAAAGGGAGATCAAATAGTCTCGTATTAAAAATAATGCGGTATATTTATCTGGCACATTAACCATTGTTTTACTTCCCTCTTATTGCAATTGTGAAAAAATCCTTACGAGATTTTTTCATATTTTCACTTTTTAGATGATGTTTTCTCAATTCTGTCGGTCTACTTGTCTCTCTGTTCGCAGCATAGCTAAAAACTACATACCCAATTGACTTCATGGGGATGAAACAGCATTTTGTTAGAAATCCAAAAAAGATGTTAGAAAAGTATTCCCCGCCGCTAATTTTACATGAAACAAGCTTTTGGAATCCGAAAAGCTTATTCAAACTGGTTTAGAAACGTCTGACATTTAAATATCGTATCATATTGCCGTTCTTTTTGACGAGCAGTTTATTGGCAAAACAAAATGATCATCTAATAAAATGTTTAAAAAGTTCGTAAAATTCCATTTTCTAGAATAAAAAAAAGGAGGAAAATATTAAATGTAATATTTGTTTTTGTTAATAGATAATTATGATAAAGTTGTGAAAAATAAAAAATTAAAAATAAATTAACAATGAATAAAATCAAAATTTAAAAAAATGGCATACTGGACTACCGAAGCGGCAATTTTATTTAGGTAAATATGTAGATATGAACATAAAAATGTTGTGGGTATGAAAATGTAGAAAATATATACCAAATGAATATGAAGAAAAATAATTGTTTAAATATCGGCGACTTGGCAGGGCATATTTTAAATTATGTTCGGCCCTAGATGCTTACCTAGGGGCTCCAGCTCTTAGGAAGTTTTTTTAAGTTAAATTATTTTTAAAAAAACCTTTGTTTCAAACCCTTTTACCCAATTTCAGATATGTTATTTTTATTTTAGTATAAATGTAAAGTCTTTTTGACCCAGTCGAACGTTGAATTTGTGATAAAAATTTCCTTTTTCGCATTACCAGTACAAATTTCAAGTTGTCGGTCCAATTCTGGTCAAAGAAAATGTACTAAAGTGTCAGTGGGCTCACTGATCCCGCGTCTGATTTTTTCCTAAATGTGATTGTTTCTAAGATAAATCGATGGAAAACTATAGATAAACTTCTACCACTGACATGTCAAGAGAAAAATCTGAAAATTGGGAATGCACAAACTAAATTAAGAATAAACAGCCAAAAATTATTACATTTTTATCTTTAAAAAATTAATTTAAAAAGGGAATCCAAAAAAATATATAGTTTTTTATCTGTAAACCTTCCAAAATATTGAATGCAAATTTAAATTTGATTACCTAATATTTTTACGGTTTTGCAGATTTAGGAAATCGTTTTTTAATCATTTATATTAATTGTTTATTCCTCAGGTATTATCTTGCTTAGAGGACTTGAAGCAATAGTATTGTATTAAAAGCCTAGTTTTGTTTAGGTAATCGATCATTACTTGCTCTTTAGACTTTCACAGATTTTTCGAAAATCTCATAATGAACAGTTTTCATTAGATCAGCAAAAAGTTATGATATCGATTTACATTTATTGGCCTTAAAAAACTTAAAATATTTACTTTTTAATTTAACAGGTTTTTCATTTTTTCTTAGTGTTCCAGTTTTGAGAAATTTAAATATCCTTTACATTGCGAAAATCGGCCTTTTTCTAATAAATAGCTCTCTTCTTTCTCTGGAGTTATTTTACACATGAAATCAGAAACGAATTCAGGATTTTACTATTCACTATGCTGATCATCGTTGTTATGTACGTGTAGAGAAGAAGAGAAGAACTCAACTTTCATATTTTTAAATTGACAGAAGATGTCAGTGGAAGAATATTAAATATAGATTCCAATCGATCTACCGTATCCAGGTAAACAATTTATCAGGACCATTTTTGCATGATATCCTGATCTTCATTTTTCACATAATTGCTCTGTTTAGTATATTCGGCAAATAATGGTCAAAAAAATAGTTTTTGCATCTTTTTTGTATTTTTTTTAACGTATCTACAGCCTAGCAATGTAAACTCAAAAACAAAAATAGTTTTCCTTCCTTTCCTGAACTAGTATAACCAAGTCCTAACACTAGAACCTGTGGTGGAAGATAAATAGACTAAATAGGAATAAATAATCTTAAGGTGATTAAAAATGTATCTAATAATAGATTATTGGATACATTTGAGAGTATAGAAATAGTTAAATGTGGTAAGAAAGCACTAAGCAAAAAAGACAGAGGGCCTATTCCATATAGTCCCCTCTATTGTTTACTTGACAACGGTGCAGTCGGGTGCAACCAAGTGTGACCACATTTACCTATAAATAGTGTCAGTTAGGATAAGTTACTTTAGTTTATATCATCTGCTGATGATGCTAACTTGGTTAGCGAAACGCGCGTCCAGAACGTAACAAGTTGTGGTGTAGTGTGGTTTAATATAACTAAAACAAAAACAAGATTAATATTTGGCCTAAATAGGTAGATAAGATAAAAAGTATAAAATAATGTATTTACATTCGCAAATGATATGTGTTGTAATGTTTGTTAAATCACTGTTGTGCACAGTAAGGTCGGGAGTGCGGCTTCTCTAATGACAGAGCCGAATAGGCCCGGGCCTATCTGGCCTATTGGAAAAATAAGTTCTGAAATTTAGCCTTTAATCGAAACATCCCTCGTAACGAATTCCACTCCACAAAGATATATTTCACGTAATAAAACGAGAGTTATTACAAGTATTTTGGTAGAAACTAGATAAAGCCCTTTTTAACAGAACATTTCTTGTAATGAAGTATTTTCTTTATCAAGTAAAGTGAAGGAACGGTTACTGCTTTGTGCAACGTTCTTGATAATTGCTTGGGTGCTATTGACCGACAGCGAGTCACCTCTTTGACCTGCCTGGATATGTCGAAGGCGTTTGACTAAATAGATCTTGAATGTCTTATGGCCAAGCTTAGTTATGGAATTCGTGATTGTACGCATGACTGGTTGCGAGGTTATCTTTTCGCCAACAAAAAGTTATATTCAATTCACATACTACTATAGCTGAATTTAATTTAAGGTTAATTGACTCTGGTGTTCCGCAGAGCTCAGTCCTGGGTCCTTTACTTTCTCTTTGCATTGCTGACATACAGTCTGTTCCTAAATCCTGTTACAACCATCTTTATGCTGTTGATATTCAGCTCTCAGTTGATTTTTCACCTAATGAAAAGGATCGGGCGAGAAATATAATTAAAAAGACCTTCACAATGTTAAACAAGGGATAACGGACTTGTTGACGGTGTTGAATGCATCGAAGAGTCAGCACATGTTGATAGGTTCAAGCTATCACCTCGAAAGGGTCGGTGATCTTGAGCTTCTGGTGGATGGACAGGTGATCGAGTTCAGCCAGTCTATTAAGAATCTAGGGCTGACGATTCGTTCAAGATTGAAATTTGAGAGACATGTTTTGGATGTCTGTCGCAAGGTTTATCTAAGCTTGAAGAGACTTTATCCTTTTAAGAACTTGCTGGATAGAGACACTAAAAAAATGCTTGTTAGCTCCCTCGTTTTTTCTCATTTTCATTATGTTGGTGTGGTTAACGTACGTTTTATAGTTCATGTTCCACGCTTTGCACATATTTCTCCATATATTCGCTGTCTGAACTTTTATAAATTGAATGAGATCAGATTTGTTCACTTGCCCAGTTTTGTACGTCAAATACTGAATACTCAAACACCCAAGTATCTTTTTGCTAAACTTACACTTCGGTCTGATATCCATCAAAGAGAACTGAGAAGGGTGCGCGAAACTCTTAATACTCCGTCTCATAAAACCATGGCTTTTCAATCCAGTTTTTCATTTCTGGCTCCGTTTGTCACTAATGCATTGAAAAATATACCGAATGTAACAAAGGCTACTTTAAAAGCAAGATTGAAGCAGGAAATTCTGTTGCCTGTGATAATAAATCGTGATTTTGATTTTAATTTGTTTTAATGACTATTTCTTGCGTATATATCTAGTTTATAAGTGGTGACTTTAAAAACAGGGCTAGGTTATAGAGATCACTGGAAACAGTGTACCTTGTCCTTTTGTGTATATTTGTGCTTTCTTATTGTATGTTTCTTATGCTGAATTTTACACAATAAATATTTTTTGAATTTGAATTTAAAAAAAAATATACTAATATTTATGTAATGTGTATAAAGTCATTATCAAATATCAATATGCATATATAAACTCTATTAAAAGTATGAGATGGCATCCGTTACGTGGAAAGTTCAGTATAAAATCCAATTCATTTAATTGGTTTAATACCAAAAAGTTCAACTATACTACTAACATACCTAACTATTTTTTAAATGTTCTTATAACCTATAATTTTGATTTGGTTGAATTATAAGGAAGAAAAATGTCAGAACTTTAAGGAGGACAAATAGCCTCCTCCAGAGTATCTGTGGAGGGCGGAGGACCCATTAGCCCAAAGGAGGACGGTTGGCAATCCTATTTATAAGTAATGTAATATAAAATACATCAACTATATTTTGTAATGACTTCAAAGTCGGTTTTATTTTTTTCTCTTATTACTTTTGGAGGGATTTTATAAGATTTTTGTTGGTTGTTATTAACAGCAGTGTTCTATGTGTCGTTATTAGTTGCCTTTTGCCAACTTAGTTGATAGTTTTAACTTTTCATTTTTTCATTTTTCGGTAATTCAGGAAAGTCTGTTGTAGGTCTTTTGGTAGGTGGGTGTCGTTATTATTGTTGTTTTTACGTCTTTTTTTATTATTAACTTCTGTGTACTTCTCGTCGTTAATTTCCTGCCCACTGTCTGAAATCATACCTATGGCGTTATCAATATTGTTTTTGTAGTCGTTTATTTTTAATCGGATTCAGTGTCGTTTCTAAATCTTGGGTTTTCTTATTCAAGGCTTCACATTTATTCAACAAGCAATGATTTTTCTCATTCATTTTTTCTATTTTCGGTCTTGCATGGTTGGTTCAGGAGGTCGCCCTTGACGGCCATCAATTACTCCTTATTCGGGCATGAGGGCTTACTCCCTTTTGTAACTTTTTTGATTTCTCGCAACTAAATACAAATTCTGACTCTGATAGCTATCAGAACAATGATCTTGAAGACGCTATATATTAGAGGGTAAAACAAAATTATATGAAAAGTTAGGAGCTTTCAAGAAGGCCTGTTGACATTACCATAGTAATAACACGAATCGGAAACTAAAGTAAATCTGTTTTATTGAAATAACAAACAGAACTACGACTAAATTCGCACTATATTAATTTTGATTAAAAACACATCTTTTGTAATTTGGTTGTAGCAAATTTCATATAATACAGAAAATTATAGATCTATTCACCTTCTATATCAAATTATAAACCATGATTAAATTTGCATAATCTGAATAATCTTTTATAAATTAATGTCATTTAGTAACTTGAACATAATAATTTTCCTTGATTATATGCTATTTTATGCTTGAAAGCTACATGAGTTCGAATCTTAAACTTTGGCCCCTGTAGAATAAAAACTGTGCGTTTGACGGTGGTGTCATTGTTCATTTTTAATAAACATGTCATAAGATATATTGTACCAAAAATTTGGTGAATTACCGGGAGGACATTTTCCATAAGAATTTGTGTGGGTTTAATTATACCAAAATAATTTAAAATCGACCATTATTATTAGTTAAATCCACTTACTATCGAAATGATTGACATAGTTGATAATTAAATTAGTAAGATAGATCAGATTTTTCTATTGCCCTTTTAGGATTTTAATTCATTACCGTGTTGTCCACTATTCAGACCGCAAATTGTAACTTCACGTGTCGAATTCTTGGCCTTGATCATAAAAATATCTTCTTCACATACTCCTGTTCGTCTGTTAGGTTGTCCCTGCATATATAAATAAATATATATCAAATGTGCATAATGTTATTACTAAAATACTTAAGTATTATTAAGGGTGATTAGAGTTCTGATATTATTCAACTTAGATTTCTTATTTAGTTCTATCTATTTAGTGTTTTGTCAATTTTTTTCAAATTTTCACATTTTAGAGAATTTGGATAATAAATCCTGAATAACCTACACCTCAATAACTGGAATTACATATTTTTTATAATACTATATATTCACAATGTTTTGGTGTCTACAATTTGTGACCATAATTGAGTGAAAACCAATTTTTAATACACTGTTTATAAAATAGGTGTAAAGCGTAAATACTCTACCCTATTGACTAATTTATTACCGGGTGTGCATAATTTGCTGACCAGAATAAAAAACGTGCTGCAATCTTAATTTATTGAAAACCCACCAAATTTTAAACAAGTAATTTCGTTCTCTAGCAGCACATGCTACTATAAAAATAATTATTTAATTTAGCCCTTAATTAATACTTTACTCTTAAAAAAATTTACTAGAGTCGTGCGACCACCGCTATTTATAAACCAAACTTAACGAAAATATAATCCTAAGAGACATTTTACTAGACATTAATCTACCATAAAAATAATTATTTAATTCAGCCCTCAAGGGCTACTTTACTCTTAAAAAAATTTATTTATCTATTTATAAATCAAACTCAACGAAAATATAGTCCTGAGAGACACTTTACAGGAGTTGTATGCTACCATAAAAATATTAATGATTTCAGCCCTTCAGCGCTACTTTTCTCTTAAAATTTTTTAATAAAATCGTGCGACCGCTGCTATTTATAAACCAAACTTAACGAAAATATAGTCCTAAAAGACACTCTACAAGAGTTTCATGCTACCATAAAATTATTATTTAATTCAGCCTTTAAGGGCTAGTTCACTCTCAACAAAATTTACTAAAATCCTACGACCACCGCCATTTATAAACCAACCTTAGCGAAAATATAGTCCTCACAGACACTTTACATGTGCTTTAAGTTACCGCAAAAATAATTATTTAATTCAGTCCTAAAGGGCTACTTTACTTAAAGATTTTCACTAAAGCCGTACTTGTAAATCAAACACAACAAAAATATAGTCCTGAGAGACATTTTATAAGAGCTTTATGTTACCACAAAAATTATCATTTAATTCCTTAAAGGGCTACTTTACTCTTAAGGATTTTTACTAAAACCGTGCGACCACCGTTATTTATAATAATAATAATAATAATAATAATAATTAAACGTTTATTAACCCAAATAAGGATGTACAATGTAGTAGCAAAAAAAAATCATTAATTTTAAAGAGGGTTAAATGGCTTGTTTTCAACCTCCCATACGAACAAAATAAAAAATGCTCATATTAGGTGTTGTTATAGCCAATGCAAATCTGGTCGAATAAGAGTTGATTGCTACACTTAAAGATATGAGGTTTACATAATGAGGTAGAAAGGCTAGATAAAAAAAATAATGTTAAAATTTTTAAATTGAAGAGGAAAAGGGAATAAAGGAAAGGGAAAGGAGAAAAATGGCTTATATGGACATATAATTACAAAACCATCGCAATGACAAAACAATCATCAAAACTAGAATTAAAAAAAATGTCAGGCGGGCACAATTAGAAAAAAAAATTTTAAACTCAATTCAGCAAAGTATTATAATTGTTGAGCAAGCAATTTGTTTTTCACATGTCTCTTGAAAACTATAAACGCGAGTGAAAAATCAGTAATTTCAAATTTATTGACACCTAAAGCAATATTGTACGAAAAAGAACGTTTAAATAACTCGTTATTATGTGTTGGTATTGTCAATATGTTCTTCCTATGGATATTTAAGTTGTGTCATCCGTTCGATAAACAACACGATCTAAAAGGTAAGGAGATTTATATTTTAAAATTTTATAGTAAAAGCAAGTCGAATGTAAAATGCGTCTATTGTACAGGGTGGTCGAAATTGGTCTGTTTTAACAGAGAAAACCTAAAGGAGCAAAACTGACTTAGGTGTCATGGGCTCGATTTCTGAGAAATGTTTAATGGCAAAAACCGCCTATATTTTCACTTGAGATAAAATTTTCGGCCATTTTGAAAATTGTCCATAACTTTTTTATTTTGCGGAATATTAACATTCTGCAAAGACATTCTAAAGGCACTTTTTTATGTGCAATCCAGTGGCGTACTCAGATTTTTTCTATAGTTGTCCGTTTTATCATAAATAGGCAAAACTTTTTTTTTTCAAATGGAAATCATAGTTGGCTATAAATTATAAAAAATGCTCGCGTTTAGCCCTTTTCAGTGATATAAAGTTGTAGGTACTTATTTTCAAAAATAACGAAAATATTAGGTGTTTTTGGTTTACATCGAAGTAGGCTTTGATTTGTGATGACAATATCTCAATTATGTATTGTTAAGATTTATAGTTTGTTAGCAACTTAAACACAACTTTAAATAACACTAGCTAACGTTATTTTAATTATTTATTATTAATTTTTTTATTTTTTTTTGTTTACATAGCAAAGTTGAACAAAATTAACAAACTAAACTACTATTTACAGCTACACGTGAAAATAAAATATAATTATGAAAATCTAGGTATTTAGTTAGATAGGTTTCTGATAAATATATTTAGAGAAGTTGTTCAAATTGAGCCCCTTGTTGAATACAAACTAAGCATCTTTTGCGTACCGAGTTGCAACTATTTATTAGTTCAACTGGGCTAATAGATGCAAAAGCTTGCCTAGTGGCCTCTTGCAATTCTTCTTTTGTGTGAAAGGTTCTTCCTTTAAATATCAAGTCCTTCAATCTTCCCCACAAAAAAAAATCTAAGGGAGTTAAGTCACAGGACCTAGCAGGCCAAGGTATGGGGCCCCACGTACCAATCCAATTTTCTCGAAATTCGAAGTTTAAAAGATCAGTTGTGATCCTTGCATTGTGCGGGGGACAACCATCTTGTTGATAGTAGATATTTCTGGCATCAGCTAAAGGTATGTCTTCCAACAAAGGGACAATATATGTGCGCAAAATATTTACATAATCATCTGCAGTTAAATTTTCGTAAAAATAAGGTCCCACAAATCTTCCTGGAATATCCCCAATTATTGAATACCGACCTTGCCGGTCTTGTTGCACAACTACGTGTGGATTTTCAGTGGACCAGTGATATGAATTATATCTATTAAATATATCAGAAGTATCTACTCTGGATTCATCACTCCAAATAATATTTAATGGAAAATTCTCATTCTCCATGAATTTTTGCTCATACCACTGACAAAATCTCAATCTTCTAGCGGCGTCCCCTTCACGGAGTTGATGAACTCTTCTCGTTCTGTACGGTTTGAATTTATGTTTTTTGAGTATTTTTAAAACGGTGGTCTTTGGAACATTCGTTATATTAGCCAATGTTCGAGAGGAGGTGCCAGGATGATCTAATACCTCACCAATTATATTTAGCTGCTGGATTTCCTTTTCTTCCTTTAGTTCATAATGTCTTGTTCTTAACTTTTTAAAACTTCCGTAATTTACTAAATTACTTTTTAATGTTTGATGATAAATTCGGTTATCCGGTTGACGTCGCTCGGGAAATGTATTAAAATATAATTCACTAGCTGCTTCAGGAACTTTGATAGATAATATGTAACATTTTAACATATCATACTTTTCATAATTCTCAAACATATTTTGTCAGCAACTTAACACAACTTTATAAAGATAACACCAAAACGCAATAATTACACCAGACTACAGTAATCTGACAGCAATATATTCAAAATATTGAACGCGCGTCATTATTCCAAGGCCTACTTCGATGTAAACCAAAAACACCTAATATTTTCGTTATTTTTGAAAATAAGTACCTACAACTTTATATCACTGAAAAGGGCTAAACGCGAGCATTTTTTATAATTTATAGCCAACTATGATTTCCATTTGAAAAAAAAAAGTTTTGCCTATTTATGATAAAACGGACAACTATAGAAAAAATCTGAGTACGCCACTGGATTGCACATAAAAAAGTGCCTTTAGAATGTCTTTGCAGAATGTTAATATTCCGCAAAATAAAAAAGTTATGGACAATTTTCAAAAGAAAATTGAAAAACGCCCTATATCTCAGTTGGCAGTGAAAATATCGGCAGGCGGTTTTTGCCATTAAACATTTCTCAGAAATCGAGCCCATGACACCTAAGTCAGTTTTGCTCTATCTAGTCAGGAAATAGGTTTTCTCTGTTAAAACAGACCAATTTCGACCACCCGGTACATGTTTAGCCATTTTATGGCTTTAAGTTTATGTGATATATGTTGTCTTCGGCGAATTCCAAATATTAGTCTTAAGCAAGAATTTTGTAACGTTTCTTTTTACGTCTAAGGCATTTAAACAGGGTCCATAAATCTTATCACAAAAGTTTAATGGTGACAAGACAAGAGATTCGCAGAGCATTTTTGTTTGTTTCGCAACTAAGATAATTTCTATGGAAATATAACATTTTTAAGGTGGAATATCCAATTTTTAATTTCGATGTAGCATGTTCGGTGAATCTTAATGTGTTATCCAAAACCAGCCCTAAAATTTTCGCAGAATTTTTAAATATGATAGATTTATTTGGGGAACGCCAATCGTAACGTTCAGAGGTTCGGAGGTATTTCCATTAACAACAACTTGCTGCATTTTATGTGTCAAAAAAGATAAGACAAAACTTGCTGCACTTCCACTAAAACCCACGTACCGCAAAATGGAGATCAAAATTTCATGATTTACAATGTCAAACGCCTTGGTAAAATCAAGTCAAACCAAAACACAAGCTTTGCTTGTATCCCTAGCCCTAAAAATATCGTCAGTGACAATTGAGAGTGCACTCGGACAACCGTGGCTCGCTCGATATCCAGATTGTTTCCTGGGAAGTATTTTATTGGTTTCCAAAAAAATGGACATCTGAGATTCCATAATTTTTTCAAGCACTTTGAAAAGCGTCGGAAGAATTGAAATCGAACGTAACTGGCTGAACTGTGTGGGATTGCCTACCTTGCGTAAGAGGGGGCAAAATACTGGGACAAGCTAGCCAAAATTAGAGTGATATTTAACTGATCTATCCCAAAGACTTTAGTGTTAATATTTTGCAAAATTCTCATCACCACATCTTCTCTTACTGGAGAAAAATTAAATGTAGAGTTAGTAAGTGTATTATTACTATAGAATGTAATCAAATTCTGATGTATATCGTTATTGGTAGCAATTCCAGAGAAATATGTATTTAAATCATTTACATTTGTTAAGGATTCTGGCAACCTATTTTTTTCTCTTTTAATAATATTTACTTTGATTAGAAATGCTAAACTTATAATTTAGATAAGTTTTTTTTTCGACCTTTTAAATGAAGTTGTAAAATTTCGGAGTTGTTTATAATAATCCCAACTTGTTATGCTTTTCGTTTGTCGAAATTTCTTTAAAGCTTTGTTTCGTAATTTTTGCATTAAACGTATATTAGGCGTAATCCACGGTTGATACGGTTTCTTTTTACCTTTAACTGTTTTTAATGGGGCATGCATATTTATAATCTCTAGAATTCTTGACGTAAAAAAATCGACTTTACTGTCAATATCTGTCATGCCATACATAATGTGCCATGGCAGTGATTCAATATCCAAATTAAAGTTCGTTAGGTTAGTATTATTCAACTGTCTGTAGGCAAAACTGTAATTCGGCGGGGAATCTGACATAGACAAGTTAACTTGGCAGTATACCAACATATGGTCAGATATTTCGATATCTCTAATACCCGAATCCGTAACATTATCAGTATTACAAAAAATTAAATCGATCAAAGATGCGGCTGTATTCGAAATCCTGGTGGGCACACTAATGATTTGTTGGAGACTGAAAGGCTCTGTAACAGTATTTAGCAACGTGGACATTTTTCCACCTAAATCGAGCATATTTATGTTGAAATCGCCTAAAATTAGCATAAAATCAGAGTCAGCAAAAAAGTCTGTGAGCTTGTTTTCAAAATAAGAACAGAAAATGTTTACATCAGAGTTGGGGGGGCGGTATATATTACCTATCAATAACTTTTTTCCTTGAATTCTAATTTCTATCCATATATGCTCAATAAATTCTCTAGTTTCACTAAGAGTAATTTTAAAATTTAGAGACCTTTTCAAATACACCGCAACTCCACCACCCCTTTTCATGGGCCGGTCTTGTCGTGTCATGACATAATTCTCAATGTTCAAGATAATATCATTTATTTCCGCGTGTAACCAAGTTTCCGAGACATCCAGTATATCATAACTATTATCCTGCAAATGTGTTTTAAAATCATTAAAATTATTTAAAAGTGATCTAGCATTAATATGTCCACAGGATACCATAGAGGAAAGAAGGAAGGGCTAGTATGGGAGGAGGTAAGTGTAGCAAAAGAAAAATAGAAAACTGCTTTTAATTAACAATGCCTTTTAAGGTAGGCGAAAAATAAGTAATATAATAAATCAAACACAACAAAAGTATAGTCCTGAGAGACATTTTACAAGAGCTTTATGCTACCACAAAAATTATTATTCAAATCAGGCCTAAAGGGCTACTTTACTCTTAAAATTTTTTACTAAAACCGTGCGACCACCGTTATTTATAACTCAAACTCAACACAAATATAGTCCTGAAAGACATTTTACAAGAACTTTATGCTACCATAGAAATTATTATATAATTCAGCTGTAAAGGGATACTTTACTGTTTAAGATTTTTACTAAAACCGTGCGAACACCGTTATTTATAAATCAAACACAACAACAATATAGTCCTTAAGGGCTACTTTACTTCTTAAAGTTTTTACGGTTTTAGTAAAAATATTTAGCATTAAAGTAGCCCTTTAGGGCTGAATTAAATAATAATTTTTGTGGTAGCATAAGGCTCTTATAAAATGTCTCTCAGGACTATATTTTACCAGTGATCGCACGGTTTTAGTAAATTTTAATTGAGTAAACTTGCCCTTAAGGGCTGAATTAAATAATTATTTTTATGGTAGCGTGTACTACTAGTGAAGCTAATTACACGTTTAAAATTTGGTGAAGTTTTTTCAATAAATTACGATGGTAGCACGTTTTTTTATTCTGATCAGCAAATTATTTATTTCCATTATCACCGTAACTGTCACGCAGGAAGCTTTAAGACATTAGGCCAATAAATAGAGATTTTTTCGTGACAAAAATAGTAACCGGAAACCAAGTGCAGCATCATACTCAAAATAGTTCAACAATTTACTAAAAAAAATCACAGAATAGGAGAAAAAACCTAAAAACCGGAAAAATCTGGCTTTTTTTCGAAAATTCGTATCTCCGTTATTTCTCAAGTTGTAGTTGTGTATAATAGTTATAAATATGTACTTTACGCATACCAAAACCAGGCGCTGTGGGATTATTAGTTTTTGCACAATTGCGATTTGAATTTTTTAATCCATTATTTAAAGCCTTAAAGGCTCTTGAAGTGAGTCATTGTACATTCAAAACAGTTTGTAACTGCCAAAAGGCACTTGTTGGCCTGGGGAGCGACAATAAAATCGCCCTTATCTGGATAGCAGGGCATACGGGGTGTGGAGGGAAATGAGTCTGCGGACCTTCTAGCAGAGAAAGGAGCAGAGACAAGATTCGTGGGACCTGAACCAGCTTTAGGGTAGCCCACGAAACGGCCAAGCGCGCAATTTTGGATCTGGTTGAGGAAAAAGCTAATCTCTATTGGCTTGCACTGCCAGGTCTGTCTCATGTAAAGGCATTTATCCCCCTTCCTATGAAGAAGTGGATAACAGAAAGTCTGTTAAATATGAACAAAATTAAGCTCAAAACAGCAATAATAGGCCTATACACTGGTCATTGTGGTTTAAGACATCACATGCACAGGATGGGGCTTGAAGACGAATCCAAGTGCCACCTATGTATGGAAGATGGCGAGACAGCCAGCCATGTGCTGTGTGAATGCCCGGCAGCTGCAAGGATCAGGTTCTCCATATTCCAAGACTTGAAGAATACCTTCGCAATGCAATGATAAGTCTCATTGAGGATTTAGAGTTGCTTGGGGAAGTGTAAACACAGGTGTGAGCCACAATAGACCACAGAGTCGCAGTGGAGCGTCGGTTTGATTCACTTACTTTTAACCTTGTTCTCTTGAGCATAAATGCAAATCATATTTTACAAGCAAAATTCGCATTTATGACAATTAAACGTGGTTTGAGAGGACGTAAGTTGCGCATTTCATCACTATTGTTTTGACCATGGCCTACTTTTGCAACAGTTTACTAACGTATAAGGCACAATATACATCAAAAAGTGGTTTCGATACGGTTTTGTAAATTTTATATATAATGTAGCTTATGATCTTTAGTTTCATTATCTGAAGAAAAATTAGGGGGGGAGCTGTTTTTAGAGTTTCGGGGAGTCATAGGTGTACTTGTCATATATAATTTTTATTATTGTCTAGAACTCTTATGTTGTAAATTAGAATTTCAACACAGTTTTTAGTAGGTATGTGAGGTAGGTTGTGTGCTATTTTTAATAAGTACGTTATTTATAAAAAAATAGCAAAGAAAATTAAGTTTATAAATTAAACTGTAGATCATGCCCAAAAGTGTATGTAGGCCAGACTGGGAGAACTTTAAAACAGAGATTAGCAGAACATAAAAGAAGTTTTATTAAAAATAAAACAAATTTTAGATTAATAAAACATTTGTTAGATAATAACCATGCTTTCGATGGCAAGTTTGAAATATTGCATTCAATAAACAAAAGAGTCAATGGAAATTAATAAACGTAAAAACACCCAGTATCTCTTAAATGACTATTTAGATATGAATAATTCACCTCTTTCCTCTTTTGAACCTATTTTGTTAAAAAATTTCCGTACAGATGTTATTTAAGACTCTCGACAAAAGTCTTTACGTAGAAATATGTTTTTGTAAAAATCAAGTTCATTTAGCAAATTATAAGTTTAAACACCGTTTTTCTGACGAAGTTTTTGTGTTAGCCTAACATATGTCTCAAGTTGTGAATAAAAGTGAAAATCTAAAACAGTTTAAAGTGTTTTATTTACATTTCTTTGGCGTAATGCTCTTAACATATCTTGCTGGTATCTTTTTACAATATATTTCAAACAAAGTCGTATTCACTAAGTATTTATTTAGTAAAACTTACCAAATTAAAATGAATAAAATCAAATTTGATTTGTGATACTTCTGGATCAATTTTTTTTATGTGTAGAAAGCATGCTGACATTCCTTTTGTTAGATCCGGAAAATCGGGATTTACGAAGTATGTGAGATTGTTTATCACTTCTTGATTGCAAGTTGCAGTAACTGAAAATACGAATATACATTTTTCTCAAAAAATGAACACAAGTAAATTTTGTACATATTCTTACGAGACTTAGATCTACGAAATCCTCAAAAATAAAATTTGTGCTCGAGCACCATCTTGAACAAATCGATGCGTAGATTCGTTTTTTACTATTTTATTTTTTTGAGAACGGTCTATTGTAAATAAATACATAAAAAGATAAAATAAAAGTTGTTCAGGGTCTCATGATTCACAATTTTTATAAAAACCTGCTTGTACTCAGACAACTCTATAAAGTCATTAATCAAACTTTTTCGTTCGTTACAAAGTTTGTTTCAGAATAAACAGAAAAAAACCAATTTAAATTAAAAATATTCTACTTTTACTAATTAATAGCATTGAACCCCAATTTACCTGGGTTTTAATCTCAAATATATAATAGTATGCACTTTTTCTCAGAAACACTCAAATAAATGACAATTTTCTGAAATTAAATGCATAACTTAATAATAGGCTATGGCTATTGTTTATGACAACAAACAAAAATAAATGTCAAATATTTGATCGCACCGACTTTTGGTTTATAAAGCAGTTTATAAAGGGTCTTTTGGTATTTTTATTTAATTGATATTTATCAATTTCTTTGAATAATCGGAGCCTATGAAAAATATGATATGCTGTGATATGTTTTATACAGAGTAATAAATATTCTGAAGAAGCCTCGGAAAGTTTTTGCTTGTTAGATATTCGAAAGAAGGCAACCGTTTTTTGAGATATTTGGTCGTTTAAAAGCAAATTTAGTTGACCACGGATCATTTGTTCACCCGCGTCCTAAAATATACAACAAATAGAACAGGGAAAGAAAAGAGATAGATGTGTTGGGATATATAGAAACAACACCTTCGTCCTCATGTAGAAAAATTGCGAAGGAAATTGGTGTGCCAAAAACTGACGGTCAGAGGATCTTGAAGAAATTTAAGTATCATCCATACAAATTTAATATAGTGCAACATTTTCATCCTGGCGATGCACACTGGTTCGCCCTTATGAACACATGTGGCCAAAACCTATATTTTATTACATCTGTCAAAAATAATGTATCAGTTTCTATTTTTTAAGCATGTCTAATTATATTTTGATAATATACAAGTTTTTATTACAATTGGCAATATACAGGAGCACCCAAAAAGAATCTAACAATAAGCTAATAATATGCGACCTAAAATAGGGTATTTCCTAACATTTTTTACAAAATAAAAGGGATGAATGCTTACTTAGTTTTAAGACAATAATAAAGAATAACATTTTTTCGTCGGTCGCTCAGTTTTCAAAATACAGGGTGTTCAAAATTAGTTTAATTTTTTTTTGTGTTAGAATTTTTGAACCAACTTTTTTGAAATTTGGTAATTTTATTTGTAGATAGTGATTAGAGGCCTATTTAGCCATACAAATAAAAATTGTCAATTGCATTGGCATATCCCAAAGGGTACAGTCAGGTTAAATATTGTCAAAAGCTTTCCTTTTTCAAGCACCAACTTTTATCAAGAATAAGTTGTTGCTGAAAAATTGAAAATAAAAAAGATTTCCACTTGGCAATCAAATTTGAGCACACTGTACTTTACTATGGAACTTTTATGTAGGTGATTTTTGGCAAATCAATTTCTTTTGGCAAGCTCTGTATGCTGTTAAAATAAATGACTTAACTTTGAAAACACCCTGTATAGTTCCTAAGCTATCAAGTAAAAAGAAAGTTGAAGTGTAGAATAACATTGATATTAATTTAAAAGGTCTATAGAATCGCTGTACAGTTCTGTTTCATTATTTTTGATCTGCCATTTATACCTCAAGTTTGTAATTAATGGGTCAGAAGAAATAAGTAACGCATGTATTACATCTTCATTTGTTGAAACGCGAGAACACTTTCGAGAATGAGACTGCCTAAATCTTTTAAAATCCTTATTTCTAGATTCTGCTGCTTCCTCACTTAACTGGCCTATTGAAAGACTGATGGACTTTATAATTTGACCCTCGTGAATTAAAACTTTATGCAGTGATGATGGCATATAATACCAATAATAATGCTGAATGAAAATGTTGGCCGTTTCATAGCAATAGTTTTCAAATTTTGTCTCATTAATATTGCATCGGATATTAATAACTTGTAAAATAACTGCAAAACGTCTAAGTATTTCTTTGTTAAATCCAGTTATTTTTGACACCTGTTCAAAATTTTTAAAAAATCGTCTTGCTGTATTGCCATCATTTGATGTGCCACTACCTTGTTTTGGCTCATCAACAATTATTCCAAGTTTTTCTTTGAGCTGACATTGAATTTTTGATTTTCTGGATATAAGTTCTTTTTCATTCGATGATTTGACCGTCCATTTCATAAATTCCAAACGGTAAGAAACATGAAGCACACATTCCATAAACCGTATTAAAGCATGAAGAGGTGACAATCCGTATTTATATGCATCTTGATTTACTTGTCGCTGTTGAATAATTTGTATACTGTTCATCTCGGAAGGTTTTGCCCCGCATATATTACAGCACGCTGAAGATGATGTGCCTGTTAGAATCTGACACACCTTTCCATCAATCATTGTTAAAAACAAATCATGCTTAACGTATACCGTTTTACCAGGAAATTCAATTTTAGTATCTGACAATTTAGATATTTGGTCATTTATGGAATTAACAAAATCAGTAACATACGATTTTGTTTCTTTAGCAAAATGAAACGAAATTGGTCGACAGTAATTTGTGGATGATGGTCGCTCATTTTTCCAAAAAAAAGTTGTGGAATCTAAAACGTCATTTAGTTGGATTGGAACGAGGGATGACATAAAAACAGACTCGTCAGTTAAATTGGGATTCGAAAAATTTTGTTTGTAGATACTTTGACCAGATGAACCATCGCATCCCCATTTTGATTTTAGTACTAACCTTGATGTCTCTGGTGGTGTTGCCAGTATATTACTTTTTATATCTGGAACTAATAGCAGTCGTCTAACAGTATGGTCTAACAAAGATTGTAGTTCCACATCTACGCCACTCTCAGATATAACAGTTTTTTCTTTGGTAGGATAGCATTGCTTTTTCGCTTCTAAAATACAAGCATATCGAGGAAAAATATGATAGTTCTTAAGCTTACACTGATTTCGCAAATGTTCATATTGATATTTAGAAAGTTTTGTATCGGTTATTAACGCTAAGGCTTCTTCTTTTGTAAACAAATCCGGAATGTCATCACATGTGATTTTTTTTATAATTTTTTGCACCGTTTTCCAAAATGTCACTAATTAATTGAGCTTCGTGTTTTTTACCTGATGAATTTAACGCTAATACTAAAAGATGCTGTAATTCAGCGGCAGATAAGTTGATATGTTTACTTAAAGAGGACACTTTTCTTCGTTTTGAGCGACCGGAACAGTTTTCTAGAGTCTTAATTGGCCTCCCTCCTTTTCCTTTGAACAGCGTCAATGAACCTTCCAACCACGAAGCACATTTTTTATAAAAAAAAGTTCTATTGCGACTTGCCAATTTCCATTTTTCACGAAATTGCGGCAAAAAATGGCGCCTTAAACCGTCAAACGCTAACTTTTCACTATTACCAGAAAAATGATATTTTTCTTGTAGGTAATTAAAAACAAAAGTTTCATTTCCGTTGTTTTCTATTAAAATATCGCACAATATTTTTCTTTTTACTTGCATTTTTAATGTTAACTCTTCAGTTATAACTGAACTGACACCATAACAACTAAGAATGACGCGACGCGTGAAAAGTAAACAAACCATGTTTCCAAAGCCAACCTATATTAATATTACTAACTGAATAGCAGATAGTAGCAGCTAATTTGGCAATATTCCTTAAAAGGACATTGTGAGGCTTACTTTTAGCTAAAAACAATAACTTGGATCAGCTTGGATGACTCTGATTTGGCTGTATAGATAAAAATTACTGCAAAAATGCAAATCGCAAAAATGATTAGTGTTATTTATTTTTAAATTATTGATAAAAACCGATATTATTTAAGAAGAGAATATGTGAAGTATAGCCTCAGCATAAATTTGACCATTTAAAATTATTTTAAAAACGCTTAAACGGGTACTTTAATTCGTTTTTTATATTAAATTGTTGAAAGTTTTGGTCGATTTTTGTATGTAAAACGCTTATAATTAGGTGCTCTAAAGTGTATGATCTTACGTAGGACATTCTTTAAATAACACCGTTATGATTTTAAAATATATATTTTAACATATTTTAAACATATTCACTAAAATAAAGGTTTTCGATATACTGAGTTTTGGCCAAAACTTTACAAGAGAGCGAACTACTGTGCGATGTCGAGCGCCGAGCACTGTTTTGCCAGTGGTATTTGCAACAAATCGATGCTAACGATTTATTTGGCAGATTTGTTATCTGACAAATGCTTTTTTTTTCAAGTGCGGGAATTTTTAATCGTCACAATACTAGGAACTGGAATAGTGAAAATCAGCATTTAATGTTTGAAAGGCACACCAAGGACGCTTTGGAGTTGGGGTGGCATGTTTTATTTTGGGCAGACGTAGAGTTTATAGGATTTTTGAAGGAGGTTTACAGCACGTAGATCCCTAGAAATTCTTGCTCGAAAATATTCCATTAGTCCAACATGACGCTGTTTACCTACAGCAAGATGGTGCTTAAAGTCAGAACTCTAGGCTCTTAAGGGAATTTCTTGATAATAACTTTCCTCAAAGATGGATAGGTACCCACGGACCTGGACCGATCTCCAAATCTCAATTTTAGATTTTTTTTTTGTGGGCTATATACAAATTGAAGTATATAAAACACGATATGACGGTACAACAGAATTTCGAGAGGCAGTTCATTTAGCCTTTCGAAAGCTGCGAATGAGACCAATGGTTCTTTTTAACGCTATTTAAAGAATTACATAAATGTGCCAATTTTGTCTTAGAGAAAATGATCGTCAATTTAAACATCACCCTTAAAAATTAGTTTTTTCTTTTTTTAACAATGTCATTTTTTTGTATTTGTTATATTGTTACTTTATGCTATAGTACTGTTATTACAAACTTGCTGTTATTAAACTCTATAGGTATTTTTATATAAGAAGATACCTATATGTAAGGTATCCAATTCTTCGTTCGCAATATGTAACTTTCAATTGTTATTATTTTATTATTATTATTGTTATTCATGGCCTACTATTAAATTATGCATTTAATTTCAGAAAATTGTCATTTATTTGCGTGTTTCTGAGAAAAAGTGCATACTATTATATGTTTTTGAAAAGTTAAAAGAACACAAATTTTATAGTCTATAAATATACAGGGTGTTCCATTTAAAAAAATAAAGTAGGGTCCGATAACTTTTTGACCTGACCCTGTATACTAATTCCGAAGGCGGAATTAAGTTCTACAGGAAAAGTTATATTAGAAATAGTTTTCATATTTTCGTTGTCTGATCTAGTTGAGATACGAGGGGTGCCTGAAAATACAACATTTTCAATTTAGCCCTGTATCTTAAAAACTAAAATTGCTATGATAATTTTGTTAATGGCAACTTTCTATCTATAAAAATGACGGAGATACCCCGCAAAAGCACCCAAAATGGGACATCCTGTACAGCTTTTTGCATCTTGCTATTTGATACGAAACTTTGCAAGAAGCTAGTAAATATTTTTCGCTTTTTAAAAGGTTTCACTTTAGCAGTAAAATCTCCCGAGGTTTGTTAATGTACTGGCTATGAACTATTTCCAAGTGCCGTTCAAGATTGTGAGGTTTTCATGCTGTCCGTCGTCAAAATTTTAGAAGGGGCTTTTTTTCGCCAGTGACTTCACTTCTCGTAATCCCAAATTATTATAAAATGTTCTCGAGAATATTTTCATTTTAAATGACTAGACATTCTGAAAGGTATTCTTGTGCGTGCTTGCTGATGCTTCACAATCTTCCGAAGCTCCAAATTTGCGCTTAATTCAAAATGTATCCGTGGTTGAATTCTCAAAAATAATTTGAACAACAGGTATTCAAATTGATACGCAATGAAGTGCTCGTTTCAAAGATTTGGACGTCAGATTAGAACTAAGGCGGCGGCGCGCGGCGGTACATCACTGACATTTTCAAAACAAAATTCAAATACGTCACCCGACCAGAAACGTGGCGTGACGTCATTACGTATACGCGAAATCTGGCAATCGGTGCTACGTTCAACAACAGGCGTCATTCGTCAAGCCGTCAGCCACACGACATTGACAACGTTTTGTGATTCCAGTTTTATTAGTCTCGATTTTGTTCAGTAACACACCCTTTTCTTCTAAATAAACATAAAAATTAAACCACAAAATTAAAACAAACAAAACTGCCATCAACCATGACAGTTGACAGCCAGCTGATATTGTATTTTTGCTGGTCGTTGGCGACGTTGCCGTACTGGTATGATGTGTTTTTTGAAATAATCCGTTTGCGCGCGAAATTTTAGAACTTCATTACAAAATAAGTTTTGATTTTTAAGGCGTTATATTTTAGATATTTACTTTTTATATGCTAGTTCCTTATTATATCAAAACATAAAACTCAAAAAACCTGCACAAGGATGCCGCGATTAAAACTCAAATGGAAAATTGAGTCTCAGATATTAAAGTTTGAGAAACGCTGCAATAGACGTACCTAATGTTAATATTATTTATACGTACATACACAGCATACTCCAAAACCTAGGGCACAGAATCCATACGATTTTCCACCTTGTATCCTGCATTCGTAGGTGTTCATACATATTCCTAAAATATATGGGGTTTTAATAGTATATACCGTAAAAAATATATAAAAATAGTGTAATATGCCACAGCCCTGTCAATTCTGTGGACATTCAGACTTCATCAGGAAAGCTAGACGTTATCGTTTAAACTATTTAAGACAGAAAAACAATTTTGGGTTTAAGTTGTTGAGCTGATAATATAAATCAGTGGCGGATCTTCCATAGGGTCATTTGGTCAATGACCCCCCAAAAATATTTCAGAAAATAAATTATTCGTTTGACTGTCCGTCCTAATAGTTGTAATCAGTGGCGAAACTAGGGGGGCTAAAGGGAGCTTAGCCCCCCCCCGCCAGGCGATTGGCGAGGGCTAACCAAAACACTTAAACTCCATTTTGTTTGTAAAAATGGGTTAAAGGGTATTCTTCCGTAGAATAGTTTATTTTTCTCTTGCATCTTCCTGTTTTTTAGTTAAGAAATAAACATAGGTTTTTTCTAATTTAGCATTTTGTATACCTTTGACCAATTTAATTGGACACTATCTGGGCTTACAAAAACGTAAGGGCGCGCTTATTTTGAAGTTATGGATCATAAAAGTTTTCAGAAATAGTGAAAAGTGTAAGCGATATTTTTTAAGGGGTTTAAAAGAGTAAAAAAAATCATATTTTGATTAAGCAAAACCGGTAATAGTCAAACTGAAAACAGAAATAGGTGGGGTAAATGTTTTAACATTGAAAAATCATGGAAGTCATTGTTGTAGATACTTAATCTTTCTCGACTATACATATTTAAAATAAAATTGAGGTGATATTCCAAAAAACGGCGAAACTTCTGTTATTTAATTTTTTGTATCAAAACCATGTTCGTCTCCCAAGTAGCACAAATTAGCTGTAGAGCTTTTTGCTTTTATCCATAAAAACCAGAAATTTGTCAAATTTTTGGCAAATGATTCTTGGTTTGTTTTCTAGCCATGAAAGCTCCCTTCAAATTAGATTTTTTGGCTCCAAAAGTAGCAGTTTTTAATATAGATTGGCTATAGCATAATTACTTGGCCAAAAAATATCTTTTATAGGATAATTAAACCTCCAACTTCTTTTTTGTAATATTGGATGGCCAAAAAGTAGAAATATCTGTCAATTTTGTTGCCACAATATAACCAGATATATTCTAGTAAGTATTGAAGTTAAATTATAGTAAATATAACTGTTTAAAATGCCAGAATACGGCATTTTTAATCAATAGATATCGAGGTCAGAATATAATCAATAAGTAGGTTTTTTTCTTTTAAGTTTAATTCTAGTAATAATAGGTATATAAGAACGCCAGATTATGACATTTTAAGACAACAAAAATTGAGAGGAAAAATATGGCTTTAATTATCATATTTTTATTTCAAAATTAAACTAAACTTGGGTAGTTTTGTTTCGCTTATTTTTGCATTTAATATTGCCAAAAAATGCCTCATTTTCAAATTTACGTTTATAACCTATAAAACTATACTTAACCAAACTGAAGATTCATTTCGAAAAACGAAATATAAATTATTTGCCATACAACACGTAAAGATTAAATATTTCACCACATATTATCGAAAAACGCCGACTTAGGGTAATCGTCGTTTAATTTTGTTACGCTGGCTCCTCTGGGTCTTAAATTAGCCATTTTTTAGCGAGTACTAAAGGCAAACCATGTAGGCATTTCTATTGGCAAAATTTTAATAAATGTTGCTACATTTGAAAATTATTCCCATTTGATAAATATTTGCTTACAATGTGGCCAATTTCAAGGAGCATTTGCTTAAAAAATAACCTAAAGCTTTTTATGATCCGCCACGATTGAAATTAAAACTAAACTAATTTCCTAGCAGTCATTACTTGACCACTTTAAACAAACATATTCTTTCTACCAATAAAAACGTATTTTCATGCACGTTTTTTTTTACGTTAGGGACTCTTTAATGAATTTTCTTAGTAAATTACATCTCCAAAAATCAAAAAAAAATGGTAGAAAACGAAACGTTTAGTTTCAAGAAGGAGCGCGTGTTTTACGAGCCTATCTTAGATTATTTTAACAGTAAAAGTTCCTACTCAAGTGTTTTTTGTCCCCACCAACCATCAAATGAATATTTTACACATTAAGTCATAGTTACGTATTTCTACGATACCATAACGTTTTAAAATGTCTAAATGGCTTTTTAGCAAAATATTGTACGGCTGGCATCGCTGGGCATAATAAAATACGCTATACTAAGCTAGGCTGGGCAGACCGAATTGCCCTGATTACCTTAAAGCTTGACGAAAGTACCCGAAGATTTCACAGCTACCGAGTCGCAGCCGAAAAGTGATAGCAAATGGAATATGAAATCGCGATTTGGGTCATCAGCCGGTCTCTTCTCATAATTCGATCGATCGGTCGTGGCATCACGTTGGCATGCGGAAGTTTTGATATTCTAACTCGATATTGTTTCGGACGTTTTTAATCGATGAAAATTGATTTATATACGGTTTTTTGTAATATTTATTTTTTTATATTTATGATCCATGTGTGAGTTAGAAATACAGTGTGTCCCAGATTCGCTTCTCTATATAGGGATCTCGGCTCCTATTATACCTACAGCAAAGGTTAAATGGGGAAAGTTTTAGAGGAAACTTATTGCATTCGATATCTGGCTTACGATCGATCAATAAGTTTCGGAAATATCGGCGAAAAAAAGAAAATGGCGGATTTCGTTTTTCGCCAGTATATCCAGAACGGTACATTTGACAGCTGTCAAAATGAGACATTATTCGGACACATTTTTAAGACAAATAAGATGGCGTATACGACACGTCTTCATTGTTTTTTGTTAACCGGCAACCATCCTCAACTTTCATTTTTTTTATGACTGCCATATTGGATTTTTCGATTTTTGGAAAGAGCCTAAAATTTCCAGTCTAGTGGTATCTCACAATTGCATTAAAGATTTTGTCATCAAAATATCACACTTCGTAAATTAGGTTTCAATGTTTTTAAAGGAAGCCATGATTTATTTGTCACAAGATTATGTTAATAAGTAAGTAATGTATTAAACGCATTGAATTTTCAATACAACATGAACGTAAATAACGACTTAAAAAATCTAAATGAGCTTTAACTACTTTGTAAGTAGGTAACATTAATTTACAAATCTACAAAATGACGTCCATTTGCCTCGAGACATTTTTGACAATTGGTGACTGTTTTTCGTACAACCCTGGTAAGTGTATTTCGGTTAATATTTCTAAATGTGTCCAGAACTCTTTGTCTCAGGATTTCTATAGTCACGGGGGGATCAAATTCATAGATTTCATTCTTCGTGTGACCCCAGAGGTAGAAATCCAAGGGCGACAGGTCTAGAAGGCCAAGAAATTGGAACATTTAAAGAAATTATTCTTTCGTCAAACTGCTCTCTTAAGAAGTTCCTAACTTGAATGGTATTGTGAGCCGGACATCCGTCTTGTTGAAACCAAGTTCTTCTTTATTCATCTTCCATTAGAATAACTCGTAAGGCTGGTATAACCTGGTTTCGCAAAAGCTCTAGGTACCTCTGCCCGTTTAGGTTGTTGTCAAACAAAAATGGTCCAATAAGTCGATTTCCTAAAATGATTAATAATTTATAAATAGGTGCCCAACAGTCAAGGGCGGCAGTGTTGGCCGGGAGGTACTAGAAACTATAAATTATAAAGGGAAAATTATCTTTATTAAAAAGTAGATATTTTCTTTCCAAAAATAATTATCGAAACATCCCGTAATGAATGAGCTTGTATACAATTGAAACCTATTCAGCTTTATTATAAAAATCGAAGAAATTCTCCATATTGCTCAAAGAGACCTAGTTTTAATAACAAACATAGAAAAAGACTCCAAGTCTCGGTCTCATTAAATTATAATTTTACAATTCACAACAAACATGACACGTGTTTCGCCCATTCGAGCATCATCAGACCTACAAACAACAGAGAAAACCTTAGTAAATAATCACACTCACAAATCCTAAAACAATAACTTACAAATAGAATAAAACACACTAAAGCACAACAAAACAAACAACTACTTATACATATTTGATGGACATTAAAATGAGGTAAAGTCTCACGTGAATAAACAAAATAAAATATTAAAAAAGTATTAAAAAAGATTCATGTCTCTAGACGGGATCGAACCCAGACCACCCGAGCCAGACACCGAAGCAACCACCCACAGGCCACTGGACTAGTCGAAGAAAAGAACCAAAACCTCTCACTCTATGAATTAGTGAATGAAATGAAGGTTGCCTACAATTATTATTACATTAAATTGTTAAATATTAGGGTTGGTTCAAAATTAAAAACATCGTTAACGCAAGTGAGAATGGGACTTTTTATAGCTTTGGTTATTTCCATTTTTTCTAGAAGGTCAAGCTTTTTCCCCTTCGGACATTCATGTAAAACATCAACGTCAGAAATGGAAAATTCATGACCTGACTCCAACAAATGATTGGCAAAGGCCGAAACAGTCTCAGTTACATCCGTATTTCTGAATTTGTTGACAAGGCTTAAATGTTCTCTCACCCTTGTGGAAATTTTTCGACCTGTTTGTCCCACATAGGTCGTGGAACCTTCGCTACAATTTAGTGCATATTATGGAAAAGAAAAACATATTTGGTTAGCGGGAAGTAATAGCCGTAATAAATTATTTTGTGGGTATTGCATATTAATTTCGGAAATACTAAATCAATTTATTTCAGTGATATAATAATCTTAAAGAAGTACACAGTGCCTTAATAAAACATAAAATATCAAAAGAACAAACCCCTTGCGCTTTAAAATTTAAATTATTCGGAAATACAGCTGAACGCCTTTCTATAAATCATAATCAAAATCGAGAAATAATTCGACATTTGATTAATATGGCATTTTTTTCATAACGCAAGAACTAGGCTTCCCGGGTAATAAATCATTAAAGACATCAAAATAATTTAGAGAATTAGCTAAATCTGCAGAAAATTTAGATAAAGTGTTAATCAATTTATAGAACCCAATTCTATTTGTATAGGTTCTTCGAAACTACAATACAAAATGATTGAATAAAAATGTAATACAATATCAAAAAAGTAAGTTGAGTTACTAGAGTAGAACGTTTTACTTTTTTGTTATTAGATTATACTCTTTTAGTATCATTAAAGAGCTAAACGAAAAAAAAAGATTATTATTTGACCATCATTTGGTGTCTATCTAAAAACAATTGGTTAGATTAACTTGCCAATGATCCCACACCAAACGTTACTTCTAAATCTGATCTGTAGACGTCTCTCTGCCACTTCGTGAGGATTTTGCACAGCCCAATGATGACGGTTGTGCCTATTAAAGACTCCACAATTCGTGAACCTGCTCTCATCGGACCACAAGACATGATTTACAAAATCAGGATTTTTATTACATCTCCTTGTATACCACTCACAGAACTGTAGTCGTCTTGAAAAATCAGTTTCCTTAAGTCCTTGTACTATTATGGGTTTGTATGGATGGTACTTATTCTTTTTTAAAACTCTCTGTGCTGTTGATTTTGGCACATTAGTTTCCTGTTCTACAGTTCTTACCGATGCACTAGGGTTTTCGTTGATAGCTTGTAAAACGTTTCTGTCTCGATTTTCATGGTTATTATTGTATCCTCTTCTAGGCTGTTTGAAGTCACCATGGTTAATTAAACTAACTACGATTTTCCTGAATTGGGTTTTATGAGGCTGCCGTCGTGCGGGGTACATCTCTAAATACCTTGCTGAGGTAACGTCGGCGTTTCTGTATGATTGAAAGTACATAACATGTCAACCTTTTCTTCATTTGTATACGGAATGCCGGCCATTTTCTAAAGGTTTTGACAATTTATGTGTCAGATTTATAATTTTATTGGGATAAAAGCCTACCTACTACTTATTAAAACACAGCTTTGATACTTTCAACTATTTAGCTTAACGTCAAAGTCAAAATACAATTTTGATAAATCATGGCCTCCTTAGAAAAGCATTGATAGCTAACATTACTTTAAATCACCTCTCCTTAGAAAAAACTGAAACCTAACTTTACGAAGTGTAATATTTGGATGATACTAAAATCTTTAATGCACTTGTAAGATATCACTAGAGTGTAAATTTTAGGCTCTTTCCAAAAATCGAAAAATCCAATATGGCGGCCATAAGAAAAATGAAAGTTGCGGCGGGTTGCGGGTTAACAAAAAACAATGAAGACGTGTCGTATGCGCCATCTTATTTATCTTAAAAATGTGTCCGAATAATGTCACATTTTGGCAGCTGATCGATTCGTAAATCTGAATGCAATAAGTTTCCTCTAAAACTTTCCCCACTTAACCGTTGCTGTAGGTATAACAGGAGCCGAGATCCCTGTATAGAGAAGCGAATCTGGGACACACTGTATACAGGAAATAAAATGTTGGTAGTGACTAGTGCTTAAGTGCTAGTAACTTAATTTTGCAAAAATAACCAACTTTAAGGTGGTCTATGTTTGAGTTGTGAATGTAGATGAAATAAAATGTCAGTAGTGCAAAAAATTAAACGACTAAAGAGTGCTAACAAACTTAATTTTGAGAAAATAACCGAATTCAAGGTAAGTGATCGCAATTTGCCAGAACTTAGTATACGACAAACTAGTAAAGAGAAAAATAAATAGGTTCATCGAAACTTTCGCAAAAGTATGTACGATTTAGCTAACTGGATATGTGGTTGTGAAGTCTCTAACTAATTTTACTGTTATGTTTGTTTGTTGTTTTCTAAGGACTCGTCGGACTCATCATGGAGCAAAACCGGTGTTAAAGACTTAAAACACTTAAAAGAAAAAATAAAAAAAACATGCGTATTCTGCAGATCACATGAAATGTTCGGTGAACTATGCTACGGTCGGAAGTGTTGATATTCGCACTCAGCTAGACACAGCTTATAGAAAATGCCTTAGAGATTTTAATGAAAATGCATCCAAAAATCCTTATATTTTAAACAAAATTATAGATTGTGTAAAATTTTGTGGGGCATTCGAGCTGGCACTACGTGGCCATGATGAAACGGCTTTGTCTGAAAATCCAGGGGTTTTAAATTTACAAATGTTGTTGACGAGTTGGGCCAAAATAGACTATTCGCTTTAGCAGTGTTAATTAAGTATCCAGAAATCGTTTATAAAAGGAATGTGCGTGCAGTTTTAACGAACGTGTCATTCAGCATTTTTCCAATTCTAAGGAACGAAGAGTAGACCCGAACTTCAAGAGAATTTAAAGCTCAATTTAAAGATAAGATTTTTATTTTAGGTATGCCTATTTTTAGATTTGTTATTGAGCTCCCAATATAATTCATCACGAGCCGCCACTGATATAAATATAAAAATCGTGGACACAAATGTTTTATTTCATTATTGAAATCTAAAAATATTGAATATATCACACTCTGTTCCTGACTGTGTCGAAATGAGCACATTAATTATTTTGATTTATTTAATAGTGGAAAAATGTTAAGAACAAAAGTAGTTGGGGTAATAATACCTAACAAGCCATGCCATTATTTCAGAAGTAGTTAATTTTAGGTAGGTATATTACTAGATAACATAGAAAGGAAGGTTCAGTACCAAGAACCATCATTTCTGATATGAAACTGGTTATGAAATTTCGTTAGAATTTTTCTTAAAAAAGTATTAAAATATAAACATTTTTTTTTAATCACGCTTATCTTATATCGCATGAAAGAAAAGTTAACCAGTATTTGATGTTTGAAATTTGTAGAATCCCATTAATTTGTTTGTGATGATGTTCTTAATAATTGCCCATGGGGTAGCTCGTTTTTAAATGCAACGGTTCGTTTTTTATTATCTTTTTTGCATATTAGGGCTTGGAAAAATTATCGTTTTATTTTTGATTATAATTAAACCATGTTGAAAAATTGTAAAAAATTGTAATTTGCTCCAAAAGACTGTCCAACAGTCTCGGATCGGGGAAACTGACTGGCACAGTTTCGGGGAAACTCCTTTTTCTGTCAAAACTCTTTGGAGCCGAGGTGTCTTTTTTATTTTTGGTCTTAAGCTGAGATTAGCATAAAAAATACTTTATTTAGCTAAAGAATCAAGATATTCCGTTGCACTCAAACATGTATGTGGTTTAATCCAAATAAAATTGACATGTTTGTTACGTAATGTATTTTGCCGTAAGTTTAAGAGCTTCATGAATAGCGATAGCGGTTAGCTTCAGTAGTAGAGATGTGTAACTCAGGAGTGAGCTGGCTCAAAGAATCACCTCAGGTAAGTGAGTCATTGAAGCAGCTCCGCAGTACAGATCTTTTTCGAATCTGACTCACCTCTCACAGCGTAACGGAGCGGGAACGACTTGCGAATGTAGGTTGAAAAATGCAACAAATTTAAATATTATTTATTCTAACATTATGGAAAAGAACATATGATGACTTTTTTTTCGGCAATATCGTGAAGTCATAATAATAAGAGCCTAATTTATTTGATAAATCTCCAACAGAACTTCTGCATAATCAGACTGTATAACGTTAAAAATTAAAACACAAATTTGACCAATTCGTCGCGGTGATTCTTCGCCGTACTAGCCGAGCACGATATCCCATTTACTGGCTTTTAAAGTGCGGGACACGAAAGAAAACCGGGCGGTCCTTAAATAAAGGTTCGTAGTCTTAAGCAAGCGGAAAAGTAAAACTTGTATACGCAAATAAATTTTATGTTATTTTATTTGTTGTAATAGTTTGCCACTTCACCTATAAAGTGCGCCAGCTAAGCGGTACGGAAAATTAATCGAGGATTTAGTAAATTTCGCACTGGTCCACTTATAATTGGGATGTGCCTAGAGTCTCCATGCACTTGCCGCCAGAAGGTTCTAGCTATTTCAAGTGGCGCCTATACATTTCGAGCATTTGTTTTTATTTCTATATAAATGCGTTGCGTTGAATTTGAATTATTATTTCGAAGTAACGATGGCGAGCAAAAGATTAAAAACAATTCGAAGCGGTGCACGTGAAGTTATTGCGAGCGTTATAGAGGCCTGTACTAGAGAAGCTGAAAATAATAGTTTGACTATTCCAATTCAAAATCGAACAGAACGCGCTGCATTTTACACTGGTGTTTCGGAAAGTAGTGTAAGAAAAATTCAAAGAGAACATAATGATCGCTCATGTTTTACTTCACCTTTAAAATCTCATGGTAAAAATTTGTCATACAAAGATAAAATTGACTATGGTGATTTTCAAGCAATTCGACGAACAATAGAGGATTTTTATATAAACTTGAAGAAGGTTTCGACCTGCAAATCCCTACTTCGTGCTGTAAAGAACAAAATAGATTTTCCGTACGGGTATAAAACCTTAAATCGGCTTTTACGATCAAATGGTTTTGTTTGGCGCAAGTGCCAAAATAAACGAAAATTGCTCATTGAGAGACGAAATATTGTTCACTGGCGGGTGAAATATCTATCAACTGTAAGGCACTATAGGCAAGAAGGACGCAATATTGTGTATCTAGACGAAACCTGGGTAGATAATGATATGGCAGTGAACAAATGCTGGCAAAGTGAAAGTGTTACAGGCGCTGTTCAAGGATCCGCTCTAGTAGTCGCTTTATTATAGTTCATGATGGTTCAGAAGCCGGATTTGTTCCAGGTGCTGCTTTAGTTTTTCGCTCGGGACTAACAACTGGAGACTATCATGGACAGATGAATAGAGATAATTTTGAAAAGTGGTTGCTTGAGAAGTTTCTACCTAACATTAAATACTCTACAAAAGCATGGAGAAAATATCAATTATATGAGTTAATATCAGCCAACAAGCCTAGAGAAAAAAAAGTATAAAATTGACGGTCTTTTACGTAACCTCGGTCATACACCTTTAAGTCTGCCTCCATACATGTGCGACCTCAACCCTATTGAACATGCATGGGCAAGAGTAAAAAAATATATTCGAAAGCACAACACCGGTGAACTTTCAATTAAAGATTTAAATAAAATAACATTAGAAGCGATTGACATCGGCTGAAAATTGGAAATCGTATGTTAAACATGTTCGTTCTATTGAAGATAAATACTGGGAAGTAGATGGAAAAATTGAAACGGTTATTGATGATTTAGTTATCACACTGGAATCTTCAAATAGTGACGACGAAAACTCATCATTTTCAGAGGAAGACAACGATTTAGAAGGAATCGAACCATTAGAATCACAGCCGTCAACCTCAAAAATGGCTTAGTTTTTTTTTTCATATATTTTGTAATATTGTTCACAAAGTAACTGTCAAAATAATTAATTTTCTGTTCAATACCGGGTGTCAAAAAATATCTAATATTGCAATTAATATTTGAAAAACTACAAAACTCATATTTTTCCGAAATTAACACATCAATGTAGTTATAGTAGGGGAGCCAGCACTGATTTCAGTGAACAAGATTTATCAAAATTTTAACTTATGCAGTTCGACTTTGGCCGTGTGTTTCCGTCTGTCATATTACTTTGTACAGGGGGCGTCATTGTGAAGTACTACACAGGGCGTTTCCTACTTACGTGCTAATGTTAAAGGGGGGTGATTCTTGGACCTTTTTAAGAAAAAAGTTTAATATAAACCTAAAAGTCTTAACTTTGGAGATACAGGGTTTTAAAAAAACATTTTGTTTAAATCCTAATTCTGATGCTATTATAGATAAATAACTGTGTGAAATTTGATACACGTCTTTTATGCATAAAAGAGCATTTTTTATTAAGAATCAATTTTTGAAATATCTACCAGTGGCGTGCATATGTAATTAACCTGGGTAAATCCATATGCTCCTTAATGCAGTTATCTATAATAGCATCAGAAATGGGATGAAAAAAAAATGTTTTCTTCTTATACTTTACCATCCTGTATCTCAAAAGTTAAGACTTTTAGGACATAAAAACACTCCCTTTAACATCAGCACACAATTAGGAAACGCCCTGTATAGCACTTCACAATGGCGGCCCCTGTATAAAGTAATATGACAAACGGAGACAGACGGCCACTTTTGGCATACCCGAGTAGCCCAAAGTCGAACTGCATAAATTAAAATTTTGATAAATCGCGTTCACTGAATCTGATGCTGGCTGTCCTTGTAAAATCTGGACTTGTAAATCGTGTATCACTATACTGGGTGGTTCAATAATAGTGGACGTAGGCAATATATTTATAGGTAAATCGATCAAGAAAAATCAAAATTAAATTATTTTAAAATTCGCTGTTTTTGCAACACAAAAGCGATATAGAAGTGCGGTACACGAAAGAAAACAGACAAATATAGATAAAGGTTCGTTAACCATAGTTACATTTTTTAATTATCTAAAGTGCGTATAGTCAAAAAGGAGTGCCATATTATTCAAAGAACGACGGGACACCTCTGGTTTAAAGAGATTTCTTGGCCGACCTTCCTAAACCGATTGACTCCGCCCGGTTTTCTTTCGTGTTCTGTACTTTACAACTACGAGCCGCCAGGTGTAGATCCGTGGTCCAGGAGTCAATTCATGATTTAGGAGCCTTGTCAAACGACGGAGGAGTATATTTCGCTCATTCGTTTAGCAGCTCAATTGAGCAGTGAGCTGACTCAGTAAAGTGAGCCAGAGTCAGTGAAGCGCACCATTAAAATGAGTTACATGTCCCATCTCTATTCAGTAGTAGAAACATTACAGCTTTTGCCCAATTATGACCTCTGGATATTTGTTTTAATATGATAACAAAGGCGAAAACTTTTTTATTTGAAAACAGCATTTTTACTCACCTCTTCTGCGACCATCATTTGCTTTACATTCTTCCACGAATGGCACGGGGAAAAAGTTCAGCACTAAAATGAAAATAAATTATAACTCATACATGGTCGTAATGTTTTTAAACAACTTAAATACATTACACATACTCATTAACCAACAAAAAAGTGGATCTTAGTATTTTTAATTTATACATGTAGTTTAAAAACCACTAGTTCATAGTCATTTTGCGACTGTGGTGTAAATGGCAATTTTTTCTTAATTTTTGGTCGCTAAATGCCAAAATGATGATAAAAACAGGTATGATTTTTAAGTTATGATTTTTTCAGCAAAAATTAATAAGTACTTTAATCGCATTATTTTAAAAAGCAATGTATGTTGGAATTAAAAAATATATTAAATTCGGGTTCCGGTATAAAGCTTGCACGTTGTTTAACGCCTGCGCGTTGCTTAGTCGAATAGTGAAGGGCGTCGCCGTAGACTGTCCTCTCTGAGATGTTAGTTACGAGAAGCGAAGTTGCCAAATTTAAGTTTCTCTAAGTTAGGAAAATTGTGCACAATCTGGCAATACCGCATATGGGATGTCTGATGATGGATCCCCATCTACAAAGTCTCAGCCCCTTAGGGCTTAAAAAAACCCACTAAACCTAATGTAATTCCATATTTCACACCGTGTAGTCGTCGAAGGGTCACTTACCGAAGGTATGTATACAAGAATTATGTCGTAGCTTCTATATAGTACTCTCGATACCCGATATTTCTAGTAAATACCAGAGGTACGAAACGGCTATTTTCGGATCATCAGTATTTATTCAACCTACTGAAGTTTTATTGTATTTACAGTTTACTAATATATAAGTAATTTTATAATTCTATTAAATCAAAATTATTATAATATATATATATATATATATATATATATATATATATATATATATATATATAATAAACGAATTCCTTTTTAACATACATCATATAAATTATATCCTTATTTTTTTTTTCATAAAATCTGAAATTTTGGTTACCTATGTATTTCCTTATTTTTTCTGATGTTACTAATATATTTATTTCGTCTGATTGGACTTTTTTTTTAATCCGAGAAGTAGTTTGCTTCAATCGCACAGTGTAAGTTATGTATACAATTTGTTGGCTATAAGTACAAATCACCAAATATTGAATTTCTTTCTTTAAATAGTTAAAACTCGGTTTAGAAGTAAAGTCTAGTAGGCTGGTTACTGTCTTCCGTATTTATTTTTGCTAATAATTCATTTGTTTTTGAAATTAAAGATTTTCGAATTTTTGCGGAATTCGAGCAGTTCTATTTAAATTAGAAGACAAGGGGCCATTGTTTAAATTTAATTATTAAACATCAGGTTTTGTGGGCTTTGCCAAATCATATTCTGTTGAAATTTTTCCTGCAGTTTTTCTAAAAGTTTTCAATTTGATAGCTGTCATTTTTCGCTGAAGTTTTTCTTCGTTGTAATAACAAATACACTGCGCATATTTTGAAGTGGATATTTGTATTTGTAAACAGCAGTACAATGAAATTGATTACCAAAAAAATATTTTTTTATAAACGATATTATGATAAATAATTCTTCTTAATTCCATATGGTTTTTTAGACAAAATATTAATTAATATTAATCAACGAGCATATATGATCATCTCTGGTAAATTAGCTATTACATGCGAGTAGAATAGGATACTTTTTTGCGACTATATAATAATGTCACCAGACATGGGTCATTTGATTAATAGGCTCATAAAGCAATTTTTCTTAATTCTGAATTCTGAAAGTGACGTCACATTAAATTTCTTTGAAGGCGGATAATTTCTATAATATTTATCTAAAAGAGCTGAATAATTATTTTACGTTGGGTTATGTAAACTGCAATATATAACAAGCACGTATACACATCCCTTTTTAAATACCTAAGTCGTTTCAGTTAGCTGAAAATGATTTAAGATACTCTGTATATAATATAAAATGTTCTAAAAAATAAAAATATTACATTAATTAAACATTCAACTACTTTTTTAACAGTTGCAAACCAAATCGGACAGATTCAAATAAAAAAATAGTTTTGGTCAACCGTTCCATTTACCTGCTAACACTGTGTGACGCCCTAATGAGGGCGTTATTATGAATAAAAATATTATTTTGACACTAACATTGATGAACGGGTAAAAAAATCAAACCACTATAGAAACGATAGTTATTTTATATTAAAATCTTTTTTTGCCTACGTTTTCTATGAATTAAAAAGAAATATAAGAAAATTACGTCACAGAGAAACCCTATTATGTTTACTTTATCAGCTTTATATTATGCAGGATTACCTGTCGGGACAAATTTATAAACTTAAAAATAATTTCCATCATTTTCTCGACACTAATACTTCGTTATTTCTGGGGTGTGTATAATTTGCTGACCAGAATAAAAAACGTGCTACCATCTTAATTTATTGAAAAAATTTCACCAAATGTAATTAGCTTCTTTAGCAGTACACGCTCCCATAAAAATAATTATTTAATTTTGCCCTTAAGGGCTACTTTACTCTTAAAAAAATTAACTAAAATCGTGCGACCACCGCTATTTATAAATCAAAATCAACCAAAATATAGTCCTGAAAGACACTCTACAAGGGCTTCAAGCTACCGTAAAATTAATTATCTAATTCAGCCCTTAAGGGCTACTTTACTCTTAGAAAAAATTACTAAAATCGTGCTACCACCGCTATTTATAAACCAAACTCAACACAAATAAATATAGTCCTGAGAGACACTCTACAAGGACTACGTAAAAATAATTATATAAATCAGACCTTAAGGGCTACTTTACTCTTACAGATTTATACTAAAACCGTGCGACCACCGTTATTTATAACTCAAGCTCAACAAAAATATAGTCCTGAGAGACATTTCAAAAGAACTTTATGGTACCATAAAAATTATTATTTAATTCGGCCTATAAAGGGCTACTTTACTCTTAAAGATTTTTACTAAAACCGTGCGACCACCGTTAATAATAACTCAAACTCAACAAAAATATAGTTCTGAGAGACATTTTACAAGAGCTTTATGCTACCATAGAAATTATTATATAAATTCGGCCTATAAAGGGCTACTTATTTTACTCTTAAAGTTTTTTACTAAACCGTGCGACCACCATTATTTATAAATCATACACAACAAAAATATAGTCCTGAGAGACATTTGAAAAGAGCTTTATGCTACCACAAAAATTATTATTTAATTCAGCCCTAAAGGGCTATTTTACTCTTAAAGATTTTTACTAAAACTGTGCGTTCCTCCGTTATTTATAAATCAAACACAACAAAAATATAGTCCTGAGAGACATTTCACAAGACCTTTGTACTACCATAAAAATTATTATTTAATTCGGCCCTAAAGGGCTACCTTACTCTTAAAGATTTTTACTAAAACCGTGCTACCACCGTTATTTATAAATCAAACACAACAAAAATATAGTCCTGAGAGACATTTCACAAGACCTTTGTACTACCATAAAAATTATTATTTAATTCGGCCCTAACGGGCTACCTTACTCTTAGAGATTTTTACTAAAACCGTGCGACCACCGTTATTTATAAATCAAACACAACAAAAATATAGTCCTGAGAGACATTTCACAAGACCTTTGTAGTACCATAAAAATTATTATTTAATTTATACCTAAAGGGCTACTTTACTCTTAAAGATTTTTACTAAAACCGCGCGACCACCGTTATTTATAAATCAAACACAACAAAAATATAGTCCTGAGAGACATTTCACAAGACCTTTGTACTACCATAAAAATTATTATTTAATTCAGCCCTAAAGGGCTACCTTACTCTTAAATATTTTTACTAAAACCGTGCGACCACCGTTATTTAAAAATCAAACACAACAAAAAATATAGTCCTGAGAGGCATTTTACAAGAGCATGAAGCTACCACAAAAGTTATTATTTAATTCAGTTCTTAAGGGCTACTTTATTCTTAAACATTTTTACAAAAAAACAGTGCGACCACCGTTATTTATAAATCAAACACAACAAAAATATAGTCCTGAGAGACATTTCACAAGACCTTTGTACTACCTTAAAAATTATTATTTAATTCGGCCCTAACGGGCTACCTTACTCTTAAAGATTTTTACTAAAACCGTGCGACCACCGTTATTTATAAATCAAACACAACAAAAATATAGTCCTGAGAGACATTTCACAAGACCTTTGTACTACCATAAAAATTATTATTTAATTTATACCTAAAGGGCTACTTTACTCTTAAAGATTTTTACTAAAACCGTGCGACCACCGTTATTTATAAATCAAACATAACAAAAATATAGTCCTGAGAGACATTTCACAAGACCTTTGTACTACCATAAAAATTATTATTTAATTCAGCCCTAAAGAGTAAGGTTTAATTCAGCCCTTAAGAGTAAGGTAGCCCACCTTACTCTTAAAGATTTTTACTAAAACCGTGCGACCACCGTTATTTAAAAATCAAACACAACAAAAAATATAGTCCTGAGAGGCATTTTACAAGAGCATAAAGCTAACACAGAAGTTATTATTTAATTCAGTTCTTAAGGGCTACTTTATTCTTAAACATTTTTACAAAAAATAGTGCGACCACCGTTATTTATAAATCAAACACAACGAAAATATAGTCCTGAGTGACAAATTACAAGAGCTTTATGCTACCACAAAAATTATTATTTAATTCAGCTTTAAAAGGCTACTTTACTCTTAAAGATTTTTACTAAAATCGTGCGACCACCGTTATTTATAAATCAAACACAACAAAATTATAGTCATGAGAGACAATTTAAAAGGGCTTTCAGCTACCGTAAAAATATTTTTTTAATTCGACCCTTAAGAGATACTTTATTCTTAAACAAATGTCACTAAAACCGTGCGACCACCGTTATTTATGAATAAAACTCAACGAAAGTATAGTCCTGATTTAATTTGAATATGCCCTGATCTAATTAAGTAAATATTTTATTTGTTTATATTATCGAGCATAAAATAACAAAAAAGATGTCTTATGCCGTAAAATTTATTTTTTAGAGCGCAAACGTATTTTCCGCTCTCTATAAAACTGGTAAAAAGGCGTAACTTACTTTTACGCCCTAGAAATAAAAAGTAAGGATACTTAATATCATAAATCATAATTTTGGTGCTTTCAATTAAATCAGCATCACAAAAATATTTGTCCCGTAAAATCACTGTTTGAACTGATTTAAATAATTATTTTTACAGTAACTTAAAGCCCTTGTAAAGCGTCTCTCAGGACTATATTTTCGATAAGATTAGTTTATAAATACCGGTAGTTGCACGGTTTTAGTATTTTTTTTAAAGTAATTTTAAAGGAGCTCCTAAGGGCTGAATTAAGTAGTATTTTTATGGTAGCATAAAGCACTTTTAAAGTGTCTCTCAGGATTATATTTTCGTTGAGTTTGGTTTAAAAATAGCGGTGGTCGCACGATTTTAGTAAAAATCTTTAAAAGTAACGTAGCCCTTTAGGGCTGAATTATAAAATAATTTCTATGGTAGCATAAAGCTCTTGCAAGATGTCTTTCAGGACTGTATTTTGGTTGAGTTTGAGTTATAAATAACGGTAGTCGCACGGATTTAGTAAAAATCTTTAAGAGTAAAGTAGCCCTTTAGGGCTGATTTAAATAATAATTTTTGTGGTAGCATAAAGCTTGTGTAAAATGTCTCTCAGGACTATATTTTTGTTGTGTTTGATTTGTAAACAACGGTGGTCATACGGTTTTAGTAAAAATCTTTAAGAGTGAAGTAGCCCTTTAGGGCTGAATTAAATAAAATTTTTTGTAGCAACATAAAGCACTTGTAAAATGTCTCTGAGGACTATATTTTGGTTGTGTTTGATTTATAAATAACGGTGGTCGCACGGTTTTAGTAAAAATCTTTAGGGCTCAATTATAATAATACATTTTATGGTAGCATGAAGCTCTTGTAACATTTTACTTTCAGGACTATATTTTTGATGAGTTTAAGTTATAAATGACGGTGGTGGCACGGTTTTAGTAAAAAAATTTAAGAGTAAAGTAGCCCTTGAGGGCTGAATTAAATAATAATTTTTATGGTAACATAAAGCTCTTGTCAAATTTCTCTCAGGACTCTGTTTTTGTTGAGTTTGAATTATAAATAACGGTAGTTGCACGGTAAATTTTTTTGAGAGTAAACTTGCCTTTAAGGGCGGAATTAAATAATTATTTTTATGGTAGCGGATACTACTAGCGAAGCTAATTACACCTTTAAAATTTGGTAAAGTTTTTTCAATAAATTACGATTGTAGCACGTTTTTTATTCAGGTCAGCAATTATTTATTTCCTTATTTCTGAGCATGCTACACAAATATCCAAATCTGTATTTTAGGCAAAGATTAGATGAATTTTGAAAAAGCAAGTTTGTAGATATGGACGCGTTTATATTACGATGAAATGTAGCTAGCACAATTTTTGTAGACTGTCCAAGCACATATTTTTGTACAGACTGGGAACCAGGGGCGTGCAGTCCATGGAAGCAAGGGAAGCAGTGCTTCCCAAAAAAAATCACAAAACATCTTCTAAAATGTAATTTTTGAAATAGAAAACCATTAATTTAGTTTATATTAAAAATGCTAAAATATTATCTTAATTATCAAGCCCTTAATAAATGCGGCCTTGACTCCGACCCAGCCACAATACAATATCGAATAGAACCTATACGGACCGCTAGCTTCACTGCAGCCAAGTCCTGTATGCTTGATTTCCTGTGAGTGAGGTTATTGAACTTTCCACCAGCTGTTTGCAATTTTTGCATTTCAGTCGCGTGCTATCGTTGGAGTAGGTTCTTTGTTTGAACGGCTATCCGTGTGTTGTGTGATAAGTACGTCTCGTCGCGCATGGTGCGATATGGAAGACAATAATACGGACGTGGATATGCAAATACCGTCAACTTCAGCTGTCGGTAATAACATTGAAAATGTTGGAGAATTTAGTAAGAGTGTGTGTGAATGTGTGGTGTGTGTCTTAATAATAAAGGGATTTTCAACACTAAACTTCGCTGATAAGCTTCAAATAATTTCCAAAGGAAGGGCAAAACCGCCCATGAAAAATTTAAAACTGTATTAGACATTTTTATCGGGAAAAACAATACGAACAATTTACAGGGTGTGAAAATATAAGTAAATTATTTTGTTGGCCATGTTTACTTTTTGAAAATGAAAAAGGTCTTTGGAATAAAACTGGTTTTTCCGATTTAAACAATTTCCATAAAGCTGTAAAAAGACACATTATGTCCGAAGCGCATTTACAGGCCGTCATAAAAGAAAAAGTCTTCGGCAAAACCAGAATTGAACACGCCCTTAATAAACAGTTGTAAATTAGTCACCGCCAACACAATGAACTAGTCGATAAAAATAGGCAAATATTAAGAAGACTTACCGATGTTGCTTGTTTTCTCGGACAGCACGAATTGGGATTTAGAGGTCATGACGAAAGAAGGGTTTCTTCAAATAGAGGAAATTTTCAAGATTTACTTAGTTTAATGGCTAAATATGATGATTGTTTAAAAAATCATTTAGAGCAGTCTAGCGTTTTTCGCGGGTCGTCGAATCAAATCCAGAATGATTTCATTTCCGCTGTTGCAACCATTATTCTAAAAAGAATTAAGCAGGAGATTGGCGAGGCGCGGTTCATTGCTATTGTTCTGGACGAAACAACTGATATCACTAATTTTAGCCAATTATCTACGTTAAAACAGATGGAAGTATTCAAGAGCGATTTTTAGGTTTTAAAAATGTGTCCGAAAATCGTACAGCAGATGCATTATATACCGTAGTTTATAACGTTACTAAAGAAATTAATGGAGAGAAAAAAATAGTTGCACAAAACTATGATGGAGCTGCAGTGATGGCAGGACAATTAGGGGGTCTGCAAGCTAAATTTCGAGAAACTTTCCCAAGTGCTGTGTTTGTCTATTGTTTTGCTCATAAATTAAATTTAGTTTTATCCCAGGCCATCAATCACATTAAAAAGTGTAAAGTATTTTTCGTTACTTTAAGTGGCATGGCTGTTTTTTTTTCCAAGTCCACAAAACGTACACTAGCTTTGGACTCCATTGTCCACAAACGATTGCTCAAAGTAGCTGCTACTAGGTGGAACTATAATGGAAGACTTGTGTTAACAGTATCTGAAAATTGTGAATCACTGATTGAACTATTTGCGAATATAATAGAAAATAACGAAACGTGGGACTCAAAAGCAATAAATAGTTCGAGGGGGTTTTCGGACTGTTTGAAATGAGATTTTAATTTTAATTATTTGTTGAACATGTTTTCAGAAATATTTCCATTCTCGGACAATGTTTTTGATATATTACAAACTAAAACAAATGGTATTGCTTTTTGTCTAAAAAAAGTGGATGATTTTAAGTCCAAGTTAAGCCAAAAAAGAGATGACTTTGACCTATTTTGGGAGAAAACGATGACGTTAAATGTTCGAACAAACAAGGTGGGAGATGTTCAAACATCATACAGACGCCTCTTTTATGAAATAATCGATCAAATTCATCAACAAATAAACTATAGATTTAACGGTTTAAATGATAAATTCCTCGAGCATTGCAATTTTGATGCATTTAAAGGAAAAACTTTTCCAGAAGGTGCGTTTAAATCTCTTCTTCTTCATTATGGTCAGTTCTTCGACCGAGTATTACTGCGATCTGAACTAAAAGTTAAAAGACAAGGAGCTGGAAGATGCCTACACCGAAGTGTCGAAATTGTGTGAATTACAAGTTCATCAGTAGAACGCAGTTTTCAGCACTTAAACGTATAAAAAAATTTCGTGAGAAATTCAACGGGGCAGGAGAGACTTTGGCGTACATCGCTGTCGTCCATTGAAAATAAACCAAAATATGTCAGAGCATCGACGTTTTTATAATGACGTCATTGACGAATTTGCAAAAAATGATCGAAGAATCGAATTACATTGCAAATAGGTAAGTTTCAAAAAATTGCTTCCCTTTCTTAAAATTTCACCGCACACCCCTGCTGACAACTACTATAACATAAGAATTGAAAAAGTCGGTTATAAAGGAAGTTTGTTGCTTTCTTGTAATCAATAATACATTTTTTAAACTTGCTTTTATAATTTCTGTTAACATTCAAGATGCTTACCTCTAGGGAGTCTATTCAAATTGCCAGCTTTAATTATTCTACTCCAATTTCCTTCTCCCTTGTCAATTACATCATTAGTTTCCCTCCGATCCTCCCATATATCAAAATCCGTGAGAGGCACTGCAAATATCACCGGTACCCAGATCAAGTAAACTAGGAGATCATAGTTGGAATTCACTGCTTTCACTCTCATCGTTTTCTGCTAGTTATCGCGAATTAAGAAAAACCAGCCTTATTTATTTACAAATGTATTAATTTAGGTTCATCTTTGTATTTGATTCGGTAGCAATAACCGTGAAGAAAAGGTAAACAGTACCAACTGGCGTTACCGGGTTTATTGACAGTGCATCTCGCCAAAGGAAATTTGAAGATCTAGAATCTGGGTTACCGTGTTGAGGTCAGTTGTTGATTGCCGGTAAACTTGTTTACATCAGGTACCGTTGCTTTTTTATTACTTTTAAAACTATCGAAAGTTAATTGTGGTTTTGTTCTTGTTTTTCCCTCAACGTCCTTGTAAGTTTTTTGCTAATTTGAATTTGCAATAAATGCTCTATACAGTTGAAAATTAGATTTATTTAATCAGATAAAAAATTGAATAACCATATAACGTAAAACTTGCATGTACATTGTATGGGTGGGATTACAAGATATGGAGAATTAGTAGCTAGTAACTAAATAGTAAGAAAATAAAAATAGATAAAAGTTTTTAATACTAATACCACTTTAACAACAAAACACACTGCAAATTGTGTTATGCATATGATATCTCAAATTACTAATTTGTTTAAATATTATATATATATATATATATATATATATATATATATATATATATATATATATATATATATATATATATATATATATATATATATATATATATATATATATATATATATATATATATATATATATATATATATATATATATATATATATATATATATATATATATATATATATATATATATATATATATATATATATATATATATATATATATATATATATATATATATATATATATATATATATATATATATATATATATTTATATATCTATATATATATATATATATATTTATGTATATATATATATATATAATGTGTTTTCATTCCGGGTGTACATCCGTTCACTACTGGCGTTCTGAAAAGAACAGTTTTGCTGACGTTTCGCCAAAATCACACTTGGCATTTTCGAAGCTTTTCTCGCGTCCGAATAGAGACTGAAGTGTTAGTGACTGCGACGCTTCCTTTTATACCCCCACTCGGGGCTGAAGGTTATATCTGCGCAGGCGTTGGTCGTTATTTATGTTTTCCGGATGGTGCTGTTGTTGTTGCGCTAATTGCGTTTGAGTTTTTGCGATTTTAGATTTGTGGGTTATTGTCTTCCATATTGTTGGTAGTTTTAATGATTCGTCCCTTTTATTCAAATCACCTTTTTTTTTCAATTTCTATGGCATCTCGGATTATGCTGGTCTTATAATGTTCTATATTGGCAATCTCCCTACACCCATCGAAATTTATTGTATGGCCGGTTTCCTGATGATGTAGGAATAAAGCTGAGGTTGGTTGTTTATTTCTGATGCTGAGTTTATACTCTTCCACTCTTGCTGACATTCGCCTGTTAGTTTGCCCCACGTACAACTTTTCACATCCTGGCACTGTATACTCCGTGGTTTTCCAGTTTGATTTTCCAAGTAGTTTACCTATAGTTGTTTGTGGCTTGTGTATTGTTTGTATGTTGTGTTTCCTAAGAATTCTTCCGGTTCTGTCTTTTGTGCCTATTCATATGGTAAGACTACTTGTTGCTTTCCCGGTTCATAAGTTTTGTTGTTCGTTGTTCGGGAAACTTGTGCATTAATAGCTGTCTCTATGGTGCGATTTGTATTGCCATTTTTCTTTAAAGCTCTAGATATTACCTTAAGTTCGTTTTGTCTCGTCTGTGTTTCAGTTAATCGCACGGATCTGGATATTAGAGTATTTGCCACAGCTTGAATTTGTGCTGGGTGATGGTGTGATTTTGCATTTAAATATCTGTCTGTATTTGTTGGTTTTCTATAAACGGTGTATTCGAAATGTCCGTTATGCAGTTTTGTGACCAAAACATCTAAAACGGTACTTTGTTGTTTTCCTCTAACTCTAGAGTAAATTGTATTCTGGGGTAGATAGAATTTACGTGGGTCAGAAATTTTTCGAGCTCTGCATGACCATGTTGCCATATAATAAATATGTCATCCACATAACGAATCCATAATTTGGACTTTAAACTTGCTTTCTAAAGAGCTTCTTTCTCGAAGTATATCATAAATAAATTCGCGACTACTGGTGATAGCGAGGACCCCATTGGAGCACCATCCATATGTTTATACATTTGCCCGTTGAATGAAAAATAAGTATTTTTAAGGCAATGCTCCGAGAGTTGTATTATATGTGCCTGGAAATCCTCGTTCATAGCAATCTTGTCCAATGGATATACATATATATATATATATATATATATATATATATATATATATATATATATATAATATAAATATAGTATATATATATATATATATATATATATATATATATGTAAATATCAATAAGTATATATATATATATATATATATATATATATATATATATATATATATATATATATATATATATATATATATATATATATATATATATATATATATATATATATATATGTAAATATAAATAAGTATATATATATATATATATATATATATATATATATATATATATATATATATATATATATATATATATATATATATGTATGTATTATATATATATATATATATATGTATATATTATATATATATATATATATGTATATATTTATATATATATTTATATACATATATATATTTATATATATATAATATATATATATATATATATATATATATATATATATATATATATATTTATATACATATATATATTTATATACATATATATATATATATATATATATATATATATATATATATATGTATATAGATATATATATATATATATATATATATATATATATATGTATATAGATATATATATATATATCAATCCATTAAGTAGTTCTTCAGGCTGAATTTTTAAATAGTTTACTAAGGCGCCATTTTGTTTTGCCTTCTTGGATTCGTACCAAAATTTCACCAGTTGATTCCTACATAATATTTTACTTTTGTGCAAAATATGAGATAAATTGTCCCTATATGACCCTTAATTTTTTATTAAAATTTTTAGTCAATCGGGTAAGTAGCTTTTTAGCTATGCCGCGAATAGACAGACGGAAGGAATTGAGAAAACATATTTTTTGGCATCTAGGGATCCTGAAACGTCAAGATCTGAAAAGAGTGATTTTTTTACGATTACAATACTTCCCTTTTTACGAGAGAAGTAAAAGGAAATTTTTTGGGATAACCGCTAAAGCAATAAGGAAAACTGACCAACCGTGGACACGTGTTTTTGACTTATGATCTTCATCAGTACAGTAAACTAGTTGAGAGACGAGTACAACTAGCGCCAAACTTAACAACAAGACGACACCAGATTCACCAACATGAGCAAACCGACATTGTGGTTACCAAGAGAATATCCGAGATCTTCGCCGAACTTGATACCCTATTACCACATAGTAGCATATAGCCACCTGTGGCGAAACTCATTACCCAAGAGTAAAAATTATTATATACTAGAAAGAGGATTTTGGGGTGACCGCTAAAGCAACAATGTTGGTGACTCTGGTGTGGTTTTGTTTTTAAGTTTGTCGCTAGTTGTACTCGTCTCTCATTAGCTGACTGTACTGATGAAGACCCTAAGTCAGAAATACGTGTCTACGAATGGCCAAATGTCATTGTTGCTTTAGCGGTCATCCCAAAAAATTCCTTTTTCTACTATTTTAATAGCGTTAATTTTTTTCTACTTCTGATTTATTTATATATGTATATAAATATATATATATATATATATATATATATATATATATATATATATATATATATATATATATATATATATATATATATATATATATATATATATATATATATATATATATATATATATAATATATAACCTGCCGACCAATCCAAATGGACGAAACATATTTTAAAAATATAATGTTTCTACACTAGTGAGAGTATACCCACTACACTGTGTCCAAGATAACGAGCGCGAGGTTAAAGGATCGGTTAAGTTAGAAAAAATATAGGTAAATATTTACTATTATATGCCGTCTCATATAATTTTTTTTCCACAAAATGGCTCTTTACCGCGCGCCTTGCATTGATCCTTTGTCTACATAACTGCAAAATTTGAAATGGTAAATCCTACTCAAGTCTTTGTATTTCTGCAGCGCGTGAACTCGTTTGAACCCATTTTTAAACGAAATGTAATTTAAATTGCCTCTACATAATACATTTTTTTGAGGTCGGACGTGCAGGAAGTTTTTTCTAATACGTAGGTTAGTAACCTCTACTTAGTAGTTAGTTTTATACCCGTACGGAAAATCTATTCTGTTCTTTACAGCACGAAGTAGGGGTTTGCAGGTCGGAATCTTCTTCAAGTTTATATAAAAATCATCTATTGTTCGTTGAATTACTTGAAAATCACCATCGTCAATTTTATCTTTGTATGATAATCGGGGTGTTTTTTTACCAGGAAATTTTAAAGGTGAACTAGAACATGAGCGATCATTATGTTCTATTTGAATTTTTCGTACACTACTTTCCGAAACACCAGTGTAAAATTCAACGCGTTCTGTTCGATTTTGAATTGGAATAGTCAAACTATTATTTTCAGCTTCTCTAGTACAAGCCTCTATAACGCTGGCAATAACTTCACGTGCACCGCTTCGAATTGTTTTTCCTCTTTTGCTCGCCATCGTTACTTCGAAATAATAATTCAAATTCAACGCAACGCATTTATATAGAAATGAAAACAAATGCTCGAAATATATAGGCGCCACTGGAAATAGCTAGAACCTTCTAGCGGCAAGTGCATGGAGACTCTAGGCACATCTCAATTACAAGTGGACCAGTGGGAAATTTACTAAATCCTCGATTAATTTTCCATACCGCTTAGCTGGCGCACTTTATAGGTGAAGCGGCAAACTATTACAACAAATAAAATAACATAAAATTTATTTGCGTACACAAATTTTACTTTTTCGCTTGCTTGAGACTATAAACCTTTATTTTAATGACCGCCCGGTTTTCTTTCGTGTCCTGCACTTTATTAAGTTCGTTTAACTTCAATTGTTATTTAATGCAGAAATAAGTAAGCGATTTTACTTTAGGAACAAATAAAAGAAAAACTTTCGAGTGCCAATAATTATCACATGTTGCCGAAAAACGAGTTTTATTTTATTCTATGAAAGTAAGTTCACATGAAACGGATTAAATTTATTAATTAACAACAATAAGATTGATTATAAAAATTGTTGGTAATGGCCACCTTCCCTTAATGAACATGCATCTGCCGTCTGCGCATGGAATTGCGCACTCTTTCAAATATTCCCGGCGTATTTCGTATAGTTTCACACGAGGCAACTATTCACTCTCTTAAATCTTCTAACGTGTTAATGGAAATTTTGTACAGTATAGTTTTAATGTGTCCCCATAAAAAGAAATCCAACCTACTGAGGTCGGGGAACTTGCTGGCCATTGCTGAGGCCCTCCGCAACCTGTCCAACGATTTGGATAAACTCTATCTAAATGACTTCTGACAATTAGACTCCATCGTGCATGTACCACATTCGATTCCTTAACGCAATCGGCACATCTTCAAGTAATCCAGGTAGTTCTTATTCGAGAAAATCAGACCGTCCGTCAAGGCGTCCTGGTAGAAAAATCAACCTATTAGATGATCACTAATAACTCCTGCCCATACATTAAACGAAAATTGGTCTTGAAAATGGGTTTTGGTTATGGAATAGGGGTTTTCTTCCACCCACACTATTGCTGTGAAAATTTTGAATTGCATTCCGAGAAAAATTTGCTTCATCTGTGAATAAAATTTCTGAGTCAAACGACGGATTTAGTGTAATACTCTGAACATACCACTGGTGTGGAGAGTCCTTGCGAACTGGGGAGTAATGCCTGTACTCTCAGAATATGGTATGGATATAACAAATAATCAACCAAAATACGCGAAACAATTTGGTGACAAATATTCAGAGTTCTACCGATCTTCCTTGTACTCGTCTCAGGATGTTGTCCGATTTCTTGCAGTACCGCTTCCTCAATTTCGGGTGTTCTGACAGTTCGAGGTCTACCTTCCGAAGTACTTTTATTGAAACTACCAGTTTCGCTAAGTCGGCGCTGAATATTGGAAAACCTTCGGCTGTCTGGCAAAAAAGTAAAAAGATAGTTTTAAACACCAACAACTTCAGCAGCTATTACTTTGACGTCGACGTCTGTAAAATCGTAATTTATTCCGGGATAACTAGATTTATGTGTTCAAAAATTATAATAGCCATTTGAGCCTGAAGTAAAAAGTCGGCTCTACCTAGGAGAAGAGTTTCGTATTCCCATTTTTAGAACCGCATCAGTCTAATTGAATAAAAACCTATTTATTAGTTAACATGTTCATTTTTAAAACTAATCTGTTTATTACAAATTTTTTTTTTACACAATTTTTTTTTATTTTTTAATTCTAAGTTTAAAGTCGGAATTTAATAAAATTCTGAGTTTAAAGTCAGAATTTAACAAAATTCTGAGTTTAAAGTCAGAATTTAACAAAATTCTGAGTTTAAAGTCGGAATTTAACAAAATTCTGAGTTTAAAGTCCGAATTTAACAAAATTCTGAGTTTAAAGTAGGAATTTAACTAAATTCTGAGTTTAAAGTCAGAATTTAGCTAAAGTCCTAGTTTAAAGTCAGAATTAAACAAAATTCTGAGTTTAAAGTCAGAATCTAACAAAATTCTGAGTTTAAAGTCGCAATTTAACAAAATTCTGAGTTTAAAGTCGGAATTTAACAAAATTCTGAGTTCAAAGTCAGAATTTAACAAAATTCTGAGTTTAAAGTCGGAATTTAACTAAATTCTGAGTTTAAAGTAACAATTTAGCTAAATTCCAAGTTTACAGTCAGAATTTAACAAAATTCTGAGTTTAAAGTCGGAATTTAACAAAATTCTGATTTCAAAGTCGGAATTTAATAAAATTCTGAGTTTAAAGTCGGAATTTAACTAAATTCTGTGTTTAAAGTCAGAATTTAACAAAATTCTGAGTTTAAAGTCGGAATTTAACAAAATTCTGAGTTTAAAGTCAGAATTTAGTCCGTACGATTGTATAACAGACTGGAACCAAAAAAACAAGTTCAATATTCTTGTTTGAATAATGGCAAATGTGCTATGAATTGTTGCACCAAACTACAGATGGTTAAAAAAATTATAAAAGGGGGAGGGTACAAAATAAAAGTTTCCTATTTTGATTTTTGAGTGTTAAATAAGTCCCTGACAAATTAAACATATGTTTAATTAGTTCATTTTATGTATTTTTATTTATTTCTATTGCTGAAAAAAAAAGCCAAAATGTATACAAGAAAACATATACATTAAAAGGTTCACAAAATAAAAAAGGTATACCAAACGATAAATAAGTCTTAAGAAATGGTTCATATATGTTTCAACGATTTAAGGGTGTCTCGCGAAACATACTGACAGAGCTCCCCCTCTGTTTCAGGGTGATTCAAGTTGAGTGAGTGTCCTATTAGAAATATCTGGAGAATCAACGAATAGGATGTTTTGAGAATTTGGCCATAGATGAACATAATATACTCTCATTATAAAATATTTTAAATTGCGCGGTGTTGCCGCTTCTACCTCAAACCGGAGGCATCATCCGTTTTTTAAATGAGATGCCCTATAGTTTATTAAATTTGTATATTTTTCTAAAAAATCCAAGTACTTATTGAGTTACTTTTCTCATGTCTAAATTTAACTGTTTTCGAGAAAATGGAGCTAGAACAATGACAATTTTGAACCTTTGAAGCTCGATAAATCTCAAACGAGTTTACTTGCAACGAAATGGATTTCACTTATCTTAATATTTAATTATTTATCTCCTGACACCAATTTCAGGTTTGGCAGGAGACGCCAAAAATGCATTTCGTTAATTTCTGACTTTAAACTTAGAATTTAGTTAAATTCCGACTTTGAACTCAGAATGTTGTTAAATTCTGACTTTAAACTCAGCATTTAGTTAAATTCTAACTTTAAACTCAGAATTTAGTTAATTTCTGACTTTCAACTAAGAATTTAGTTAAATTTCGACTTTGAACTCAGAATTTTGTTAGATTTTGACTTTAAACTCAGAATTTAGTTAAATTCCGACTTTAAACTCAGAATTTTGTTAAATTCTGACTTCGAACTCAGAATTTTGTTAAATTCCGACTTTGAACTCAGAATTTTGTTAAATTCTGACTTTAAACTCAGAATTTTATTAAATTCTGACTTTAAACTCAGAATTTTGTTAAATTCTGACTTTAAACTCAGAATTTTGTTAAATTCTGACTTTAAACTCAGAATTTTGTTAAATTCCGACTTTAAACTCAAAATTAAATAAAAAATTTACAAACTATTAATATAGGAACGATTTTAAAATCTAGGGTCAAATTGGTTCATTTAATTTACAAATTTCATCACTCTTGTGTTGCAATGCAAATAGAGTCGATTTTTTGTTTATCTTGGTTCAAAAACTGTAACTAAAACCACTCACTGGGCCATTGAAAGCCACCCTAGAAACGAACGGGCCTGTTGGTGTCACAGGCTGTTGAACAATTGGGGCTGCAGATTGCGGATATTGTGGTAGCACTGATTGAGCATATTGTTGCTGCGGCAAAAACTGTCTGGCAGCCAAGTTGGGCTGTGTATACTGAGCAGCATAAGGGCCCGTGGCAAAGTAGGCGTTACCTGCAGGAGACGAATATGCTACAGGTTCAGGATACTGCAGCTGAGCATGTTGTGCAGGCACTTGCTGTTGTGGTATTGCGTATGGTTGTGGTTGTGGTAAAGCATATTGTGACTGTCCTGCAGGGAAAGCATACTGTGGCTGAACAGGATATTGATGCTGTTGCAATGACTGTGGTTGCACTGTAGGATATTGTTGCTGTTGTTGGGGTAGCTGCGGCTGATTTGGAGCACTAAAATACTGTGGTGCGTACCTAGGAGTAGATTGTAATGGTTGCTGCGGTTCTGGAAGGTTCCGTGGCAAGGGTAAACTCTCAGGTGTGGAATGTAGCTGAGGATTTGCTGGATATTGTTGAACGGAGATGAACTGTGGTTGCTTTGCAAGAGTTGGTGACTGAGGTTGATTACCTGAAATTAAAAACCGACAATTAAGGCATTATATAATTCAGCTATTTACTGAATAAAATTATTGAATACTGTAGGCTTTACAGACAACGCCGAATTCTCTATTGATCTTAAGATATATTCGTTTAAGAAAAAATTCTTAAGTCGAAGTCAAGAAAACTTGATTGAATTTATTTGCAGTTTGTGTTGGGAGATGATGTTTTAAAATAAAATTATGGGATAAAACTTTTTATGGTACAATGAACGTACACAATTTTTTTTAGAGAATGCTCAACAGTTTTTGCGGCTCTTTTTTATTGTTTTAGGATATCTATTTTTTATCGTAATGATGCATTACTATACAACATATTTCTTTCTTTGGGACTCTATCTGCAGGATAATTTGATAAAACGTGGCCATTATTAATACATTTGATGCAATATTATTCATTAATTCAGTATTCATCAGAAGCAAACCTAAGAGGCGTTTAGACTCAAGAAAATATTTTTTCTTAACCTTTTACTTCTTATTAGAAGTAAGTTGACAGTAAAAAAGTAAAGTATTAATAACTTTTAACTTTCAGGAGTACTTCTTTTTTAAAATATTTTCAGCTTCCTGTCACTTCCGGTTTAACCTGAAGTTGGTATCAATTTGCTTATTTTAAATGGAACACCCTGTATTTTATGATTTTTTGGATTCTACGAAGAATTTTAATGCTATTTTATGTAGCATGTCCTATACCTAGGTTCAAGCATTCTCAAGATATATGACCTTGAACCGAAAATGAGCCTTCGGGGTACCAAATTTTAAAATCTCATATTTTTGTAAGTTTTGAAGATATAATCTTCATATTTGGCAGACGGTCGGTAAATAATCTTAGGTTTCTATTTTTTTTATTGAATTTGTCTATTTTTATACAGGGTGTCCTAAATTCAGCGCAAGTCCGTTTTTTTAAATGGGACACCCTATAACTTTATGCACTATCAATAGAATTTCATTTTCTATCGAACTGTATTAAGGTTCCCTATACCTATTCGTAACCATTATCGAAATAATTGGGTTTTATAAAAACATCGTATGTATATGCTTAAATGTTTACATATTCCAATGGTGAGCCATGGAAAAACAATTGAGATCCCATAGCGAATATGACAGGTGATTAGTATGCGTTATTTATCGAAAGCTGTCAATGATAAACTAAATCTTCTAAATCGAAATGGAAGAATACTCAAACGCTGATATTCTCAATCTATTTTATATTCATGGAGAATGTTATAAAATTTTGGAGAGAACATTTCGTGTGTTTAATGAACGCCACCCTGATTACCGCCAATGAACAAGTCAAAATTCAAGAGGATTGAAACGAACTTTTTGCGTTTTGGCAGGGTTAAAGTTACAAAAAATGTTCTGAAACCGGTGACAAATGCCGAGGATAACGTAATAAACACATTAGCTTATTTCCATGCAAACCCGCAAAGTTCAATACCGTCTGCAGAAAACGATTTGGGAATTTCTTCTTCATCTGTCCAAAGAATCTTATTCCTTATTCTTATTCCTTCCAAAACATGTTGAATTCATGTTTTTGAAAATTCAAGAGGGCCCTCAATTCCTTTCAAAAATATTTTGGACTGATGAAGCGAAATTTTCTAGAGAAGGAATAACAAATAGAAGAAACGAACATTTCTGGACAGGAAAATCCGCACGCTTTACGCGAAACGCGTTCTCAAGAGAGGTTTAGCTTCAATGTTTTCGGTATAGTATTAAATGATCAGGTGCGGTACTGTATTTATGAAGACAATTTAAACAGTGATAAGTATTTGGAAATTCTACGAGGGACGGTTTCTGAATTTATAGAAGAAATTTCTATTGGTGAGCTGCAAAATTATTGGTATCAATTAGATGGGGCACCAATTATCTCGAATTTTTGAAGATCGCTGGATTGGTACCAATGGCCCTTGGAGCTGGCCCCCGCGATCGCCTGATTTAACATCCCTAGACTTTTATTTATGGGGACTTATCAAAGGTAAAGTCTATGCTTCCCCAGTAAATAACCAACAACATTTACTGGACAGGATACGAACAGCTTTTGCCGAATTAGAAAACGGACAAATTCAACGGGCCACAGCAACTGTACAAAGAAGAAGTGAAATGTGTCTTCAAATGAACGGACAGCATATAGAACATTTGTTATAATTCAATTTTATTATTTTATTTATTTATTGTTGATTGTTAGATTGCTATAATTTTTAAGTTCACTAAAACAAGTTTAAAACAGTCTCGAACTTAGTAGATATGGTTAAAAATAATGTAAACAATTTATTACATTTTTATAACTTTAACTTTTCCGAAAGAAATTTCGTTTCAATCCTCTTCAATTTTCTCTTGTTCATTGGCGATAAATGAGGATGTTTTTCATTAAAAACATGGCACGTTCTCTTCAATAGTTTGTAACATTCTCCGCGAATATAAAATAAATTGAGAATATCAGCTTTTGAGTGTTATTTTATTTTAATATAAAAGTTTCAAAACAGCTGTCATGTTGAATAGAAAAGCACAACAATTGTTTTCTATGGCTTACTACGGGAAGGTGTATATTTAGCAAATACATATGATAGTTTAATCAAACCTGATTATTTCGAAAATGGTTACGAATAGGTATAGGGAACCTTAATACAGTTGATAGTGCATAAAGTTATAGGGTGTCCCATTTAAAAAAAAACGGACTTTAGCGGCTTTGAAAATGTGAATGTTTGCTGCTGAATTTAGGACACCCTGTATAAAAATAGACAAATTCAATAAAAAAACTAGAAACCTGAGATTATTTACCGATCGTCTGCAAAATATGAATATTATATCTTCAAAACTTACAAAAATATGAGATTTTAAAATTTGGTACCCCGAAGGCTCATTTTTGGTTCAAGGTCAAGTATCTTAAGAACACTTGAACCTAGGTATAGGACATGCTACATAAAATAGCATTAAAATTCTCCGTAGAATCCAAAAATATCATAAAATACGGGGTGTTCCATTTAAAATAAGCAAGTTGATACCAACTTCCGGTTAAACCGGAAGTGACAGGAAGTTGAGAATATTTCAAAAAAGAAGTACCCCTTGACCTTACCTTAATCCCAAAATTTGAAATTTTTATCTAAATGGCATCATCAAAAACTTTTAATGAACGGGTTGCGTGAATAACCCTGTATATGGGTGACTGCTTGTTGCTTATTTTCGCTATATTGTCTAGGCAAGAGAGAGACAGAAAGGAACTCATTTTAGCAGCATGACATCACGAACTTTCATGTTGCATTGCTATTACTATAATTTATTACATAATATTACATATTACATATCATCTATAATTAATAGTAATTGAACTGACATTAGTTAATTTTTTTTGCGATTCTTTATTGTACTTGTTTCCCGGTTTTCTAATATCTGCTAAATACACACAACACTTACCAAAGCTCCTCACCAGTGTTTGGTCCTGTTGGTCTTGGCTACTTTCGTCAGCTGCGCCAACTCCTTGCGGTGCTTGGTTAAGGTTAACTGGCTGAATTGGAGCTGCTGGTAGCTGAATTTCGCTCAGAGAAGATCCGTATGTAACCAAAGGGGAGTTAAAGGATACATGAGATACATCTGTCGCTGCCGAATACCGGACCCCTAATGGAGATGCTATATTGCCTTGTGAAGGAGCTAAGGGAGCATTTCGACTATCTGGCTGAGACTGTTGCTGTGCCAAGGAGGCCGCAATAGTGGCTAACAAAGCCATAATCTGAAACTGCATTATTTTTTTAGATGATAATTTGTTAAAATCACAACATAAATAAAACACATTCATAGAAAAATTATTAATCGGGCTGGCAGTCTCGTAAATTGTCACATGTACCGAAAATATATTTTTTGGGGAAATATTAAGATTAAAAAATAGGTAAATTTCCTTTACCGAGAATTATGAATCTTTCCTTTTGTTAGAAATAGTGAAGTGTGAGTCAGAGGTGTGCAGTCCATGCAAGCAAGGGAAGTAGTGCTTCCCAAAAAAAAAAATTACAAAACATCTTCTAACATGTAATTTTTGAAACATAAAACCACTAATTTAGTTTATATTAAAAATGCTAAAATATGATCTTAATTATCAAGCCCATAATAAATGAGGCCTTGACTCCGACCGAGCGACAATAGAAAATGGAATAGAACCTATGCGGGCCTCTAGCTTCTCTGCAGCCAAGTCCTCTATGCTTGATTTCCTGTGAATCGAGCCAGAGGTTATTGAACTTTGCACGGCTGTTTGCAATTTTTGCATTTCAGTCGCGTGCTTTAAGTGGGGGTGGAAGCTACCGTCGGAGTAGGTTCTTTGTTTGAACGGCTATCTGTGTGTTGTGTGATACGTACGTCGCGTCGTGCATGGTGCGATAATGAAGACAATAATACAGACTTGAATTTGCAAATACCGTCAACATCGGCTGTCGGTAATAACGTTGAAAATGTTGGAGAATTTGGCAAGAAGAGTGTGTGTGAATGTGTGGTGTGTGTCTTAATAATAAAGGGATTTTTAACCTTAAACTTCGCTGATAGGCTTCAAATAATTTCCAAAGGAAGGGCAAAACCGCCTATTAAAAATTTAACCACAAAAATGAAAAACTGTGTTAGACATTTTTATCCGGAAAAACAATACGAACAATTTAAATGGCTAACAGGGTATACAAATATAAGTAAATTATTTTGTTGGCCATGTTTACTTTTTGAAAATGAAAAAGGTCTCTGGAATAAAACTGGTTTTTCCGATTTAAACAATTTCCACAAAGCTGTAAAAAGACACATTATGTCCAAAGCGCATTTGCAGGCCGTCATAATAGAAAAAGTCTTCGGCAAAACCAGAATTGAACACGCCCTTAATAAACAGTTGGAAATTAGTCACCGCCAACACAATGAACTAGTCAATAAAAATAGGCAAATATTAAGAAGACTTATCGATGCTGTTTGTTTTCTCGGACATCACGAATTGAGATTTAGTTCATGACGAAACAAGGGTTTCTTCAAATAGAGGAAATTTTCAAGATTTACTTAGTTTAATGGCTAAATATGATCACTGCTTAAAAAATCATTTGAGCAGTCTAGCGTTTTTCGCGGAACGTCGAATCGAATCCAGAATGATTTAATTTCCGCTGTTGCAACCATTATTCTAAAAAGAATTAAGAATTAAGCATTCATTGCTATTGTTCTGGAAGAAACAACTGATATCACAAATTTTAGCCAATTATCTAAAGTAATACGTTACGTTAAAACAGACGGAAGTATTCAAGAGCGATTTTTAGGTTTTAAGAATGTGTCCGAAAATCGTACAGCAGATGCATTAAATACCGTAGTTTATAACGTTACTAAAGAAATTAATGGAGAGAAAAAATTAGTTGCTCAAAGCTATGAAGGAGCTGCAGTGATGGCAGGGCAATTAGGGGGTCTGCAAGCTAAAGTTCGAGAAACTTTCCCAAGTACTGTGTTTGTCCATTGTTTTGCTCATAAATTAAATTTAGTTTTATCCCAGTCCTTCAATCACATTAAAGTGTGTAACGTATTTTTTGTTACTTTAAGTGGAATGGCTGCTTTTTTTTCCAAGTCAACAAAACGTACACAAGCTTTGGACTCCATTGTCCACAAACGATTGCCCAAAGTAGCTCCTACTAGGTGGAACTATAATATAAGACTTATGTTAACAGAATCTGAAAATCGTGAATCACTGATTGAACTATTTGAGAATATAATAGAAAATAATGAAGCGTGGGACTCAGAAGCAATAAATAGTTCGAGGGGGGTTTGGACCGCTTGAAACGAGATTTTAATTTTAATTATTTTTTGAACATATTTTCAGAAATATTTCCATTCTCGGACAATGTTTTTAATATATTACCAACTAAAACAAATGATAATGCTTTTTGCCAAAAAAAAGTGGATGATTTTCCATGTTAAGCTAAAAAAGAGATGACTTTGACCTATTTTGGGAGAAAACGATGCCGTTAAATGTAGAGCCACAAGGCAAGCGTCTTCGAACAGACAAAGTGGGAGATGTTCAAACATGATACAGACGCCTCTTTTATGAAATAGTTGATCAAATTCAGCAACAAATAAACTATAGAATTAACGCTTTAAATGATTTTAAATTCCTCGAGCTCTGCAATTTTGATGCATTTAAAGGAAAAACTTTTGCAGAACATGCGTTTAAATCTCTGCTTCTGAACTAAAAGTGATTTACGAAACTGATGACATTAGCGCAAAAAATAACGCTAAGGAACTAATGCAATTTTTAAAAGACAAGGAACTGGAAGATGCCTACACCGAAGTGTCGAAATTGTGTGAATTAGTATTTACAATACCTGCCACAAGTTCATCAGTAGAACGCAATTTGTCAACACTTAAACGTATAAAAAATTTCGTGAGAAATTCAACGGGGCAGAAGAGACTTTCGCATACATCGCTGTTGTCCATTGAAAATAAACTTCTCCAAAATATGTCGGAGCATCGACGTTTTTATGATGACGTCATTGACGAATTTGCAAAAAATGATCGAAGAATCGAATTGCATTACAAATAGGTAAGTTTCTAAAAATTGCTTCCCTTTCTTAAAATTTTACCGCACGCCCCTGAGTGTGACTTAAGTTCACTACATAGTCATTTAGTAACACTTATACTGTTTTTTCAAACAATTTTATTGGGCGCCATTTTGTCCCAACATATTGGATTCCTACCACTATTTTACCAGTTTCTACGCACAGTGGTACGAGCTTATGGCAGCCGCTGGACATTGGCTTTTGTGTTCAAAATTTTGGTTATTTCTGCGTAATTAATATAATTATGCACCAGTTGTTACATAGATAACTAAGGAAAATAAAAGAATGATATTTTTGGATTTTATTTACTTATACAATAAAAATTAGGTACATTAATATTAAAATTAGATGAATAAAAAATTATGCACCTTAACATGGGACGAATTATTTGACGAACGAAAAGAAGGAAGCCTTTCAAATTTTGATTACTTCCATAAGAAGCCTCAATTTAGCTCTTAAAATATTTTCGTAGTTGCAGTGTTACCAGATCTGGTAATTTTAAATCGGACACCTGTTTCTATTTTTGAATTCGTGGAAAAATTCCAATTATATTTTATGTCTATAACAGCGAGATGAAACCAAAACACGAAATCGAAAACTACGGCAGTGTAGGTGACAATTTGACGTTTACAAAGTTACACAAATCATTGTTTTCATAGCACACTACGCTGCTAGCTACACATGATACTCTACTTCTTCTTGTTCTTGTTCCAAAAATTAGACAGTAATAAACAAAAAAACGATACCTTTTCATACATATACACAATAGGGTTGGATGTTACAAAATTGGAATATTAAAAAAAATCAATGCAAATCAAATTTTTAAATTTTCATTTATAGCAATAAAAGGGCTGTCAATGATAAATTCAAGATTATAAGTTATGTTTAATTTATTTACCTTCATAATTTCAGAAAAGTGCGTTTTTTTTAATTCAGGCACTTTCAGACAAACTTTCAAAAGTTATTCAAACTAGACATGTTCTTCCAAGAAATGTAGTATAAGGTTGCTTTAATACGTTCTAACATTTTAAGTTAAGTCTAAATTTATTTTTATCTCCAAAAAAACTGTCATATGTTATAGGAAAAGATTCAAATATACCCCAGAAATTTAAAAAATATACTTGAAATAATTCTTTGACTAAGAACAGGTTCAAGCAAATGTTCAATGCCCTTTAAAACACGCAAGTTTGCGAGAGTGTTATTAAGTGGATAAGTAATTATTTTTAAAGAACGACGCAAAAGTGCAACTATCGTACAATAAGAAACTACGAAAACATTTACCAAATTCTCACTTTTATTTCTTCTCAAATGTCCAATAGTTTACATGGGGTTGTGCCACCATGCGCCGCCATTTCGAGACCGAGACAGAGACCTACTTAGTCTCGGTATCGGTCTCGAAAAAAAAATTTTAAAAATAATAATTGTTCGCCGAGATGTTATTTAGACAAAAGTATATAGAAGCCTATGTTCGAAACCCAGAGTTTTTTCAATCTTAAAAATTTAATGTAAAAAAACCCCAATGTTTGAACATTTCAGTAAAGTAGAAAAAATGTAGGTATGTTTATATAACAAATTATTCCAAAAATCTAAATTCGAAATGATGTTGCCAACAGATGGAATCAGTAAATGAAGATATAAGGACAATAGTAGGTGTATCAAAATAAATATCACATATCCCTTGTTCTTTGGATATCAACAGAAAGGCTACACATCACTAGAGTAACTTAAACAACCATCCACAGAACAATAATTATTTGATATTTCGAAAGATATACAAATGGAATAAGATATATTAAACACAAAATAAGGACACACTGTATAATGCTGCCGAACTCATGCAAGCAGCGTGCTGGGCATTCTAGTGACAGACGTTATAATTCAATAGGTAGAAAACGATCAATGGCCAAGTAAAGCACCCTTAGGTATTTTGTAAACTGTGCTATTTTGAACCAAACTTTTATTACTTTGATGCGTATTTACTTTGTTAAGGGGGAACTGCACACAGTAATATGGATCATTTGCAAGCCTTCCGCTGCTGCAATATTATGTTAAAACTATAAGAGATATGTATTAGCTTCAATGTGATTTTAATAGGGAAATATGTATAGTTGGGCGCTAAAGGCGAATTTTTATAAAAAAATCAAATCTAGAGTTTTAAAATAAAAGTAGATTTGTCCATTTTCGACCAATTTTTGACGCACATACCTTTGCATATATTTTTTTTTTCCACAAAATGGCTCTTTACCGCCTTACATTGATCGTTTGTCTACGTAACTGCAAAATTTCAAACGGTAAATCGTACTCATGTCTTTGTATTTCTGCAGCGCGTGAACCCTTTTGAACCCATTTTTAACCAACCGAAATGTAATTTAAATTACCCATACGTAACACATTTTTTTGAGGTCGGACGTGCAGGAAGTTTTTTAAATGCGTAGGTACCTTTTCATCTTACTTTCAACTCGACTAGACCTTGTCGCTGGTTTTTTACTTTTTGCGTGCAGTTCTCCCTTAACCATGACCGTTCTTAGGGGTCTGCACGTTCTGCTTGCACAAAGGCGGCTATGGTTCATAATACTGCTTGTGAATCAACTATTTTGGTTCTTTGGTAAATTAACTATAAATTTTAAAAGTGGAGTAGATTTTAAAAGTAAATTTATTTATTAAGCAAACATCTACTTGTTCAATTTTTCGCCTGAAAGATCAATCTATAGCCTTTTTTGAGAAAATGTACAGGGATAAATATTATCTGCTGAATCACCAATAATATCAAGTTCCTCAAGCAATAATAACTATGACATCGATTATACATCACTATTTGAAAAAAAAAGTGATTCCGAAAATTGGAGAAAAGAAATAATAAAATTTTTGCAATTAAAGCGCGCTCTAAAGGGTACAGATATTTTAGAATGGTGCAAAGCACACGGTAAAAAATTTCCAAATATAACGAAAATGGCAAAAGATCTTTTGTCTATACAGGCGACCTCTGTAGCAGTAGAGCGTTTATTTTCACAAGCAGGGTTAATTAATACGAAACTAAGAAGCATTTTAAATGGAACTTCAAACAAATGCTTAATATGTATTCATTCATGGTATAAAAGTAACTTTAAAAATAAAATTATAAAATATTAGTGTAAATTTTCTGTAATATTTTTAGGTTTATTATATAGGTTGAAATAAAATCTAAAAATATGCTTATAATGTATGTTTAGAAATTTAAATTTTTATTTTGTTATTAGAACAGTTCGTTATTTTTTAAGCGTTATAGTTGAATTAGCTTTATTGATCATCTATTTAAAATCCTAAGCCAAATTCTACTTTGTGTTTTGTCTGATGAAAATCTTGTCCATATGTATATGTATTATTTTTATTATACACATATAGTTAAAAATTTTATATCGTCCAATATTTTCAAATACAAACAAAATCAATACAAAAATATTGTTCTATAAAACATGTACCTTCTTTAATTAGCAAGCCATCGAAGCGATTAAAGAACAAAAAGTTAAGAAAAATTTTCACTGATTTTTTTAGCAATTTTTTGTTTATTGTAAGTCGGAAAATTTTTAAACCAAAAATCACCACAATTACTTCGTCTCTTGGAGACTTTACCATATTTATACTCTATAAGAATATGATATTGCGATGTTTTTAGTTGTTACAGTCTATTATTTATTAATTATTGAACCAAAAAACTAAAAATTTTTGAATTTTAGTTACTTTCAATAATTAAACCTACAAACCGGTTATAAATTTATAAAGATCACAGTATCAAAATTCTATATAGTATAGTTGTGATTAAGTGCCTCTCTTTGAGAACGGTAGCAATTTACGGTTTTCGACATGTGAAGTAAAATTTCGCTACTAGAATTTCTAAATTTGGGAAATTCTGTTTTTATGGTTATTTATATCGTTTTTTAAATGGCTATTTCACTAGTTTCGTTGTTATAAAAACACATACAATGCTAGTATAATATAATTGATTATAGAAAAAATATTTTTTTGCTACAATTAATTTGCCCCCAAACATATATTTTTTGAATTATTTTGTCAAAACAAATAATTTACGAACATTAGTTATTTTGCTACTTCACTTTGAGATCGAGACCGATAGTCTCGACAAGTAAGTCTCGGTATCGGTCTCGGTCTCGAACAGCAAGTCTCGGTCTCGAAATACTTTTTCAAGTCTCGGTCTTGTTTCGAGACCGAGATTGAGACCGAGACTAGTCTCGTGGTCTCGCGAACTCCTATATTGGATTCATACCAAAATATTACTAGTTCATTCCTACGTAACACTTGATTTTTGAACAAAATTTGAAGTAAATTTGACAATTAGTTTTTTTAGTAAAATATAACAATCAAAACAAACAGACAGATAGTCCGACCGACTGACCGACATAATTAATAAAACATACTTTTTTGGCATCTAGGAGCGCTGAGAGAGTGATTTTTTTCACCATTAAATTTTATTTGGCCGCCATTTTGTTCCACCATCTTGAATTTGTACCACAATTTTACTAGTTCATCTTTCTGGCTGAATTTTTAAATATTTTATTAAGCCGCAATTTTGTTTCGCCCTCTTGGATTCGGACCAAAATTTAATCAGTTGATTACTACATAATACTTGATTTTTGTGCAAAATTTGAGAGAAATTGTATAAGTAGTTTTTTAGTAATAATTTGTTTTTAACATTTCACTAGGCCACCATTTTGTTTTGCCGTATTGGATTTTTACCAAAATGTTACCAGGTCATCCCCATATGTGCCTCAATGTTTGAGTAAAATTTGAAGTAAATCGGGTAAGTATGCCGCAAACAGACAGACAGATAGACCGACGGAATTGAAAAAACAAGTTTTCCGGCATCTAGAAGAGGGTGATTTTTTCACGATTAAAATTTTTCCCTTTTACGAGGGAAGTAAAACATTGTTTACTTCTTCTAATAAATTATTTCTAGTTTTATCTTGGAACTATTATATCGCGAAGCACCCAAAGTCTAAGTAGAATAGTTTATAACGAGTAGTTATGAATCCAAAATTTCTTTTATTATTCTATTATCCGGATTTTCCAGCATGTGAACTTCAGCAGTTAGTACGGTCAATCTAAAATTTAAGTGTTTAATGTTTAATCATTATATTTGATTCGTTCATTTGAAAAATTATAACACATTTTCCAAATCATTGTAAATTTTAAAGTTTTGGCCACATGAGGCTCTTCATGCCTGTTTTTCTGTGAACTTTTGGTAACCCATCTGTCCTTCGATCTTTTTTTAACCGTTTCGAAAATTATTTAAATTTAGCAAATAGGTCGAGAAATATGCCCAAAAAGATTATAAGAATAGGATTGTTTAGAAAACAATAAAAACGCTTACGCTCAATGTTAACTCCATTTTTGTTAAGCACAACACACCACCCACCTACACACACACTCAGTTACTGTCGTTTTAGTGACCATTACTTTATATATAAATTTGATCATCTTCAAAATAATTAGGGGGAACAACTAAAATAAAAATAGTAACCCGCTGAAGAAATTTTATACGGGGTCCACTTTCATTTTCATTGAACACCAGTACATTCGTACACATAAGTCTAGACTTATTTAGTTTATATATATATATCTGTCTTTGTTCTAGTCGCATATTTGTAAAGCAAGGAATACGTGTGTTAGTACCGCGGTCACGTATTTCAAAGTGTGACCAACGCCTCTTTTACTTAATTATTGATACAGTTACCAAAATTGACGAGTATAATTTACGTAAGACTTTAAATAGTGCGAGGTCGTGATAAAACTGATAATTGTTAGATAACCAACAAATTGATACTATTTTAAATGTCTTTCAATAATCATTAGCATTGTCTGTTTTTCATGTGGTTATTCTTAGCCACTTTGACTATTCCTTACAATTGGCTCCGTTACAGTATTTGCCACTCGCGCTTTTTCTCACTGTATGTTTGTGTTTTTACTACTAAAAGGCAATTGTTTATCTTTACATTTTTCAGTTACTTTTAAATTTTTAGGCCCAATTTGATACGTTATACTTTGTGTTAGTTTTATAACTATGAACAAACGAAAATCGGGCTTTTTTTCATTTTACCTACAAATACGGTCGCCAACTTTAAATTTATTATTTCCACAGAGAGACACAGAGGAACAAAAAAAGCATACCCGTTCTAATTTTATTATTTTTAACCAAAATAAAAACAGTATATGTTATACGCACTACCGCTACATGAAAAGCATTAAAAATATGAGTAATACAAATTTTTAAAAATGATCCACGTACATATTAATTATACTTACTAGATCTTAGATACTTAAAAATTTTAAATAAAAAATCGGTAAATTTCCTTTACCTGGAACTTCCTTTGAAATGATGCCTTTTCCATTTGTTAGGAATAGTGAAGTGTGACCCAGTTTAGTTTAGTACATTGTTAAAGTATACAGAGTTATTCACGCAACCCGTTCATTAAAAGTTTTTGATGATGTCATTTAGATAAAAATTTCAAATTTTGGGATTAAGGTAAGGTCAAGTACCCCTCTTTTTTGAAATATTTTCAACTTCCTGTCACTTCCGGTTTAACCGGAAGTTGGTACCAACTTGCTTATTTTAAATGGAACGCCCTGTATTTTATGATATTTTTTGATTCTACTGAGAATTTTAATGCTATTTTATGTAGCATGTCCTATACCTAGGTTCAAGCGTTCTTAAGATACTTGACCTTGAACCAAAAATGAGCCTTCGGGGTACCAAATTTTAAAATCTCATATTTTTGTAAGTTTTGAAGATATAATCTTCATATTTTGCAGACGATCGGCAAATAATCTTAGGTTTCTATTTTTTTTTATTGAATTTGTCTATTTTTATACAGGGTGTCCTAAATTCAGCGGCAAACATTCCCATTTTCAAAGCCGCTAAAGTCCGTTTTTTTAAATGGGACACCCTATAACTTTATACACTATCAAATGAAGAATTTAAGTTTCTATCGAACTGTATTAAGGTTCCCTATACTTATTCGTAACCATTTTCGAAATAATCAGGTTTTTATTAAACTATCATATGTATTTGTTAAATGCTTACACCTTCCCGTAGTGAGCCATGGAAAAACAATTGTTATGCTTTTCTATTCAACATGAACTTTTAAATTAAAATAACATAACCCCCAAAAGCTGATATTCTCAATTTATTTCATATTCGCGGAGAATGTTACAAAATATTGGGGAGAACGTGCCATGTTTTTAATGAAAAACATCCTCATTTATCGCCAGTGAACAAGAGAAAATTGAAGAGGATTGAATCGAAATTTTTTCGTTTCGGAAAAGTTAAAGTTATAAAAAATGTAATAAATTGTTTACATTATTTTTAACCATATCTAGTTCGAGACTGTTTTAAACTTTTTTTAGTGAACTTAAAAATTATAGCAATCTAACAATCAACAATAATTAAATAAAATAATAAAATTGAATTATAACAAATGTTCTATATGCTGTGCGTTCATTTGAAGACACATTTCAATTCTTCTTTGTACATGCTGTGGCCCGTTGAATTTGTCCGTTTTCTAATTCGGCAAAAGCTGTTCGTATCCTGTCCAGTAAATCTTGTTGGTTATTTACTGAAGAAGCATAGACTTTACCTTTGATAAATCCCCATAAATAAAAGTCTAGGGGTGTTAAATCAGGCGATCGCGGGGGCCATCTCCAAGGGCCCCGGCCATTGGGACCAATCCAGCGATCTTCAAAAATTCGAGATAATTGGAGATAAACTGCAGCGGGATTATGTGCTGGGGCCCCATCTAATTGATACCAATAATTTTGCAGCTCACCAATAGGAATTTCTTCTATAAATTCAAAAACCGTCCCTCGTAGAATTTCCAAATACTTATCACTGTTTAAATTGTCTTGATAAATACAGTACCGCATCTGATCATTTAATACTATACCGAAAACATTGAAGCTAAACCTCTCTTGAGAACACGTTTCGCGTAAAGCGTGGGAATTTTCTGCTGCCCAGAAATGTTCGTTTCTTCTATTTGCTATTCCTTCTCTAGAAAATTTCGCTTCATCGGTCCAAAATATTTTAGAAAGGAATTGAGGGTCCTCTTGAATTTTCAAAAACATGAATTCGCAAAATTCTACTCGTCGGACGTCATCACCAGGTCTCAAGGCTTGCACGTTTTGGAAGGAATAAGGGTGCATATGATGTTCGCTCAAGATTCTTTGGACAGATGAAGAAGAAATGCCCAAATCGTTTTCTGCAGACGGTATTGAACTTTGCGGGTTTGCATGGAAATAAGCTAATGTGTTTATTACGTTATTCTCGGCATTTGTCACTGGTTTCGGAACATTTTTTGTAACTTTAACCTTGCCAAAACGCAAAAAGTTCGTTTCAATCCTCTTGAATTTTGACTTGTTCATTGGCGGTAAATCAGGGTGGCGTTCATTAAACACACGACTCGTTCTCTCCAAAATTTTATAACATTCTCCATGAATATAAAATAGATTGAGAATATCAGCGTTTGAGTATTCTTCCATTTCGATTTAGAAGATTTAGTTTATCACTGACAGCTTTCGATAAATAACGCATACTAATCATCTGTCATATTGGATATTGGATCTCAATTGTTTTTGCATGGCTCACATGGAACATGTAAACAACATTTAAGCAAATACATACGATATTTTTATAAAACCCAATTATTTCGAAAATGGTTACGAATAGGTATAGGGAACCTTAATACAGTTCGATAGAAAATGAAATTCTACATTTGATAGTGCATAAAGTTATAGAGTGTCCAATTTAAAAAAACGGACTTTAGCGGCTTTGAAAATGTGAATGTTTGCCGCTGAATTTAGGACACCCTGTATAAAAATAGACAAATTCAATAAAAAAAATAGAAACCTAAGATTATTTACCGATCGTCTGCAAAATATGAAGATTATATCTTCAAAACTTACGAAAATATGAGATTTTAAAATTTGGTACCCCGAAGGCTCATTTTCGGTTCAAGCTCAAATATCTTAAGAACGCTTGAACCTAGGTATAGAATATGCTACATAAAATAGCATTAAAATTCTCCGTAGAATCCAAAAATATCATAAAATACAGGGTATTCCATTTAAAATAAGCAAGTTGATACCAACTTCCGGTTAAACCGGAAGTGGCAGGAAGTTGAAAATATTTCAAAAACCTTGACCTTACCTTAACTCCAAAATTTGAAATTTGTATCTAATTGGCATCATCAAAAACTTTTAATGAACGGGTTGCGTGAATAACCCTGTATATGTGCTACATATATTATCTTTTCAAACATTTCTGTTGGGCGCCATATTGTTCCATCATAATGGATTCTTACCAATATGTTACCAGTTTCTTTCTACATATACCACATTTGACATTTTGGGCATAATTTAAAATAAATAAGGAGTTTTTACAATGACGTATACCGCCATTTTATTACGTCATGTAGAATTCGTACCAGTTTATTCCATTTTCACATTTAATTTTTCTGCAAAATTTAAAGTCAATTGAATAAGTTTTTTTTTAAGTTGATTTTTTTAAAAATTTATTTGGTCGCCATTTTTTACCGCAACTTAACCAGTTTTTCTCTGTATCGCACTTACATCTTGCACAAAAAATTAATTAAAATAAATTAATTGTCGACGTTTCGCAACTTTATTGCTGCATCCTCAAAACACTAACATACATTTTATAGTTTGCATGAAACCCATATTGTCAGTTTTTACCTACTCCGTTGCTCCTCAGATATAATACACCACTCTAATAACATTAAGAAGAACGGTAAAGAAAACCATTTAGAAACTTAATATCTGGGAAATATCTGCGAACCAACGGAGTAGGTAAACGCTGGTAATATAAGTTCATGCTGGATATAAAAGCTATATATGTGTCATGAGGATGCAGCAATAAACTTGCGAAACGACAATTTAAAAAAAGACTTGTTTTTTTCACTGGATTCTAACTCCAAATAATACACCACTTTGACAATTTTATTTAATACTGTTCCGCCATATTGGATTTTTATCAAAATATTACCAGGTCATCCCCATAGAACCCTTAATTTTTGGTCAAAATTTGAATTCAATCGGGTAAATACTAAATAGTTTTTAAGGTATTCTGTGAACTTACAGACAGACAGAGAGACCGACAGACGGATCGACTGAATTGATAAAATATGTTTTTTGGCATCTAGGGACGCTAAAACGTGAAGATATGTAAAACCTGAGAGGCTGATTTTTTTACGATTACAAACATTTTTACGATTAGTTGTGGCACACAATTTAAAATCAATAGTAAGTAGTTTGTTCAGGCTGAATTTTTAAATATTTTATTATACCGCCATTTAGTTCCGTCATTTTGGATTCGTACTAAAATTTTACCAGTTGATACCAACGTAATACTTGATGTTTATGCAAAATTTGAAATTGGGTAAGTAGTTTTTTCATAATAATTTTTTTTAACATTTCACTAAGCTGCCATTTTGTTTCGCCGTACTGGATTTTTACCAAAATATTATCAGATCATTCTCATATGACTCTAATTTTTGGTCAAAATTTGAAGTCAAAATTTGTTTGTTACTTAGGAACACTAAAACGTGGAGATATTTAAATCCTGAGAGGGTGATTTTTTTCATGATTACAAACATTTTATTTGGTCGCCATTTTGTTCGGCCATCTTGCGTTAGTACTACAACTTTACTAGTTGAAATAGGGGGCACACAATTTGAAATCAATCCATTAAGTAGTTTTTCAGGTTGAATTTTTAAATATTTTATTAAGCCGCCATTTTGTTCCCCCATCTTGGATTCGTACCAAAATTTTACCAGTTGATTCCAACATAATAATTTGATGTTTGTAAAAAATTTGAGATAAATTGGATAAATAATTTTTTAATAATAATTTTTTTAACATTTCATTAGGCCGCCATTTTGTTTCGCCGTATTGGATTTTCACCGAAATATTACCAGGTCATCTCCATATGACCCTTAATTTTTATAAGTATAAGATAAGTCAATCGGGTAAGTCGTCTTTAGGCTGTGCCCAGACATTTATAAGATAATATTGATTTGAGAATAAAACCAATTTTAAAGAAATTATGATTTTTTTGTACATGTTTTTTCCAAGTTAGTAATGCCATGCAAATTTTCGTGTTAACTTTATCTTAATCTTAACACTACTCTACAAAAAATTAAATACATTTGCCGTATTTCATCGTTTTTCGAAATATTACCTCTTATTTTTTTTAAAATATGTATAACCGAAAAAAAAAATAAGAATATACGCCAAGGACTTCAGCAGTTTTTTAATATTACATTTACCCCAACTATATCTATTTTCAATTTGACTATAATTGATTTGGCGTTCTCAAAATATAAAATATTTACGGTTTTGCACCCTTAAAAAATCGAATATCTACGCCGATATCATCCTAAATCTAAATTGTTGAGATATGTTTTTAATCTATTGCTTGGTACAAGTTTGAAACGAATTAAAATGAGTTCTCAAACTATAAAATATTTAAGGTTTTGTACCCTTAAAAAATCGAATATCTACGCCCATGGCATCCTAAATCCAGTTTTTAGTAATATATTTTTTAATCATTTATTAGGCCGAATTTTATCGTACGGCTATAATTTAATTATAAACTCTGGATATTATCTAAGTTCTATGTCTCTTATTATTTTTTAGACCATGACCATACAGCTATATATGATTTGATTAATATCTATGACAGCTGTCGAAATATATATATATATATATATATATATATATATATATATATAGATTCAGTAAATTAAATGACGTAAATTATATATATATATATATATATATATATATATATTTTTTTTTTTTTTTGAGTAAATTACGACACTTAATGTTACATAGAACGATAAAGGAGTTCAAAAGTTACCCACTTCTCCTGTATAACATAATATATGCTTTACTTGACCTGTTAACTGGAAACCTGCCAAAGTGCCCCCTCCTTTTTGGTCTACCCCGTATAGTAAACAACCATTATTTTGATACAAAAAATTATATAACTTTGAGAAGTTTCCCGTTTTTTGTAACATCACCCAAATTTTATTTTAAATATGTATACTCGAGAAAAATTAAATATCTATGTCAGTGGCTTCCATTATTTTTCAATCTTAGAATATTAACTCCACCTATTTCTGTTTTCAGTGTGACTATTATGGGTTTTGCGTCCAAAAAAGATGTTTTTTTTTATTCTTTTGTACCCCTTTCTCAAACTTTCAGATTCCATAACTTCAAAATAAGCGCGCTCGCCGATCGTCGATTGACCTCGACGCTGCTGTCTTTCCACCTTGAGCGAAAACTCGTAAGCTGGTCCCCATATACGAACATAAACATTTTGAATGTTAAAAATGTTTCAAACACCCTCACCCTGCATGATTTTGTACACTCCAAGAGCCAGTAAATTTCATTTTTGTATGTGTCCAATTCAATTGTCAAAAGTATACAAGGTGTTAAAAATTAGAAAAAAAAAGGAGGATGAAAGAGAAAAATAAACTACGCTACGGAAGAATACCTTTTTCCCCATTTTTACAACAAAATGGAGTTTTGTTGTGTGTTAGTGTTATTTTTAAAAAATATAGAAGGCGTTGGAACATAGTAAGAGATGTTCTTTTCAAGTTTTTACCTTAACTATGTCGTAAGTATTAACTATTGTAACAGCAAAATCAAAATTATCTCAGTAAACAAACTTAAAAACGTTACTCAATGGTGCACCGCGACAAAATGAGAACCTTACGATCGATCGACAATAGTCGGCATTCCGCTCGGTTTTGCTCGCAGAATCAGGCCACATCACATGTTTTGGTTGACCCTCACCAATCGTCTGATGGGGCGGCTAATTCCGAGGTCTAAGCTTCCCCTAGCCCCCCCCTAGTTGCGCCACTGGCTGTGAGTCGAACTGACAGACAGACAAACCGACGGAATTGATAAAAAATATTTTTTGCCATCTTGGTTCGCTAAAACGCGAAGATGTGGAAAACCTGAGAGGGTGATTTTTTCATGATACAAACATATTATTATTATAGTTTTTTAGCTATGCCGGGAACAGATAGATAGACCGACGGAATTGAGAAAACATGTTTTTCGGCATCTGGTGACCCAGAAACGTGAAGATCCGAAAAAATCGCGGATGGTGATTTTTTTCATGATTACGATTTGACTTTGATTTTAACTGGAAATTTCCTCCTTATCTTTAGTCTTTCCTTTAGGAATAATGAAGTGCCACCCACTTTAGTTCAGTACATAGTAACACGTATATACATAGGGTGTAAACGAGATCACTTTCGATCTGCCATTTCTTTACTTATTAGCCGATTATTTTCAAACTGGCCCGAGGTGTTAAACTACCAAATTGCCATTTTATGACGATTACTTCAGATTTTTGTGACGGTTTGACCGGAAATGACCCTAACTTTCGATTTTTAAATGAGACACTCTATATATTTTTCAATATTTCGAATTTGTGGATCATTTTACGTCCGATAGAACTAGTTTTGTTGCGATTTTGGTAACGAAAAAGAATTTATCACGATCTTTAGTTTTAGTCTAGAGGGTCATGACCAACTCAGAATCATTCTAGTGAATGTGTACATTGTTAGAAAAATACATTTTTATTTTTTTCACTACTTTCTTGCTTTTCAGAAATGTTTTAAGTCGGAAAAATCAATTTTTGGTTAATAACTTAGTTATGTCAAATACAACTACCCCATTTTCTAATCACGGTTAAATGGAGTTTTTCAAAACGCATAGAATGACATAACACAGTCATACGTGTGTTGTCCTGTGTACACCCACCTAAGTAAGTATGCCATTACAAAGTGGATAAAAATGAAATTTTGTTAATGTTTATTTCCGACCTAAACTACCCTAAAACTAGTTTTTAACCATAAAATATGTTTGACTAACCACTAATAAGATTTTCAAAATGTCGTCCCTGAGCAGCTGTACATTGCCTAATACGGAACACATTTTCTCCTACAACATTTTGTAGCATTTGCGGAGTAATGCTTTGAAATGCTTCTCGTATTCTATGTTCCAATACTTCAAGTGTTGCTGTTGGTGTCTGGTATACACGATTTTTTATGTACCGCCATAAAAAAAAGTCCAGCGGAGTAAGGTCTGGCGACGGTGGTGGCCACTGGAACGCTCCATTTGTGGCTATTTATCGCTGTCCAATTCTTTGCTCCAAATAAGCAATCACAACTCGGGCATTATGGGGTGGAGCCCCATCGTGTTGGAAGTAAATGTCCCGATTTAAAGCCAACGGAATGTCTTCTAAAAACCCTTCAATTTCGTTTTGCAAAAACTGAAGGTATCTCTCTCCTGTTAAAGGTCCTTGAAAGAAAATTGGCCCAATTATCCTGGTTCCCAATATCCCAGCCCAAACATTCACTCCGAATCTTTCTTGAAAGTTTCCAACATTTAATCTATGCTCATTTTGCATAGACCAATATCTTGTATTTTGTCGATTGAACGTACCATTGTTTGTAAATCTTGACTCATCTGTGTATAATATCGTTAATGAAAAATTATTTGGGCCATTATTTTCCAAAAACCAATTAGCGTATTGAAACCTTCTTTCGAAATCACCCTCGTACAAATACTGATGTAGTTGATACTTGAAGGAGCAATACTTATACTTTTTTAATATTTTGCAAACTGATTGGTGACTAATGTTTAGTTTTTGAGCAATTTCTCTGGTTGAAGCTGTTGAATTTTGTTCCACAAAACCTAATACGTTTATTTCTGTCTCCTCGTCAATAATAAATCTGTTTCTTTGTTCATCAGGCACTTCTCTCATTTTTCTAACTAAATAATTAATGTACTGCCTTGACGGATGGCGATGTCGATCAGGATATTCCATTCGATACACACGTTCAGCTTCATAGGCACTTTTGCCGCACTGACCGTATATTATTAAAGGCCGTTTTACATGCTGCAATTCTTCTTTGCAATATGCAATAGTCTTGAACAAAGCCATGCGCAGTTCGACAAAAGGTACAAATGTCTTGCCACTGCGCATGCTTTTGTTCAAGACTATTTCAACTTGCAAGAAAGAATTGCAGCATGTAAAACGGCCTTAAGATATCGACTTGCTCACTTCTACTGAATAACATTTTTATTTAAAAGTCATAAAAGAAAAATTACTAGGTATAAAACAAGCACAATAGAATTCGGATTTCAAATAATAAACTGTCAAAATAAAAAATGTTCTTTTTTCCATGGCCTGCTTGGTAGTTTTTCGTTTACCATAGACCATTATCTTGTATCATGTCATTTCTTGTGTTTGGAGACAAAAATAAATAAATTACAAAAAAATTCAAACAACATTTCCGACTTAAAACATTTCTGAAAAGCAAGAAAGTAGTGAAAAAAATAAAAATGTATTTTTCCAACAATGTGCACATTCACTAGAATGATTCTGAGTTGGTCATGGCCCTCTAGACTAAAAATTAAATATCGTGATAAATGTATTTTCGTTACCAAAATCGCAACACAACTAGTACTATCGGACGTAAAATGATCCATAAATTAGAACTATTGAAAAATATATAGTGTCTCATTTAAAAATCGAAAGTTCAGGTCAAACCTGAAGTCACAAAAATCTGAAAAAATCGTCATAAAATGGCATTTTGGTAGTTTAACACCTCGGGCCAGTTTCAAAATAATCAGCTAATAAATAAAGAAATGGCAGACCGAAAGTGATCTCGTTTACACCCGGTATGCTGCCTTTTCAAACATTTTTATTACGGGTATTTTGTTCTGTAGTATTGGATTGCCAATATTTTACCAATTTCTACCATGCCACACTTGATTTTTAGGCATAATTTAAAATAAATTCAATAAGTAGTTTTTGCATTGACACCCACTGCCATTTTGTTACGTCATGTTGAATTCGTACGAGTTTATTCCTATCACATTTAATTTTTCTGTAAAATCAATTGCATAAGAATTTTTTACGTTGTTTTTTTTAAATTTTATTTGATCGCCATTTTGTTCCGCCGTCTTGAATTCGTACCACAACTTTATCAGTTTATCTCTATTTCAGACTTAATGCTTGCAGAAAATTTGAAATTAATCTAATAAACATTGATATATAACCAAGAGTAAGTTAAGTTATTTTTAAAATATTTTATTAGGCCGCCATTTTGTTTTGCTATCTTATATTCATAACAAAATGTTAGCAGTTCATTCCTATGTAACATTTGATTTTTATACAGAATTTGAGGTAAGTTGGAAAGATTTTTTAGTAATAATTTTTTTAACGTTTTGGTCGTTATCTTATTCCGGCATATTGGATTTTTTGTAAAATATTAACAGGTGTAAAATTTGAAGGTAATCTGATAACTAGTTTTTAAGCTATGCTGCCAACTGACAGACAGACAGACAAACCGACAGACGGACCGATGCAATTGATAAAACATATTTTTTGAGAGTGTGATTTTTTCACGATTACAAACACTTTTTTTTGGCCGCCATTTTGTTGCGCCATCTGGAACTAGTACCACAGTTTTACTAGTTCATCTCTATACCACAATTTATTATGGCACACATTTTGAAATCAGGCCATTAAGTAGACTAAATTTTTAAATACTTTACTAAGCCGCCATTTTGTTCCCTCGTCTTGGATTAGTACCAGCTGATTCCTGCGTATTACTTGATTTTGTACTTTTTTAGTAATAAGTAATTTGTTTAACATTAACATTTTGTTTTTCCATATTGGATTTTTATCAAAATGCTACCAGGTCATCCCCATATGAACCTTAATTTGTAACCAAGATTTAAAGTCAATCAGGTAGGTAGTTTTTTAGCTATATCGCAAACAGACAGACAGAACGACTGAATCGAGAAAAAATGTTTTTCGGAATCTAGGGACCCTGAAACGTCAAGATCTGAAAAAATATCGGATGGTGATTTTTTCACGATTACAGTACTCTCTTTTACGAGAGAAGTAATCAACTTATAAAGTTTACGGTTTCATAAATGGAAGTATGGTATCGTGAAAAAAATTTTAATTCCGGTGGTCTGTCTGTTCGTGGCATAGCTAAAAAACTACTAATTTGATTGACTTGAAATTTTGGTTAAAAATGAAGGGTCATATATGGTCTTATATGGCGAAACAAAGATATTTTTACTGAAAAACTAATTATCGGGGATAATACCACGAGTGCTTAAAAATTATCTAGTTAATTTTTAAGCACGAATGGTATTTAGGAGGAATATTCCACGAATCAAATACAGGGAAACTAAGCTTTATTAACTGAATATTAAATACATACCTATTTCAAGTTCAGAAATTTGAATTTTGTAACAAATTGAACACAAACTTGGATTTAACGGTGTTTCTTGGTTCGCTTCCAATTATATTTTCATCAATTTCCTCTTCTTGAACTAGCCCAAAGCGATTATTCATATTGACAACTTTTCAAAAATGTTTGAAAGATACTTAAAAAAAAATCAGTTTCTAGGGACTCTAGCGTCTCTCAAAAGCAGGTTTCATATTGTCAAGATTTCATTTTTTGGTTAGGTATGTAACCACACCTAACCAGGTAAGTGGAAACACCATGTTTCCTAGACGACGTGGTATTTCCGCTATAATTTTTCGAAAACACCACCAGTCTTACGGGAAAATTTGTACATGAGTGGAATATTCCAATTTATTTTAAATTTTTCGCAAAATTTAAGTAAATGGCGGCTTAATAAAATATTTTAAAATTCAGCAAGAAAAAACTATTTAATTAAGTGATTTCAATTTTAGTGTAGTAAATAATTAAGGTATACAGATGAATGGGTGAAACTGTGGTACGAATTCAAGATGGTGGAACAAAATGGCGGTCAAATAAAATATTTTTATTCTGAAAAAATCACCAGGTTTTACTGTCTTCAATTTTTAGCGTCCCTAGATGACAAAAAATGTATGTTTTTATCAATTCCGTCTATCTGTTTGTCGGTCTTTCAGTTCGCGACTTTTACCCGATTTACAAACTTTAGTCAAACATTTTAAGGGTTATATGGGCATGTCCTTCTAACATTTTGGTATGTATCCAAGACAGCGGCCTAATAAAATATTTAAGAAATCAGCGTGAAAAAACTACTTAAGTGTGATATAAAGATAAATTCGTAAAGTTTGTGGTTTGATGGCGAGATGAAAAGGCGGCCAAATAAAATGTTTTAAAAATCAAAATAAAAAATCTTCATATTAATTTGACTCTAAATTTTGCAGAAAAATTAAATGTGATATAGGGATGAACGGGTACGAATTTAACATGACAGTACAAAATGGCAATCTTAAAACTACCTATTCAATTTATTTTAAATTATACCCAAAAATCAAGTGTGACATAGGTAGAAACTGCTAAAATATTGGTAGGAATCCAATAAAGTGGAACAAAACGGTGTCCAATATAAATTAAGAAATAATGATTCTTGGGATTAAACCGTGTCAAATTGGAATTGCTATCCGACGTTTCGTCTTTGTTTACATCTTCAGAGATTTTTACTCCAGAAGATCTGAAGCCTGAATGAGCTCGGAGAGATTCAGGCGGGCTTTTATATCCGACTTGTGCTCGCCGAACCATGCTCTGATTCCTCTAATTTTTCGTTTATTAAGTCCTGGAACCGATCCTAGAACCTTATTTTCTTTTACATTAATATTATGGCCAGTGGTATGCTGGTCTTCAGCTATAGAAGATTGAACAATTTGTTTCCTTTTAATACTCTCCAAATACACTTCTCCACAGGAGCAAAGAATTTTATATAGTTCTTCTGTTTGAAAAGGTACATCTTTCGGAGACCGCAAGCATTGTCCAGTCTTCTTATGTGTATTGAAGATTGTATGTTGTGTTGCACAATCGCTATAAATAGAAGCCAATTTCGATTTTTGGGGACAGTTCACTTCAGACTTAGCCGTGTTAACACCTTAGAAAGTAAGGTTAGAAAGGCAGGCCCTTGGTTATTTTACTAGTTGTAATCAACCGCAGGTGTTTAGAGAGACGGGACCAAAAGGTCAAATCAGATTCCGAGTAGTGGAATTGAATATTCGGGTAATTCAGCCGGTGACACGCGCGACGCACGGTGGAAAACTGGGTTGGGGAGATTTGGGATCGGAAGGGCAATGCCTAAGCTTACAGGAACCGTTGGAAAATTCGAGTGCAAGCGAGCGTAAGATTTTTGGCAGACCGTCAAAGAGGGTGGTAATGGGACACCGGGTTTTGGACTTGATCGTGCCTTTATAGAATTCACGGGACACGTACCCCATAAAACAGGGTGAACCAGAAGGGGAAAATGATCTCCAGGCTTCCCTCTATACGTTGGAACAAGTCGGGTAGGGGGCCCGCCAACCATTTGCGGCTCGTGACCTTTCGACACGGCGAGGCGATGTATAGATCTCTCAAGGGAATAAACATTTTTGGTCAGAATATCCACCATTTTATCAAAAACATTTTTTAATTAAAACTTTTGAATATTTCATAAATAAATTTCATCCTCAGACTGATATACTCTTTTTAAAAGTATACCATTTTTCATCATGGGGTTTTTTACAAAAATTAAATAACGTCTGTAAATAACAGTGACGAATAAGCAATGCCTAATTACTTACATAATTATGAGTCAATAGTTTGAATACCTTTTCGTTTGACTTTATCAATAAAAAACAGAAACAGCTGAGACCAGTGTAAGCGTATATGTCATATCCATGTCGTAGGGCGCTGTTATCCGCGATAAGTCACTTTTTGTAAATTAAATTAATTCGTCTGTCTTTTAATGACGCAAAGTTGATTTTATTATAAGACTCACGAGTACTTTCAGAAAGAGATACTAATAATTCTTTTTCTATTGACATTATTGATAGGACTGAGAGTCTGTCCTTAGATAGTATTTCGTTAATAGGTCTTGATTCGTTTTAAGCATGAGATATCTCTTTCAGCCTGTACACTTGTTACAGGGATTGTCAAAATTAACGTCGCAAGTCGATTACATAGAGAACACTGAAATTAATTCTAAACTACAAAGTTGTTTACTAAGTCTACTGTTCGTCTCGGTAAATTATGCTGAGCTCATTTTTGAGGCGATTTTTGTCGAACATATTTGGATACATTTTTTCCAACGAATTTAATAGATCGTAAGAAAACTCTGCTGCAAAATTTTATACTTTGATTTGTCGAGAATTTTAATAAATCACAATTTATGTAAATCTTAAAACCTAATGTTAATTTGGAAAAGTATGCAATCTAAAATTTCATAAAATAAACATGTATACTTGTCAGTTAGATCCAATTCATATTGCGAGTTTGTCTATCATGTGGCAATCCTGTAAGCATTTTTGCTTTTTCAAATATAGATTTAAAACTGTCTTCAACGCGTAGCTCATTTAATCGTTGGATGATAATGTTTATTTGTGAAATGCAGAAATCAACTTCTAAGTTACTCAACTGAAAAACTTTAAAAAGAATATCGATAATTAAAAAAATGTCCTTCAATCTAAATGTTAAAAAAGCAAATTCAAAGTCAGAGAGGTCTTTTAAATACCCGTTTGCCTTCTGAATGCTATCTGAGTCTAATTCGACGTTCTCGATCATTTCCGGAAACACTAATATTATTCCCTCCCAATTTTTGAGCGGGTATACCATCTTGTCTCACATGCTTGAGGAATTCGTTTTTGTAACATTTTGCTCACGATAGATGTTCGTTTATAGGATTTATCGAAAAAAGCCGGCAAACTTTCCAAGGTTGCGAAAAAGATTTTGCTTTCTTTGACATAATTCGAACCCTGCTGTAAAATTAAAATTAACCGATGGGCAGCACAATGTGTGTAAATTGCGAATGGGGCATCCGATTTTATGCGTGTTTGTAGACCGCTCAGTTCGCCAGCCATAACCGCGGCTCCATCATAACATTGTGCTTCTTTTTAAAATTTAGACCTTCTAAAATACATACATTTAAGTTATAAAGCACATTAGCTCTAGAATCTGCGCTTATGTCATAAAATCCTAAAAAACGTTCTCTTATTTGGGCTGATTTATTTACATATCGTACAGGTACATAATATTGGGCTTTTGCTACCATATCAGTTGTATCATCTACAATTAATAAAAAAACGTAGCCTCTGATAAAATGTTTTAGACTGTCCCGTAAATACAGTTTTTTGTTCTAAATGTCTGACAAGTTCATCATTACGTTTAATTAAACAATTAAAAACTTCTTTAAAATTTCTCTTTTTAAATGAAGATTCTGATTCGTCATGTCCCCTAAAAGCAAGTTCTTGTTTTCCCAGTAATATTGTTGTATCTATAAGGTACCGTCAAAGTGGGTGACTTGAATTTGGAGGGTGAAGTGGAAAAAATCTGCACGGTTAGACATTTAATTAAGTTAATACGCAAAAGAACCGGAGCACGCTGTTTAGGCACTGCCGCGCGTTCGACCTTGGTTCATGTTTACTTTCAGACTAAAACTCGTCGCGCCATTCCAAACTAGTGCGCCGTAGGAACAAGCCAAATTGTTTGTTAAAAATTGTTAAAGTTGTGAATAGCTAGAACTTTCACTTGAGGGCCACAGTTGGAACCTAGTCTAAGGTATGCATTTTTAATATTAGATGGAAAAAATAGTTTCTTTGAAGACTTTATCATAGTTTTGCTAAAATATTAAGGTTTTCATTTTTTTTTTTAATATTTTTTAACCTTCGGATACATTTTTAGGGTGACTTGAAAAATCATGCTACAGAAATATAAAAAGAAAATTGGCGGGCGGCGTTATGCGAACTATACAAATGACCAGCAAGAAAGTGCTCTAGCCGCAGTTAGACATGGGATGTCATATTCCGAGGCTTCCGAAACGTATAATATTCCTTTGGTGACTATATGGAGGAAGATAAAGAATAAACACCCGAAAAAGTTTGGGGGACAACCTGTTTTAAACTCTACAGAAGAAAAAGCCATTGTAGAAGCTATCGTTACAGCGGCAGACTGGGGTTATCCGTATGAGAAAGAAATTGTTAGTTAAAAATTACTTAGATCGAGCTGGTAAACAGGTGAGCAAATTTTCCAATAACATGCCTGGGAAAGATTGGTGCGCCGACTTTCTTACAAGGCATAAAGATGTATTAAAGGTTCGTTTAGCTGAAAATATAAAAAGATCGAGAGCCGGAGTGTCAAGAAATGTTTTATGTGAATATTTTGATAGACTGGAAGTTTCTCTCAAAGACGTACCTCCAGAAAACTTAATAAACTATGACGAGACAAATTTTGTCGACGACCCTGGAAGACCTAAGGTTATTATACGAAGAACTATGAAACATGCAGAAAAAGTGTGTGATTCTACTAAATCTGCCCACTCAGTCATGTTCTCTGTAACAGCGGCTGGGCTTATGTTGCCCCAATACGTAGTCTACAAATCCGAAAATTTGTGGTCCACATGGACTCAAAGTGGCCCTGAAGGTTGTATTTACAACCGAAGCAAGTCCGGCTGGTTTGACCAAAGTTTGTTTGAAGATTGGTTTTTCAAGATCGTTGTTCCTTATTAAAGACGTCTAGATGGCCCAAAAGCTATAATTGGGGACAACCTAGCAAGTCATTTGTCAGAGGCTGTAATAAGAAAATGCAAAGAAGAAAACATTAGATTCATTTTTTTACCAGCAAACAGCACTCATTTAACACAGCCTCTTGATGTGTCCTGCTTCAGACCAATTAAGATTGCCTGGCGACAAGAGTTAAAAAAATGGAAAATCTCAAATCCAGGAGTGTTACAAAAAGATCATTTTCCACGAATTCTGAACAGAACCATAAAATCGATTGCCCTCTCAGTGGCAAAAAATATAAAATCTGGCTTTGAGGCCACAGGGTTATACCCTCTTAACCGAGAAAAGGTACTTGTAAAAGTCCCAGACTACAATGAGACTGACGGTATGAACATTATTCCATCGTTGGTTGCAGAATCAGTAAAATCCCTTTTTAAGGAATTTCGATTTAAAGAACCGAGAGCCAAACGTGTCAAACGTAGAAAATTGGTGGTGGCATGGCGCCCGGAGAAAGTGTTACAGATCAGCAAAATGCAAACTCTTCAGAATCGGAAGGGGAACGGATAATCGAGTCGGAAGAAGATATATTGTCAAACACAGGATCAGATGAAATTGAAGATATTGAGCTACCCTGCTTTGTTAATCCAGTGAAAGAAAAGAGATATATTAACTCAGATAACTTACAGAAAATCGAGAGGACACAGATCACTACAGAAAACCTGGCAGAAGATGACTTCATATTAGTACAGTTTACTACACTAAAGAAAAAGCAACAAAGATATGTGGCAAAAGTAATGGAAGTAGACAACGAATTTATACATTGCTCATTTCTTAGGCCTTCTGACAAAATCAAAGATGCCTTTGTTTTTCCACTTAAACCAGACATTAGCGATGTCACTTTAGATCAGGTGATCAAGAAGATTGAGCATTCCGAAGTATTAAGGAGGGGAGCACTAAAATTTTTTGTTTAAAAAATATATTGTTATATGATTAGTTTTTAAGATAGGTATAGTTACCTGATATTTTGTTTAACAATGTTTTCCGATTTAAATAACCAAAGAAGTTTCAGTTTTAGTTATAAACATTTTAGAAAATATTTTTGTTATAGCATTTTGTAAAAAAATTAGACAAACCTAAAAAAAAATGGATTTATATGTATATATTTTTTAAAAAACCGAATTTTATTTCAATACACCCTTTAGCATGGGTTACTTGCAGTATAAACCATTTTTAATGCAATTTTTCAAGACACCCGTATTGCGGGTGGCTTGAAATTTTCGGTTTTATATTTTTTTTTTCGAAAACTAAGTGAAATATGAAAGCTTTTTTTCAAAGAATATATTCTCCCAACCCATATGCAAGTTTTGCATATTTTTTTGTAAATCAAGTTTTTATTCAATGTGTCTTACAGTGACGCATATATCAAAATCGTTATCAAGTCACCCGCTTTGACGGTATGTTAAAAGTGGACGGGTTTTCCTGACAACTTCATTGTATAATTTATAGTTTAGATAAGTGGGCATTTTCCACTAGTGCATTTGCGGTCATATTTTGAGACAAGCGTACAAATCCCAAAGTATTCTGAATATGTTCTTTGGAAGCTTCGTGTATTTTAAGCGTTCTTGAAAAAATTTTGAAGTCAGGATGCCCATCAGGTATGAGCCTGATACCACGATTATTTAAATGAACGTTTATATTGTTGACCGTCTTCTTATCATTACTTAAGTTACTTATCTGAGGTATTAGTCTATTTCTGTGAAGAATTTCCCTTTTGTCGTTTTCGGAGCACCTCGAAAATTGTGTTGTCAATATTGACATTACAATATCGTACCCTGGATTCATAGTCAATTCACACTTAACACCGATCTAATTATTATATCAAAATATCAAACAACTAAAAAGTAGCGGTTCCGCAGGATCGCGAAAAAAAAAATCACTTTTCGACGATCACCGCACACGTTCTGGAAAAAACTAAACATTAACGCCATTAACCGAAGCCCCCCGCCACCGACTTCTTAACACGTTCAGACCACTTCCCAATGTGCAAAGACTTCGCGCCCCACACTTCTCGAGGAAATCTTCAAAAGATAATAATATGCACCGACATACCGGCAAAAAACAAAGCCGAGTAATGGACAAACGTCTTGACTGAAATATGAATGCACGATTGCCATTTACTAAAAATACTTCCTGTTTCAAATTAACTGCCCACTTCTTCCGCGAAAACTAGATCGCCTCAACCAATAAAAATCGCCTTTCGAGAGACGTTTCATTAACAAACACAATCTTCCGAATTGCCTCGTCGAAGGCAAACCTATGTGGTATTAACATAAGTGGTTGCACGTGTTCGGTTTAGCTGCTTCATTTCTGGGGGAAGTGGAAGACTCAACCGCTCAGTGTGGAAACTAATGACCCCGCTAGAAAGGGAGCAGAGGCTGTGAACGTGTGAGGCGTAGTTGTTCCTGCATTCTATCCCGTTCGTCTGCGGCAGTTCTACATATAATAATAGTGTAATGGCCGCTATGTGGCGGGAGTGGGAGGGGTAAGGGGATAGCTTGAAAGAAAAGGTCATCTCGAGAGACTAGTAGTAGTCTCAGACGGCATCTAGTGGAAGCTAAGATGCATTTCAAAAATTAAAAGAGGAAATATAACAAGTTATTTGAAAGAGTCCGGATATCCTACCGATAACGTCTCCAAACTGGAATAAGGTGTAAATCATCTGGGAGGGTGGCCCCAGCTCTGAATAAGCCCCAGACGGAGAGCAATCTGGCGATTGTCTCGTAACAAACCCATTGAAACAAGCATTCAAAATTCGAAATTTGAGACAAGTAAAATATCGTCTAATACTCGGTCTTATTAGTCTTATATTATTTATTGTGGGTAGTTAGGAAAGTGAATAGTGAATAAGAGCGTTCGGACACTTTGTTAACAAATGTATAAAATGGAATCACAAAAACAACTACTGCGCTGGCTAATACCACGACCGGCATTGAATTACATTGTGACTCCTGGCTTTCGTTGAGAGTATTAAATGATAATATGTTTTCATTCCACTTACACCAACGTCATAACATGAAAATGATCCTTGTTTGGAACATGTTCTGCATCACAGCAGACACAATGATCCATTTTAGTCAAACGACGATCGCGATTTCGCTCTTATTAGAGCTCATCAGGCCGCCATAGACTAATAAGAGCGAAATCGCGATCGTCGTTTGACTAAAATGGTCATTGTGTCTGCTGTGATGCAGAACATGTTCCAAACAAGGATCATTTTCTTGTTATGTCGTTGGTGTAAGTGGAATGAAAACATACTATCAACAAATGTATGTTATTAGAATTTAAAGGTTCTGAGACCTCAGAAAGGAGAACTTTGGGATCCTTTGGGAATCGACCCCTCGGATGCGAGGGGTATATATGGTAAAAGCTGTATTTGCATTAAAAAAAGACCCGCCGGAGACCATATATCAGAGGTTTATTGACAAGTTCAAAACACGACACTTTGATGGAGCAAATGCCATCGTCCATCCGCCGGAAATTCAACACACGCGACCCTGAGATAGTGTTCTAGGAGGATTGTACTCCCGAGGGTATTTGTATTCACCCGGGCGAACGAAGTGCAAATAACAGTTGGACCGCCGAAGTAGTCGTCCGATTTTGTCTATAGTACCATGTATAAAGGGAAGAACAACGGAACCTATCTATGGCTCCTTATCATTCTCCTTTCGCGGAGTCGGATTACTATATAGTTTACTATATTTACTTACATTTTACTATATAATTGAATATTATTATATAATTGAACGCGTAATATCTCTCCGAGCTCATTCAGTGTTAAGATGTCGTAGAGTAAAAATTCCTGAAGATGCCTCTACAATCGAAATGTCGCATAGTAATTCGAATTTGAGACGGTCTGATCCCAAGAGCCATGATTTGGTAACTGACCAAAACCGTGAAAGCTTCTGTTCTATGCTTGCCCTATATGTCTCACTAAATGACTATTTACCGAACTAAATTGGGTTGCACTTCAAGGAAAGATTCAAAACGAGGGAAGGAAAAGGAAATATATCGATTTTCTTTATTCCTCTTCGTAGCTGTTTAAGTTTTATTATTAACCAGTTAGCTACATATTTAAAATACTAACCAGATTTTTCAGCAAGTTCGTGAGAGAGTTGTACTGTACAAATTTACATGATTTTTTTTTAAATGATCGTCTGATTACCAAGACCTTTCAACACTATTTTTTTGTATAGTTTTATTGCGACTTTTTTTTAATAAGATTTCTAGACGATTTGGTGAATGCGCCCCATATTCTTATACTTCCATTGGAGACTCATCGCGCCATCTAACGCAAAAGGCAGAACAAGCCCTGCTTATTATTCATCATGGTTACTATTCATAAAACAGTAAGATAAAAACAAGCTCAAATATGTTAAAAATATTTATTGAACATTTTTCTGTTAACAATTCAAAGAGGTTTTTAAATGCCACAATAAAACAAAAAATATAAGTTATACAAATATAAATCCACTAAATTATGTAATAAATCTAGTAACGAATTCCTTTAGGACAGTAGTTGGAAATGACATGGCTTGCAACTAAATACAATTCGTTCCCGAGTTAATTATACTAGTAAAAATACAATAACCAAACAGTCAGTTCTGGTTTTCTTAATATAACAAAAATAGTTTAAACATTTTAAATTAAAATTTGTCTCATCTGTGAATTTGAGCCGGTCAGAACATTGTACTTCACTATTATAATAATCAACTACAAAATAACATAATTAAACACGTTAAAATTCGCTATTTTACATTCACACATCATTAACAAAAAACTGCTCAACAATGAAAAAAATATAAATAAATAAACGTAAGAACTAATTGAAAGATAAAAACAAAACTTAAAAAATACGAAAAAAAGAAAAAATATTTGAACTATTACTATAGGAATACACTTTTGAGCCTCAATGATTATATTTAAAAAAATACACGAAGTACAGTTAATATTATTCTAACTAATAATATTTTTGTTATAGTGGTTGACAACTTCCAATGTTCTAATGAAAACATGAAATAATATCTTTTAAAGGGAAACATTCTGGACCTGATACAGTATTTTTTACATACATTTAGTTAGAAAACTTCCTTCTTGTATTTTAACAAAGAATTTTTGAAGCATATCAAAATAAATTAAGACATTTACTTAGATTTAATTTAATCTACATTTTTAATGTATATAAGGGATATAAACTAGTGGTAGTTGCCAACCTGTCGAAGTTTATATTTCTTTAATAATTATAAGGATAATAATAAATTTTATAACAACGAAAAAAATTATCTTAATTATTTACTATAGTATACATTTAGTTAGGGGGTATAGTATACTTACAAAACACGCCGAAGTGTTTCTTAAAAATTAACAAACGTAAGGTTACAATGTAAAAATACTGTGTTGATTTCTACTTTAGGTAGATCTATTGTAGTTCTGTTCTTTCAATTAAAATGCGAGAGTCTCAGTTATATCTATCTACTTAATTTTACTAAATGTTTAGAAGGTACTAATGTGGATAAACAAAAACAGTGTTTGATGTTTAGTGGTTAATATGCAAGTTTTAGTTATGTATAAAGGAATTTACATTGCAGCACTTTTTTTTAGATATTTTTTTAAATAATTCCAGAAAATTGAAAAAAATACAGGACAGGCAAATCAAAACGAAACAAGACCGACATGTATAATTGCTCGGACCCTGCATTGACAGAAACGCTTGAAAATAATAACAGTTACAAAGCCAATGAATTGACAATTCAATATGATGGTGCACCTCCTCATTATACTCATGCTGTTCGTGAATATTTAAATCGGACGTATCCTGGTAGATGGATTGGCAGAAGAGGAGCAATAGAGTGGCCTGCAAGATCACTTGACTTAACCCCCTCAGATTTTTTTCTATGGGGTCACTTAATAAGTACTCAGCTACAGTTATTAAATGATTTACGTCAGCTTAATGCTTCATAATGTCCGGGACCGTTTTGAACAAAATATCTATTATTGTATGGATGCAGGAGGCTAACACTTTAAGCACTTATTATCATAAAAAATTAATAAACAAAATTTACATCTTGCGTCTCATCTTTCTTTGTAAACCTAAACCATATCCAGAAAAACAATCCCATTACATAAAATTAACGTAAGGATCGATAAAAATTTAGAGTTTTATCAGTGTTGGCTTATTAACTACTTATTTAATTTTTAAAAATTGCTAGGCCTTGAAAAGAGAATTTAATAACTTTTGAAATAAGGTATCACTTGACCTTTAATCCCATTTAATATTTTAAGGGTTGCAACTTACCCCTGCGGGAGGTCAAAGTGACAGAGTTGAAAATAAGAGAAAAAACTTTTTTCTAGATACAAAAATCAACGGATTTCAACATTTTTTCGCCAAGCAATGATTTTTTTCTTTTTAATGCTCTACCCTTATTTTTTTCAAAAACGGCTGCATTAAATTTCAAAAAATAAGATGGAGAATTTGAATTGAATTTGAAAAAATAAGGTATCACTCGACCCCTATTTAAGATTTTGGGGTTGCAGCTCACTTCCGCGAGAAGGTGGAAGTGACAAGGTTGGTGATATGGGCAAAATATATCCCCGGGAAATAAAAATCGACATGATATATCGGCCTTGTTTAGTTTTAATTAATGAAGGGAATATTTTCTGAACTGAAATTAAAACATTGGTTACCTCTAGTCAGGTACCCATATTAAACTATAAATTCGACAAACGAGTAAATCAATTATAATCTTGCTAATAAGTTTTGAAAAAAAAAAAGTAATTAATTTTTTGTTTAATCTTACTCAATTTATCTGATTTAGTAAAAAGTTAGTACAGTTCTTATTGAACATAAATGATATAAACCCACCTGGTGTTTGTATATAGTAAATATATTTATGAAGCACCATGACTTTGTTAATTAAACGACACAACACAATTAAAACTGTAATACTGCATAAAAATGCCTTTGCTTTCGACTATCGCACATCAAACATTCTTGCTGTATATCCTTTGGTTTATCTTGTCACTAGCAAAAGTTTAATTTAACAATAACTCCAAATTTGAGCTATAAAATTTTGCTTTAAAAACTAAAAAATTTCCGAACACTAATAATGGTACAATACTTGCTAAAATTAAATTTAAAAATCTTAAATCTAAGTAATAATATAGGGCCGCTTGTTGAAAACTTTCCAGCTGGTTTATGTCACAAACAACTTTATCCGTTGAAAACGCTATATCCCATCATACATTTTAATTCACTGCACCTTTACGAATATGGAACTTTTAACTGGAACTTGAAAACTATTCATAATTTGACAAAAAATCATCAAATTGATTTCCACGACTCTGGATCTTTTGGTAATACCGATCGGATGGTGATGTCACCTCTGTGTAAGAAAGTCATACACTTTTTTTTAATACAATACCATACAAAGCCCAGAAAAATTATTATATCTCAGTAACAAAACACAGGGTGGTCCAACAGTGCCTTCAAATGCAATAGCTCGGTTATTGTGGGAACTAGAAAAAAATATATATATTATGCCCTGTATATTATATATTCAGATTCCTCCCTTTTTGGCCATTCACACAATATAGGGTTTGTGTCAAAATTTATGGACATCTCAATACGGCAAAATATTGCAAAGTGTTCTTCTTTCAACATCTATTTTTTTTTAACTTATTCATACCAGCATGGATGGGTCGAAAAAGTTTAAAACTTCAAAAAATCACTAATAGAAATAGATTTAATCCAAAAATTTCACAAATACTAATGATAGTATTACAATGATCTAGTAATAAAAACTGGTGGTTATTACGAAATGATAGATATGATTTATGTGTTAGGAGCAAGTAAAAGGAATTGTTTTTTATCGATAAGATATATCACGAAAAGTATCTTGATAAAAGACCACTATGAGAAGCGCTTTTGAAAGATTATACAACGGTTTGATGAGACTGGAAATGGCAGAATATATGAAAACTGATCGAGCCCAACCTGTTTTAAGCTACTTAGTATAAAACAGCAAAAACTACTTAATTAGATGTGTGAAATGACCTCCGGTTTGTTCGCCACAAATATTTAAACGATTTTCAAAAGATACGCTAACATTTCTTAGTGTATTACAATTAATATTATTCAATAAACTTCGGATTCTTTCCTTCATATTTTCTTTTGTAGTCGGAGGTGTTTGATAGGCTACATTTTTAATAAAGCCCCAAAGAAAAAAGTCAATTACTGTCAAGTCAGGGGATCTAGGCGGCCACGTAATCGGTGCTTCTCATCCTATCCAGCGTTCTTGAAATTGTTCATTAAGAAATGCATGAATGTCAGCCGTACGGTGAACTGGGGCACCGTCATACATAAACAATATTTAATCACGGACGTTAATAGGGATTTGGTATAATAATGTCTTAAAAAATCTAGTCATCTGTGATAATCATCCTCATACAATTTTTGAAGGATTGAATGATGGGTCAAATTTTGTTTTTTTTTAGAATTCGTAGAACAGTGGCTTTTACTTGCATCTGCTGTCTTTGCAATTGTTGGGCCAATGTCTAAGCCTTCTATAAGTTTACCGTTAACTTGTTCTCCTCATTTAAAACAGCTTGGCTCGATCAGTTTTCATGTATTCTACATTTCCCCTCATCAAACCGTTGCATAATCCTTTCAAAAACGCTTCTGTGCGGTTGTGTTCTATCAGGATAGATTTCGCGATATATCCAACTCTTTTCACTTGCTTCTAATACATAAATCATGTTTTGAATACAAAACCAGCATTACTTGACAATTCAAATTTGTATTTTTGACAGTTTAATTTCATTTGTAAAAA